>VWZS01009167.1:72855-257630 GCA_013397075.1 Rhabdornis inornatus
AAAATAATAGAAAATAATAGAAAATAAAATAAAATACCTGTGACTCAAACCTGCTTGTGCTGGGGCCAGTATTGATCACCTTCACAGTGCTGGGATGGGCAGAGCCTGACCCCAAACCCCAAACCCAAACCCCAAAGCAGCTCTTGGGCAGAGGATCCAAGTTCCACACGAGCTTTCAGGGCGCTCTACAAACAAATTGCCAGCAGCACATCCCTGAAATGGGGCACCCAGCGGAGTTTGTGCTGTGCCGCTGAGAACTGGCCAGAGGAAGGAGAAATAAGCCCTGGAAAAGCAGAAGCTGCCGCCTGTCGCTGCCTCTTTATCTTGTTGTGATATTCGTGTCCAGCCGTGCTTCCCTCTGCAAACCACCGGGGCTGGGAGCATCCATCATCCTATCGGTTCACTTGGATTAATTATGCTCAATCCAAATGTTTCAAAAGAGGACAGAAATGTCCGCAGCAGTTAATGCCGGCCATTGGGGTTGTCAGGACATTGGCATTTTACACTTCAGTTCAATTACAGGACAAATCTGCTAATGGGACATAATCTTCCAGAGTAAACAAGGAAGCAGGGCACTGATATTCCGACAATTGATTTCTGCGGGGTAAATGGTGCAGAGTAAAAGCTTCAGGAAGGCACATGAATGAGAGCAGACCTGAGCTTGTCTCCTCCTGCTTTCCCTTCCCTTCTTCCACCGGGAAAAAAAAAAATCGTTGTGTGAAATTTGTTTTTAATTGTTCTGCATCCAGGAGTCAGTGCTGGGCCAGAGGGATGCTCCACACCCAGCGGGGTCATCTCGCCTCCCTCGTCTCCTTCTCCCCTCTCCCAGCCATGGGGAGGCAGGAGAAGAGAGGGAACAAGTCAAACATAAAAGCCTTTGCTGCACAGGGTGAGATCCCAGAGTCCCTGTCCTGAACAGGGGGAGAGAACCTGGGGCAGCCCAGCAGTGCTTGGAACTGAGGGGACAGGGCTGGGGACGGTGATGGGAGACCCCAATGGGGCTGGGGACGGTGATGGGAGACCCCAGTGGGGCTGGGGATGGTGATGGGAGACCCCAGTGGGGCTGGGGACGGTGATGGGAGACCCCAATGGGGCTGGGGACGGTGATGGGAGACCCCCATGGGGCTGGGGACGGTGATGGGAGACCCCAGTGGGGCTGGGGATGTTCATGAGAGACCATCATCAGACTGGGAATTCTCATGAGGGTCTCCCATGGGGCTGGGGATGATGATGAGAAAACCCAGTGGGGCTGGGGGTGCTCATGAGAGACCCCAGCGGGGCTGGGGGTGGTGACAAGAGTCCCTCATGGGGCAGGGGACGCTCATGAGAGCCTCCCACAGGGCTGGGGATGCTGATGAGAGAACCCCAGCAGAGCTGGGGGTGCTGACAAGGCTCTCCCATGGGTCTGGGGGTGCTGATGAGAGATCCCCATGGGGCTGGGGGTGCTATAAGGGACCCCCAGCTCCCCTCTCCAGTCCTGCCCCCCAGTCCAGCTCTGGTCACTGGTCCCCAGTGCCCTGCAGGGGCAGTGCAGCGAGCCCTGAGCCCTTCTTTGGCTAAAACAACCTTTAAAGGTTTAATTAAAGCGACTCCAAGTGATGCAATCGCCTTCCCACACTGCCTGCGACTTCCCAGGAGAGCTGAGGGGACACTGGCAGGGAAATTCCTGCACACTCATCACACTCACATCACACTCACATCAAACACTCACATCAAACACTCACATCACACTCACATCAAACACTCACATCAAACACTCACATCACACTCACATCACACTCACATCACACACTCATCACACTCACATCACACTCATCACACATCACACACTCACATCAGACTCACATCACACTCACACCACACACTCACATCACACTCACATCACACACTCACATCACACTCAGCACAGCCCCCGCATCCCTGGCTCCCATTTGGAGATCAGATTCAAGAGGAATAAATGTGGATCCTTTGTGGTTCTGCCCAGGGAATTTATTTACAGCCCTGTAACCTGCCTGGACACCAACACCCTCCAACAGCCACTTGGACATGGTGTTTTCATTAAGCATTTATAGCAAAGCAACTGCAATTAAAGATTCATCAATCCAATTGCATGACAGCCCTACCCAGAGCAGGAATTGACCTTGGGTCAACTTTCCTTCCTCTTTTCTTGTTTTCTGAGGACAATAACGAGCTGGAATCAGCTGTCAGTTGAAAGTGAACACGCTGCTTGTTCAGGGGCTTGTCCGAGTGATTTTGGTGTTGATGGAGGCATTTTGTTTGGGACATGGCATTTGTTGCAGGAGGAAGGGCCTGAAAATTAAACTACAAGCTGCAAGTTGGTTTGGGGAGACCTCCCAGGATCATTTTAACCCTGACTTGGTTCTTTCAGGCAGAAATGCACTTCAGACAGCTCACCTGAGATAGGCTGTGGTGCAAGGAGCTGGGCCTTGGCTTCCCAAAATATCTCCCCCCCAAAATACAGCACCCATCCAGAGATACCAGACAGTGCTGCTGGGCTGCCTCCAAACACTCACCTGAAGGAATTTCAGGGTTTGTTCTGTGCTGGAGGGACATCACACCTCAACCCAGGAACTGCTGAACTCATTCATCCATCTCCAACAGGGAAATTTCACTGGAAAGGGCATTGAAAGCAAGGAGTGAGTTTGGAGGAATGAAATTATCCCGTGAAATGATGGAATTGGAAGTGTCAAAAAGAACTTGTCATGATTGGGTACATCCAGACTTTACAGAGCATTTGGAAATGAAGTCGTGTATGAATTCCCTTTCTTAGAGTCCCCATGGGATTGGGTTTTTTTTCCCAAGACTTTGCAAGCACAGTAAGGAAAACAGAATTTGCCCTTTCTGCTCCAAACTGGTCCAAGCCACCCAGGCTCAGGCCAGCTCGAGCTCTGCTCTTTGGGAAGGAGGAGGGAGGGACTGACCCCTCTGTCTGCTAATTCACCAATTGCTACACTGCAATCCTTCAAATTCCACCTGGAAATTCCCATTTACTCATGGAGGGAGTGAACAAACTTCAAACCCTTTCAGCACTTCAGAGGAGTCAGTGTTTCAGCATAACCGTGTTTTGGCTCAGAGAAAAGTCCTGATCAATCCATGGGTGAATTTTTCCCTCATTTTTCAGCCCTGGAGTATTTTTTCCCCTCTCTGGGAGCCGTGAGCATGCTCAGGCTGTGCAGCACACCCACAAATGTTCATTTTCAGAGGGTGGTTGATGATTTCCGGAGCAGTGACAGAAATGTGTGGGTCAGAGATATATTTGATATATTTAATGAACTTCAGCACGGCTGGCACAAAGTTCTGCCTCTCTAAGGTTGGGGAGAGGAGCTTTGGCTGGAGCAGGAGGGCAGTGGGAGCTGGGATAAGGTTTGGGATTTGAGATATCAGCTAGGAATTATTTGGGACCTTGGTTTTGTGTGAAAAAGCTCCTGTGAATCTCATGTAAAACTGCCCCCTCCCCATGGATATTAAATCCTCTGTGCAAAAACCCCTCCCCCTGGATTTCCCGGGGTTTCAGGGCTGAGGGAAATGAGTTGCTCAGCCCCAGCCCTGCCCAGGCTGCAGAATCCAGGTTTTGCCCACCAAATTTCAGCAAATTTCCCTGCTGTTTGTGCCCAGGCTGGCTCTCCCCAGGGAGCAGTGATAACGTTTTGACTTGTGACAGATGCTTCCTTCACAGGGATATTTTCCAGGCTGACTTTTCCCCGGCCACCTCATAAAAATAGGTTTTTTCTTTCCATTTGAAACGAGCTGTTTCAACTGGTGGGGGCTGCTGGAGGTGGCTGGGGCATCCTTTGAAATATGTCTTGTGATTAAAAATGAAAAATAGAATTCCAAAGTAATTAACGTGTGTTATTGGATGTACACTGATGATTACATTATAGAACTGGTTATCAAAGGATTACAGTTAAGAGGTTTAATATTCTCCAGCTGATCCTGGAGCAAATTAATCTGCTCTGACCTTTACTGTTCTTTGTTATGTCACCAGAGTATCATTTGAGCTACATCATCCCCTACCCCTCTCAGCAAAGCTAAAAAAGGAAAGAATTTCAGAAATTTGGCTTTTAGGGGAAAGATTATCAGAGCAAAGCTCTGCTGGTTCATCATAACTGATCAGCTGGGAGAAACAGATCTGAATGGCCAGCTTTGGAATCTCTGCAAAGATTGGTGTAAGAACAAAAACAAAAATGGGAAGAAATCCATTCCCTGCACAAGGATTAGGTTCAGTAGAGGATAAAATGGGAGCTCTGTTGTCCTGTCCCTACAAGCAAAGCAAAATCAGAGGGCAGTGCTTCGAATCCGTCAGGTTTAATCCCCCAAATTCCAGGTGAGCCCCCCAAATGAGGAATTCCTGCATCCCAGTGCAATCTCCCAGCCATGAGGTCATTCCCAGCAGAGTGGATTAAAGCTCCTCCAATCCCACAGATTCCAACTCCACAGATAAGGAGAGGCTGCACCACCCCAGATTTCTGAGCTTTTCTGTCTGACTCAGCAGAGAACAAAAGGCTGAGCCAATTAAACCACTGCCATCTGCTTTTCCTGCACTTCTGCTCGTGTCCGTGTAAAGGAATTTTCACAGCTCTCTGTTACTGATGTCAGAAAAGCAAATTTGTCATGGACCAGGGCTGGAAGGGAGGATTTTCCTGCTGGAAGTGTGAAAGGGCACCAGTCAAACATGGGATCAAACACACCCTGACAAGGACACCCAGGGATGTGTCAAACCAGGGGAACATCCAGGAAAATCTCCTGGAAACGGGGCCTGAGGCAGCCCTGAGACTCCAAAGTCTTTGTGGAGAAGTCACAGGTGCACAAACCCCAGCAGCTCCAAGGAGGTGCAGGAGGAGGGAATTTCCTGCTTCGCTCCCTCCAAGGGATCTTGGATTTCCTTCTGTTCCTTCCTGGGCTCTCCACCTCCTGATTAGGAACTTTTTGGGTGGAAAAGTTGATTTTCCAAGAGGCTTTTGCACCTTTGGTCACTGAATTTAGGAACAGTGCCATTCCACCCCTCCCTGGAAAGGAGAATTTAAAGGAAAATCCTTCTCCCTCTGACACCATTTTCACATTCCCATCTAGATTTTCCACCAGAGCAGCTCCCACTTTTCCCTGCACCTAATTCCAGTTTTCCTCCTCGCTCTGGATTTGGATTTCATTAGATAAAAGGACACAGCCTTTCCATCTCAGAACAAATTGCTCCTCTGAATTTCTCATTCCTGAGGAAGGTAATATTCACGTTTCCTTGGAAACTTAGAGCACTGCTCACTGCCAGCATCATCTTGGCATATTTGAGGAATTAAGGCTTCTCCTCCATCACAGGAAAAAAAAATAATAATGGCATTTATCAAATCTTTTTCTCTGTATGATCTTCCCAGAAAGGGAATTAGACTCTCATTGCTTCCTTGGATCTGCTGAGCCCTTGATTTGAAATTATTGCAGATATTGTAATCTGAAATTATTGCAGATATTTTGATTTGAAATTATTGCAGGTATTTCGATTTGAAATTATCACACATAATGGAATTTGAAATTATTGCAGATATTTTGATTTGAAATTATTGCAGATATTGTAATTTGAAATTATTCCCTACTGCAGAAAGCACCTTCCTGGACACAACATCCAACTCTGAAATATTTAATATTTAATAAAACCCTCGTGGATGTCCTCAAAGGGAGGGTCACACAGACATTAATTGGATTTATAACTCAGAAATTCTGTCCATTTTCATTTTTTTCCTTTCTGTGTTTACATGGGAGTTGTCAGTCCTGTTAAATCCAAATGTTTGCATTTCGAAACAGAGAATTCCCAGCGTTTATCCCAGCAGGGCATGGACACATGGAATGAGAACTCCAAAGGGGAAGGCTGGGCTCTCGTTGGGAGGACACCCCCATGTAGGATCCTGCAGTGGTGCAAGAGTTGCAGAAATGAGGATTTTCTGCAGATTCCACCCTTGAGTTGTCCAAAAGGAGCCAATTCCCAAATTCCACCATGTTCCCATTCCTCTGTGTGGGTAAAACTCACAAATTTTGGGATTTGGGGACCCAGCAAAGACCCCGAGGTTCTCCCACATCCTGAATCCTCAGGAGAGCCTGGGGAGTTTTAAGGCACAAAAAGGTACAAAATGGGAGCCACAATGGGATTTTCCACATTTCTGAACCCATTTAGTTCACCAGTTCATGGCTCTTTCCCCAAAATATTGCTGGGATTTCTGGAAGTGGTGATGCCTTTACGCACATCCTGCTCTTTGTGGGAGCAGAACCGGCGCTACACAAAAACTTTAACGGGGGGGGAAAAAAAAAATCCCTTTTAATAATTTTTATCCAAAAAAAAAAAAAGAGAAGGAAAATTTGGTTTTTCTGGGATTATCCTGCTCCTGCTGAGAACCAGACCCAGCAGGGCACTGGTCCCCAGTGCTCCCAGTGCCAGGCTCCAACTGGGAGCTGGGCTTTGCTCCTCTGGGCGCTGCCCACGCTCAGCAAAGTTAATTAAGGACAAGAGAATCTCCTGCACACAATGGGGGCTCTGTTCCTGCAGACCTGGGGATAAATTCTTTATTCCTGAAACCAGAGCTCCCAAAGTGATTTGTGTTACAGGAGTAACTTTCCCTTATAATTATTTGATGGATCACTTAGTTAATTACTCGGTGATGTGATCGCTCAGGTGTTTTCTGCTGTTGATAATTTAATTATTTAATTAATGTTGATTTAATTGAGTGCTTGGAGCTGCTGGAATCCCTGCTCCAAACTGGGAATGTTCATTTATTTGCATGGGCACAGAGGGAAGGAACTTCCCCCACCTTGGTCTGATCCTTCTTTTAATCAGGAATTCTGCATTTGTAATTTTTTTTTTTTGTTATGATTTTAAAAATAAAATACTGTGTGAAACAGGTGAGTTTTGAAGGTTTTCCAGCCTTTCCTTGCTTTCCTGTGGCTCCATCAGGATGGCTCCTCCAGGGAAATTAAAGGTCTGAAAATTCTGTGAATTAATTAATTAATTAATTGGTGTCCCTCTGTTTTCACGAATAACTGTGCTCCATCTCCATGTTTGTTCATGCTGTCTAAATAAAAAAAATAGCTCATTATAGCACCTAATTAATTCAAATTCTAGTGGAACATTTCTTAGAAAAATTGCAGGTATTAAGGCATTTCCTCCTAAAAATGATTTGGGTTTGTTTTGCTTCTCGCTAACATTTCCATAAGAAAAACACCATTCTAATAAACATTTAGCTCGTTGAAGTTTCAGTTTGGATTTTGAATGTGTTTCATTCCCTCTGATCAGCTCGGTTTTTGATGATTCATTTCAGAGCAGCAACAGAACCTGCCCATTTGGAAGCAAAAATTTACAAAAATTGTGGTTTGAGTTGAGCTTTAATCTTCTTAACCAAATAAAATGGGTTTTTTGTCATGAATATCAGCTACAGAGCTTCTAAAAATTGATTCCGAGGCCCAAATTTAAATGTCCATCCTTTAAAATGTGGAGTTTTTTGGTTTTTTTTTTATTTCCATGAAAAGAAAGAATGCACTCAGCTCCCTCCCTTTTCATAGGAGCCAAACTAAAGGTGCATTTTCTTCAGAGCTTCTTTTGCCCTCTGAGCTTCAATTAATTGTTTTTCTCCATGTCTGGCTCACAATTAAAACCAATAATGAATAAATCCTACAAAATCAATTTTCCAAAGTCTGATCTCAGAGCGAATTTTTAAGGAATTAAACGAAAAATCTCGGAATCTTCGGGAACGTGAGCGTGACGTTTTTCAGGGCTCCCCTCTAGGTTTGAACAGAACATTTCCCTTTCACTTTTAAATAATCTCCACCCAGGATCACAACAGGACATGGAAGAAGGAGCTGGTGGAGAGCTAGGGAAGCAGGTTTGTTTCATGGATGAGCAGCTCTCATTTTCATCCCTAAAATGAAATATAAACTTGCTGCACCTCTTTTCTTCCCTGCACTAAGTGCTCTGCATTCACCTGGCCACTCAATACCTTTGGTTTCATCTTTCCAACACAAAAGTTCTTTTTTAACTCCTCTTTTCTCTTCCTTCTCCTCCTATTGAACTCCAGCAGCGTTTGGGAGAGTGGAAAAATTAATTGATTTTCCTTAATGATGTCTCAGTGAGCAGATCAGGTGAACTGTGGGCAGCAGCTTCGCTTTAATTTGGGAGCAATTGAAAATTAGGCACTCGTTGGGTTGCTGAGCTGGGCTGGAGATTGGCCCCTGCCTGAGGTGGTTTAGGAAGAGAAGACTCTAAAAAAAAATCCAGAAAAAATTCTAATATCCATGTGGATGTGGAAGAAAGGAGAAGGGAGATGATCCTGATTTGTTTGGAAAATAACATGGAAGTTAGGACTTAAGGAAGTGCAGAAAAGTTGGGTTCAGAGAGAATGAAATGTCATTTTTGCACTTGGTGGTGTTGAACCCGACCTCAGTTCTGGAATTGCCTCAAGAACCAGAAAGTGAAAGAGAAACATGGAGGAAAAAGTATAAACTTTAAATTACTGCAGAGTAATTAATAATCCAAAGTGCCAGGAAAGTATCAAAGTATTAAGATGAAGAGCATTTGGAACAAAATTTTAATTTAAAAAGACAACTTCAACCCAATGAGAACCTTGATTTTAGTTTCACCTTGAAGCTGACAGTGTGTGTGAATATTTTTGTTTTGTTTTGTTTCTTCCACATTAAACTTGAGTCATTTCACTTCCAGGATCTGCTCAGATCCTCTTAGAAAACAAAAAAACCAGATTTTAGGTGTTCCTAAAATAGCAAAGTGGAACCAGTGTTTGGCCCATTGGATTTTTCCATCTGAAATCATCGATATTTTGCAATCTGGATGAAGCTGGGGATGTTTGTACTCTGAAATGTCAGCCAGCATCTCCCAGTTTCACATACTTGTCATCATTTTACAGCTTCAGGTTCACATTACAAACTGGCAGTGATGTTTTTCAGGTCATCTAAATATTCCTTTTTTTTTTTCCCTCTCTCTCTCTCTCTCCTTTTACCGGAATTCTTAAATTTCAAAGGAAATCCAGAGGGAAATTGGGATTTCAGGGAAATCTTTCACCTTGGTGTTGCTGCTGGCTTTGTAAATCAGGTGCAGCTCTGGAATCACAGGGCACTGAGGGAGAAAAAAAACGCAACTGAAAAGCACAAAAATGATCTGAAAATCATGGTTTGGGTTGGAAGGGACCTTAAAGCCCATCCTTAAATCCATGTTCAGGGACACCTCCCACTGTCCCAGGGTGCTCCAACCCGGCCTTGGACACTTCCAGGGGTCCAGGGGCAGCCACAGCTGCTCTGGGAATGTAGAATTCCAGATTCCTCATGGATTCACCTGAATGAAAGGACACAGGGCTTGAGTTGTGGTTTAAACTCTGGAGTGAGGCGTAACCAATAAATCAGTTTGGAAAAGGTGGGAGAAAAACCTGCCTGTGGCTCTCATGTGATCCTGTATCCAAAGAAAAATCTCTGCTCCAAGAACTGGAAATTCGAAGTCAAGGTTTTCTCTGTATTTTGAGAATGTGTTTTATGGATGTCAGAGGGAACCCTGTGCTCCAACACAATTCCAGCACTCCCAGGGCAGGAGGAGCTTCCACTTGCACAAAAAAAACTGCACCCAGACCCTCAAAACATTTCAACAAGTTTTCTTTTTCTGGAAAACATGGCCAAGGGTTGGGTTCCTGCAATGGAAGCACTTAAACAGCTGCACAAACTAGAGCCCTACAAACCCCTAATTCAATTTATTCCTCTCCTCCTGGAGCCTGTCTGGGAGGGCTGGAGGGAGAAAAAGAGGGAAAATTCCCAATATTCCGAATGCCCAGGAGAGCAGAGAGGGAAAAGCTGAGGCAGGTCACATCTCCTGTCCTCTGGCAGAGCAAATCCATTCTCTTTTCTGTGTTTATTGCCTGAGCCAACGTAAAAGCTTTCCCTGGCCAAATCCTGAAGCTTTTTTCTGCTCTGGAAGTGAGAGGATTTATCCCTTGTGCTGCCCTGGGTTAGAGGGAAGAGCTGAGCACTGTGGGCATTCCTGGCACGGATGGACAGCAGAGTTTCCACCCACGGGCCAGGAGCAGAAAGCAAAAACTTTTGTGACTTGGTTTGGGACAGCTGAGCTGGGCAGGGGGAATCAGGGACTTGGTGGAATTCCTGCTTTTATCAGGCTGTCCGAGTGGAAGGGCTCGCTCCTTGCTTCCAGTTTGGCTTTTGGAGGAATTCTTGGGGCTCCAGTGTCAGCTGGAATTTCAATAATGCCAATTCTCCCCCTGCACTGCCCCAGGAGCAGGGATTTAGGACAGAACTGCAAAATCTTCGTGGTTGTTCTTCCCTTTGTGCCTGATTTCTCGGGCAGCCACCCCTGAAAACTCAGCCAGGTGAGCACAGGGAGGAAATATCCCAGCAGGAGGGAGGAAAAGGAGCGACAAGATCCCCATCTGTCCTCATCCCTGAGCAGCCATTCCCAGCTCATCCCTCACTCTGCCTGCCCAGGGAATATTCAGCCTTTGAACAGAAGAGCTGCACAGAAGGAATGCTTTCAAAGGATTTCACAGCCAGGGATTCAAGGTTTAAACAAAACATTTTCCTGCTTTTACCAAAAAGTCCATCCAGTGCCAGACACAATTCCAAGAGAGACAGGAACACAGGGGTGGGATTTTACCTCAGAGGGACTAACAGAGCAGGGTGAGTTAGACTAAGACTAATCAGACTAAAACTGTGATTTCTGTACAAGGATTTAGGGTCTCTCTGAGGTAAAAACCCCAATTTCCATACGTGAAAGAAGGAGGAGTAGGAAACTTCATCCTCATAAAAATGGCACCAGGAAGATCCAGCCTTATCCAAGATCAAGGTTTGTTACACCTTCAATTATTTTTAGGTTTCAAGAGAACCAGCTGTCATCTCTTGTACATAATAAAAGGTCAGCTTAGGTTTAATATCAGTATAAAATAAGGTATAAACCAGGGTTGGGTTTTTGTTTTTTTTCTTACAGAGACTCTTTTTGTGATGCCAGCAGTCTGATGTAAGAGGAAATGTAATTCAGATGGAGTCACCAAGGCACTCAGTGCCATCCCAAGGGATCCATGTGTGTTTATGTCACTCCTCTCAGGCTGCACATCCTCCCTGCAAGGAGTAAAAGACAAATATTCCCAGAGAGGGAGAGATGTGAGGCTCAGTGTGGCTGAGCAAACTCTGCTGAAGGCCGGGGGGACAAAGGAAAGGCTGTATGAAGCTAAATGATATTGAGTGAAAACCATTCACAAAATTGTTGGAATCCCACAAAAACCCGGATCTTTGCTGTTGGGAATTAAGCTAAATGATATTGAGGGAAAACCATTCACAAAATTGTTGAAATCCCACAAAAACCCGGATCTTTGCTGTTGGGAATTAAGCACAAACTTGATTCTTTCTCACACTACAAATATTATACAAATTAACGGGTGGAGGTGATGGGGTTGCAGGGATAAACTCTTGGTGATGCCCAATTATTGCAGGAAAATTGGGGAGTGAACCAGGAAAGATGTCCTGGCTGTGGAGCATCCCTGTGTTCCCAGTTTTTCAGTGGAAAGGGTCTGAGAGATGTTTTCAGTCTGTGCTTTGCTGTCCTTACAGCTTGGAAGGGCTCCTTTGCTCCAGCTGCCTGAATTTTCGGGAGCAGCTTCCCAAGCCTGACCTTCCTGCCCTGTGATTCCTGCAAACCCTTCCCAGCCCTTCCAGCTGATCCTGCACGGACTGGGCCAGCTCCAGAGAGGAGTTTGCAGCCACAGACAGCAGAGTTTGGTGACTCCAGCACTGCCAGGATCTCCAGGATGGGCAATAAACCACAAAATCCAGCCCTGAGCCCCTGAACTGCTTTGGGAAGCCCTGCCCTGCCCAGAGCAAGGGAAATGATCCTAATGAGACACTTTGAGAGAGTCCCCAGCGAGCTGCTGGATCCTGATCCTTCCCGAGGTCACTGCAAAACAATTTCACACGTCGTTCAGATTGCACAAAGCGTCATGAGCTCATAGAAACTCTGACACAGCCTGGTGCTCTCCCCAGCCCAGGCCAGGCTTGGGGCTGGACAAAAGGCAGATGATGAAGCTCCTGTTTTTTTTAAAGTCACCCTTGTAGGTATTTTATCCTCCTTCGTCTCAGACCTGCACCCTCTGAACAAACAGAAGTGGATCTGCTCTTCTCTTTATTCCACGTTCAGTTGATGATTAATTAAGCAAGTTCTGCTTGTCAGCTCTGTTTATTGAGATGGACCAAGCCCAGAACACAAACAAACCCAAAGCAGAGGAAGTTCAGAGTTGCAGCCAGACCTTTTACCTGCTTTCCCTTTTGAATGACCCAAATCCAAATGTTAGGAACATTTCCATCAGGTTTTGATCTATTTTTAATTACTAAGACTCCCAGCCTTTAGCTCCGAGGAGATAAAGCACAGATATAAAGATCTGGCTGCTCCTCCACAATCTTTTTTCCAGAGTTGTGCAACCAAGGCAGTTTTTATGACCACAGTGGTATAAATTAGCCAGAAACAGGCACAGGAAGGGGGACACAGCACCAAAAAGATGGATTTAGCACCAAAAAGATGGATTTAGCACCAGGAGGATGGATATGGCACCTTCAGCCATCATTTTTTGTCCCTGACCCATGCCATGACTCTTTCCCAGTAACTTTGCCCTAATCTCCACGAGCAGAAATAGTGGGAATGTTTTTCCCTCATGAGTTGTCTCATCCTCTGGGATTTTTTGCAGCCCTCAACATGTATTCAGAATTCCAATTCAGCACAGCTGAGGTCACAGAATTAGGGAGCCAATGATGTAAAATGAGGATTGTTGGTCATGGGGATCTCTCACAGAGGGAAATGGGGACAAAAGGTACAACTTGTGCCGGATGTTTTTCCGGGGCTGTTCATTATTTTGTGTCTTGAAGGTTGAATTTTCACCAAAATCTCAAAAACCAGAAAATTTCAGCAAGGTCTGTGATCAGCTTTGGGCTTGGGGAGGTTTGGGGTCCCCATCCCTGGAGGTGGCCAAGGAAGGCTGGGGGTGGCACTCAGAGCTCTGGGGACAAGGTGGGGGTCACAGTTTGGACTGGATGGCCTTGGGGAGCTTTTCCAACCTCAGTGATCCTGGAATTCTGTGATTCCCACGCCAGAGAATCCCCAGACTGGGTCCATGGCCTGGTCTGATACTGAGCTCGCAGGACCCAACTTCACTCTGATCACCAGTGGCATCAAAACACAAGGTGAGGGAGAAAGAACAAACCCCAAAAGAGCTGGGGATTCCTTCTCTCCCCTCTCCCAGTCCCAAGCTTGGCATTTTTCCAAGATCCAAACCCAAAAGATGTGCTGGGCTCTGGTGATGACCTCACATGCACAACTTTTCAAGCACAGGAAAATTCAGTTATCCAGCACTGCCTTTTATGTTCTTTTTTTTTCCCCAGGAATTCGATCCATAGGAATTTAACCCATAGGAAAAATAGCCATGCTCCAGGCACCAATGGCATAGAGGTGGGGAAAGGTGGAAAAAAAAAAATCCCCTTTTTGTCAGGGAGTGACTCTGATGCCAACAAACCAACCCAAATTCTGCCAGAAGGTCACACCAGCACACAAATTCAGGGTTTGTGTTTTAATGGTTGTGTCCAGCTTTGTCGTTCCCTTCTTTTTGTTTAATATTTTAGTATTTAAAGGAAAATATTCAATTCCATTGGGGTAATAGGAGTAAAAAGATAAATAAACTGAGCCCAGGGTGACTTTTTTTAGTCTCTGAAGGATGCTCTGGCTCCCAGTTTTGGGCAGACTCCATCCCAGACCAGGCTGGTCCAACACCAGGGCCCTGCTGCCCTTTTGGGAAGTTTCTCTTGGCAATTGATTTTAGGAAAATCCTCTCTGCTCCCTGGTTTTCCAATGGCATCACAAAGAGTTTGGGGACAATGACATCTTGCCTCTTTGAAAAAAAAGAGGTCCCATGTTCAGAGGGAGACTTTTGGATCTTCTGGAGAAGAATTCCAGCCAAAAGCAATTCTGGATCACAACGTCCATGATCCCAGCACTGCCACAGAAAGCCCAAACCTCCCCCAAAAATTCCCTGAATCCATCCCACTCCTCCTCAGAGCTGGGAGCAGAGCTGGGGAGGAGAGGGTTTGATTCTAAATTCATCTTGGACTGCATGTTTTGGTGAACTTGTCTGGTTTATAATAAATATTTTTCCCCTAAAATTATGGAATTGTCTGTTTCATTTCAAGCTCTTTCTTCACCCCAGGCTCCAGAAAGAGCAATGGTTTTTTAATGTGGAAATTTCTTGCACAGGTTCCTTCGTCCCTTGAGCCAAATCCCATTTTTCTGTTTCTTAAAGATTTATTTATTGATCCTTTTTTGGCCCACCTGATGAGTTACACAACCACATATCACAGAGGGGATGTAAGCAGCAGTTTAAAAACCTTACCAAGAGGGCCTGGCAGCAGCCAAAGCAGCTTTATCAGCATCACTCTGATTTATTTAGCACATCCAGTGATTTATTGTGGCCTTTGGTTTATGCTCGAAGCACTTCTTCATTCTTTTTGTTCAGCTTTTTTTCTAATTTTTTTTTTTTTTTTGGGTCTCTTCTGAAAAGTCAACACATGCAGCCACTATTGTTTTCTATTCTCATCTTTTCAAATTTTCAGGGCTTAAATCATCTCTAATAAATAAAAAACTTGCAGTTGAAACAGGGGAAGGAAAATTTTTTTCTTTGCAGCTACTCCTGACCATAAGGCATTTTAAAGGTTTGGTTTGGTTTTTTTTTTNATCCTGGATCCTTTATCACTTCCAAAGCTTTGTCCTCCTCGAAGGCTTTGCCTGGAGCATTTTTGGGGTTGGGGAATTCCTTTGGTGTGGCTGGAGAGCTGCACAGCTGGGGAAGGAGCAGATCCTCCTTTACCTGGAAAACTGGGATTTTAACAGCTTTTTTTAAATTAGAGATTCTCTGATTTTCACAAATCCTCCTGCCAGCCAGGGAAGGGTGGCTGGGCACGGGGGGGATTGGTCACAGCTCGGATTTGATGATCTTGGGGGTCTTTTCCACCCTTAATGGTTCAGTCCCAAGATGGGAAATCAAGTTTGAAAAGTGGGAATGATTCCTCCAAAAACGTTGGCAAAGTCCAGACGGAGACACAGAGCTCTGGGCTCCTCCTGCAGTGCCACAACCACCAGAGCATCGTCCCCTGTCCTTTGGGTGGAAAAGCTCCTGGTCCTCCTCTCCTGGGGCAGAATTTCCAGGGCTGTGATTTCTGGGATTTTTAAAAATTCTCTCTTGTGGTACCTCCACAAGGTTTTCCAAACAATCTCTTCTCCATCATAAAACCCTTGCTCCTCATGGAGAATTTTGGGGTCCTGTGAGGGTTCCAGAGCCCTCTCAAAGATTAAATTCACCCCATTGTTGAAATGCTTCCAGTGCCAGGTATGGACTGAGCAGTTTGCTCAAAAACTGTTCCAAGCTCCTCAAGTGCAGCTTTAATCAATTTTCCAATATAAATATTGGTGGGATAACTCCCACCCCTCCCATTTCCCAAGACATAAACAAGTCACAGACCATCCTGGGATGNCATAAGGCATTTTAAAGGTTTGGTTTGGTTTTTTTTTTTTTCTGTTTTCTGCTTCTGTTTGGTTTGTAATTAAGAAACTACTTGAATGAGAGAATAAATATAATTATACATATACATATACATATANGGTCTTTTCCACCCTTAATGGTTCAGTCCCAAGATGGGAAATCAAGTTTGAAAAGTGGGAATGATTCCTCCAAAAACGTTGGCAAAGTCCAGACGGAGACACAGAGCTCTGGGCTCCTCCTGCAGTGCCACAACCACCAGAGCATCGTCCCCTGTCCTTTGGGAGGAAAAGCTCCTGGTCCTCCTCTCCTGGGGCAGAATTTCCAGGGCTGTGATTTCTGGGATTTTTAAAAATTCTCTCTTGTGGTACCTCCACAAGGTTTTCCAAACAATCTCTTCTCCATCATAAAACCCTTGCTCCTCATGGAGAATTTTGGGGTCCTGTGAGGGTTCCAGAGCCCTCTCAAAGATTAAATTCACCCCATTGTTGAAATGCTTCCAGTGCCAGGTATGGACTGAGCAGTTTGCTCAAAAACTGTTCCAAGCTCCTCAAGTGCAGCTTTAATCAATTTTCCAATATAAATATTGGTGGGATAACTCCCACCCCTCCCATTTCCCAAGACATAAACAAGTCACAGACCATCCTGGGATGGAACCCAACCAAAGTTCTGAAACCCAGCACATTATCTCACATTAAATACACTCCTAGGATTCCTCTGCTTGCTGTTTAATTCGAGTGTGACACACAAAGCAAAAGATGTTAATTGAATTTTATAGCTCCCAGAAGCTGCCAGGTTGTTGGAGGTAATTTTTACTGAGGGGAAAATTTATCTTCTCAAGCTTTATTTCTTTTTGGGTTGGAAGCACTGAAGGAGCCCTGGCTTGGACAGACACCACATTTATTTATTTATTGGCTTTGCTTTCCTGCAGCTAATGGCTGGTTTATTTTGCAGAAAGCATGTCTAGCTTCGCTCTTAATGACACTTTCAGTAAAAATCTCATAAAAAGGAGAAAAAAAACCTGTTCAACCTCTGAACTTGAGCCTTATCTCAGCTTTAATCTCGGTTTGAAATGAGGGCTGACTCCTGCCCTCGCTCAGCTGAACCTCCCATCACCTGCCAGAGCTCTTTGGTGAAACCCAGCTTTTATTTCTGCTTGTAACCGAGGCTGAATTTGATTTACAGTAATCCCTTCTAGGAAAGGCTGCTCTGAACTCAGCCTTGGCTGTGCCTGATCAATTAAGGCAGGAAAAGAGCTGATTAGAGCTGCTCTGATAGTGGGGGCTATCACAAACCATCCTGCATCGATTTGGGCTGGGCAGGGGCTTTTTTTACACACTGGCACCCACAGATGAAGACATTGGAGAGGTAATTGCTCCTCCTGCAAGGCCCTGCAATAAATTTAAAACGTGGCAGCACTAAAAGTGTGATCCTCAGTAAATACATTTCACTGCTCCAGAGCTTTGGGGCTTATCAAAAACACTTACCTGGCAAAAGCTGGGCCTGGAAGGTGCCATTTCACAGCTCCCTTTCTAATGTTTGTGTCATCACTTCAACCTCAGCTGGCAAAAATGTATTAAATTTAAAAAAAAAAAAAGGGGAATTTGATGCTTTGAGGCAACTCTATTTATTTCCTTCCTGCCACCGTGGTGAGTAGTTCGGGTCTGTGCACTGGGTGATAAATTTGAAAACAATTATATATATTTCAGATATAAATATTTGTGTCTTCTCAAATTATAGCAGTAATTTCTTGCAAAGTCTTGAAGAGCAGCACTTCTTGGTTTTTTGTCGATTGGTTAATTTTGGATCCACCAGCAAGGAAAAAAGAAAAAAAAAAAAAGAAAAAAGTCAAATATAGCACAGATACCACAGTTCATCACTTCTTGTCCAGTGAACAGCTGTCCCCATGTTTTCCAGGAAAGGACAGAAGGTTTGTTGGCAGGTTGATTAGAGGAGCTAATTGCATTTTTATTAATGGGCTGCTGGATTTTTTTAGTAGTGGAGTTGCCAGGCTTGCAGCAACCCAGGGCCTGGTTTTGCTCCTGGTTTTGCTTTGAGGGTTGGTGTTCATCAGAGGGACAAGGTGAATTTAATTAAATGAAGACTGCAGTCAGTATGGAACCTCTGGTTTAATGCAGAATGTGGGAAAGAAGAAGAGAAAATTAAAAAGAAAAGGAGATAAAAGGATGACACAGAGTCACAAAATCACTGAAGAGGCCGTGGGCAGGGACATCTTCAACAGTCCCAGGTGCTCCAAGCCCCATCCAGCCTGGCCTTGGACAGTCCAAGGATCCAGGGGCAGCCACAGCTGCTCTGGGAATTCTATTCCAGGGCCTCCCCACCCTCACAAGGATGAATTTTTCCCTAAAATATTTGTCCATGCAGCAGCAACCACATCTCCCAGCATCCCTGCTCCCAGAAAAACTTCCAGACCCCTCGAGATGTGCCTGGTCCAGACCCAACCTCCTCCCCTGGAGCCTCCCTGGTGACAAATCCAGCAGCTGGCAGAGGACAGGCTGGGTTTAAACTGCATCAGTTTAATCTCATCCCATGGCAAGGAAATAGAGCTGGGTTTAAACTGCATCAGTTTAATCTCACCCCATGGCAAGGAAATAGAGCTGGGTTTAAACTGTATCAGTTTAATCTCATCCCATGGCAAGGAAATAGAGCTGGGTTTAAACTGTATCAGTTTAATCTCATCCCATGGCAAGGAAATAGAGCTGGGTTTAAACTGTATCAGTTTAATCTCATCCCATGGCAAGGAAATAGAGCTGGGTTTAAACTGTATCAGTTTAAACCTCATCCCTTGACAAGGAAACAGAGCTCCTTTAATCCCCAGCACACTCCTGCCTAATTGTGAATGATGTGCTGAGTCCTCCAGGGAGAAACCTGGAATCAGAGGTGGCTCCTGGCCAGTACTGGCATTAAAATCCCTGTATTTTATGCTGAAATCTCACTTAATGTGCCTGAAGAAGAAACCCACCCATTTCGACACAGAACATTTGTTTTTTTGCATTAAAATCTCTGTATTTTAGGCAGAAATCTCACTTAATATGCTCGAAGAAGAAACCCACCCCTTTCTACACAAAACATTTGTTTATTGATTCTTTTACTATGCATTTGTTGACGCCACAATTCCGTCTTTCGGGGGAGAAAGAGGGAGAACAAAGGAAAAATGGCACATGGAGTCTGAGGGGAGAATTCCTGATTCTGCTTGGGAATGGGAGCTGAGCAAGCAGAAAAGAAAACCTTCTGTAGAAACACATGCCAAATGTAGTTCCAAATCATTAATCTGCAAAACTCCGTGTGATTTGATAAAAAGAGATTTGATAAGGAATCCTGTCTGTTGGACACAAGTTTCACTGACCCAGGGCCCTCATGAACAATTCCTATTTTTGAATTAATGAATAATGTGCACAATGTTTGATAAGCTGCCTCCACCAAGCCACGCCAGCACAGAATGTACAATCCTAATTAGCTGCTTTGCCCAGCTACTTAAAATGTTTTGCACATGCCAGCAAATGTAAATACACAATTAGGACACGCTTAGTTAAAAAGCAAAGCAAGATAAAGTACAACTATTATTAGCCAGAACAAAAATCTTCATGATCTTCATCATAGCGAGGGCTAATTAGGTGGGTAAAATGTGCAAATGAGCTCAGCTCATTGTTTAGGGTTTGGGAAGCAGTGCCAGGCTGGGAAGTCCAACACTGAGTGTGTTGAGGGGTGGGTTTGTGGTTATTGGTTCTGGGAGCTGCTGGCTGCACAAGGGTGAAAATAATCAGCATTAGGAGGTTGTGTTGACAGGAATTAGGTCACAGGAGATCTTCATGGCAGATGAACCCCAAAAAATGTCACTTGTGTCAGCTGGTTTGTGGGGCTGGGTGTCTTTCTACTTGTATTTGGGGAGTAAATAAAATTCAGCTCATTATCAGCTCGGTTTAACAAATAAAGTTTGAGGGAAAAATGGAAAATGCGTTTTTTCTTCCTCTCTTTGAGCATTTGCCCATTCCCTATCTCGAAACCCTGCATTTCCCAGTGCTCCAGATTGTCTGGGATTAGGAGATGCTTCAAGAGCCAGTGCCAGAGAAGATAAAGAGGAACTTTCTTCCAGGGAATTTGAAGCATCCTGCACTGCAGTGGATGTTTTACTTTCAGGTTGGAGATGATTCCCCTCAACCTGAAACACAAGGTCTGCTTCAGCAGCCTGACAACTTCTTTGCTGTCAAACACAGGCCAGGAACTAATTAAAAGAGAGGCTCTTTAATTTCCACAGAAAATATTTCAGTGTTTATCTAAAGGCTGGTTTCTCCAGTTCCAACTGGTCCTGCTTCTCCCAGGAACGTGCACCCAACATTTGTCCACCTGAATTCCCCGGCTAAGGGAGGGGTGGGCGGAGTGGAAGTGACACCAAAGCCACCACCAGAACCCTGATTCAAGACCCTGCTGGTTCTCTAGGGGTGGTTTTGTGTAGCTTGGTGTCCTTTGGGGTCTGTCCCTGTGAGGGGCATCAGCAGCTGGGACTCCTGGAGGGAGAAACAGGAATGTTGTGTAAATAAAAAAGTGGAGGCAAAGCAGAGACCACCATCATCCCCTCAGTGGAAGCACTGGTGATTACTTCTCAAGCAAATTCATATTTACAGTCATAGCGTTGTTAAAGCTATTTTTAATTACAAAAAATAAAATACTAATGAAGCTTTATTAGTGTTTCATCTCTGCCTCCCGTTCTTCACGTCCTCCTCTGAATTTTAATTGCGGTTTCTTTCCCACACCCCTCCAAATCCGAGGAGGTTCCAGCAAAGCCTGAGAGGAGAACTGGGAGCTAATGACCGGTGCAGTGTGACCCTGGCTCAGATAGGCTGGCTTTGCCTCGTTAAGCCTGCCTGCAAGCCTAGCAAGCTGATTAAAGCTGAGCCCGTTCTTCTCATCTTACAGGCACTGGGTGTCCGTGGGATATGAGACACCAAAACAAACCCTCCCTGTCCCTGATCCTTTAACTGCTGTCACAGCAGCCAGGCCTGAGTGAGGTTTCATCTTTCCCGAGGTGTTGCCAGGTGCTAATTAGCCTCAGGACCTTGGGAAAAGGGAGAAAGTGCACAACAAGATTTCAATGGAGACTGGTTTCTTGCCCACTCTGTAGAACTCAGCCCTGCAGGAGTCTGTGGAATTTATTCCCATTTTTTGCTTCTTCCAGGGATGGACTCTGCACTTATTAACAGAAGTACCTGCTGCTGATTGAGTGGATATTTCAGCAGCTGAATTTCCGCATTCCCTATCCAGAGCTGTCCGTGACATCCCCAAAGCAGGGGGAAGACGAAGCAATGTTTAAATCCCCAGATTTTGGTTAATTTGGCTCAGCTAAGGAAAACTTCCATCCTGGGCCTGATAACTGGTTTATTAGACCACTCTAAAACAATAAGAGAGCACAGCAAGTTCCCCAGTCCCAGGGGAAGGTGGGCAGGGCTGAACCTGCCCCGAGTCCTCGTGTCCCAGCCTGGATTCAATTCCCAGTGTCGTAATGGAAAGCAAAGGGAAGTGTCCTTGATTCCCCGATAGCCTCAGCCCTACGTGCTCCAGCCTTTCTAATACAGGCTTTTGGGAAACTGCATGTGGATTTGGCCTAGCCAGACACCCCCTTTTTATTTCTTTTTTTTCTGTTTTGCTGTTGCATTGGCAGCGAGGGAAGGAAGTGGTGAGAGAGCGGAGCTGGTCCCGGCCCTTCGCAGCATTCCCAGACTCCCGAGGATGCTCATACCCTTGGCAGGCTGCTGCTTGCTGTGGGCTCACCTAAAAGTGCTTCTGGCTGCTGCCAAAGCCTTCCCAACATGCAGAGAGTTCTTGTTTGTGGATACCTGACCCTTCTTTTATCCCATTTCCGACCGTTCCCTTACCCCGTGCGTTTTTGGAGCTCCGTAATCACCATCAGTTCCTTCTCTGGCCGGGAATTGCATCCAAAGCTTTTTGGGCTTTTTCAGGTCATGTGTGCCAGACCTCAGAGTGACCTTAGCTAACAATCCCTTGTTTCTCTTCCTCTTTCGTGTACTCACTTTCCAGGATCAATCTCTTTCCAACAATAATATTAATGTTGGCAGCCGCTCCCGCTGCGTTTCGCTCTGGTGTGTGTCTGCAGCACAGAGGAGAAGGACAAAGCTCCGTGTCTTTAAAACTTTGAAGCACTCCTCTTCCAGCCACACTTGGGGCCTTTTCTTTACGTTTGTTCTCTTTCTAAGCTGAAGATTGAGGGGTTTGTTGTAAGAGAATCCCGTGCCCAGCACCAGTGACTGGTGCAGAATCCATCAGGGCTTTGCTGGGTTTGTTCCCATCACTTTTGATATTCCCCAGACATGAAGGGGAATTTATAGAGCTCGTTCCCACCACCTTCTGATATTCCTGACACAAAGGGCAATTCAGAACCAGGAGCATTCATACACAATCACTTTGTTTCAACTTTCATTTATCCAGTGCATTGTGTGTTAAAAAATAAATCACAAAATAAGTCAGCTGCGGGGTAATGCACAGACAGGGGAGCAGAGTGGGGCAGAAACGGGAGGAGAGGCTGCTCCTGGAGTGCTGTGCTCTGTTCTGATGGCTGCAGTCACAACCAGCAGCTGGAAATGACTGATTATAAAATTATAGCAAGAAATGAGATGGACCCGTTTAATAGCAGACATAAATTCCTGCAGGACCGAGGGGATCTTTTTATCACCTCAGAGCAAGGCTGGATGCATTTCCAGAGGATATTCCAGGCACAAAGCCTGGACTCCATGAGCTGTGAATGGAGCAAAGGGACCAAGCTAAGTGACACTTCACCTCTCACTTTAAACTTTCCTGAATCAGGAATAGAGAATATTCCAGGAATAGAGAATTATTCCTTGGAATGAACAAGCTCGAAGCCATGGTAGTTTTACAGAGCTGGCTGGACTGGGGGTGGGTGTGGCATTATCCCAATGTTTATTTCCAGTGAAAAGGGGCAGCTGAGCTCTGTTTGCACCAGGGGTTCTGTAAATTCCCTGCAGGGCAGGAGCTGCTGCTCTGTACCTCATCCAGCAGGAATTTATTCATCCATTCCTGCAGTGAAAAGGGAAACATATGAAAGGTTTGGATCTCTCTAAACCCCACTGCGGGGAGAAGATTCCCTGGCCCCTTTTCCCCATCACCAAACCTGTCCAGACTTCCCTGGACACGCTCCCTGGGAAGGATGGATCCCATCGTGCTCAGGATGCAGAGCGCTGCTGTCACTTGTCACCATCCCCGTTTTTTGGTGATTTATCAGCAGGAACTGCTCGGTGCTGGGCTGTGATGGCAGAGATTAGAGCGGGACAGGCGATGTTCCGTTCGCAGAGGGCAGGGCAGGGCAGGAAGGGTGAGACACAAGCGCTAATGCTCCATTCGCTTATCTCACCGCTGGAATCGCGATTTTTCTTTTCATTTTTCCCACTGACAAACACTGCTTTTCTTGCTCTTCCTCTCCCGGGAAGAGCTGATGGATGCTCCTTCCCTCCCTCTCCACCCAAACATGGGCGGTGCAGATGTTCCAGCTGCTGGGAGCACCAGTCCCAGCGCTGCCCAGGCTTCTCCAGCACCATCCAGGCTCTGCATCCTGAATTTTGGGGAGAAATCACCCTGTTTGCCCCTTTACAGCCGTTTATCCCCATCACCTCAGCAAACCTGACCTTTTTTTCCTGCCCGTGGTGCTCTGCTTTCTGAAGCTGCTGTACAGTAATGGGTCCTTATCCAAGCATATTTATTTTTTGAGAGAGTTTTATTTAGGAAAAAAAGATACTTTTAGGACAAAACAGATTTTAGGGGCAGTAAATCACTCTGTATCTTTCCATCTAGAGGTTGCTTATCCCCTGATGTTAAATAAATGAGGTTTTTTAGCCTTTTCTTGTGACTGCCTTGTTCTGGGCTGCTGATGCCCCCCCAGTCCAAGGGATGCCTCACACCCAGCTGTGGCTCAGCAGCAATTTCAGCTTGGCTGGACCTTGAAATTAGTCCCTACCCTCGTGATTGAGTTGTCAGCATCTGCTGAGAGATCATTTATTGTGCTGTCCCTTCCCATTGAGACAGGAAAGCCTCACACAATAACTTCACCTCGTGGAAAAGGTCATGCCCAGAGTTCACAAAACACTGTCTCTAGTCCTTTATTTATTGCTTAGCACCCCAATGACCATCCCATAATCCACAAAACAGGGGGGGGGACAGTTAAAAATACTCTGCTTTGGCACACTCCCCTGATTTGGCAGAATTTGGGTTGAGGCTTTTGGTTTGTATTTATGTGAAAAAGCAGGACAAAGCTCAGCTGGAGTTTCCCTAAGAGCCCCAAAGCAGAACCAGTGCAGGATTTATAGCTCTGCATCCAGCCCATAAATCAGAGCAGAAGAACTTTAAACCCAGCCCAGGTTTGCCAGGACAGCCTGGCAGCCCCAGACTGCTCCACAGAGCCTTGTGCCCTGCCACTGATTCTCTACATCCCATCCCTTTTGTGTCCAGGGCCAGCACACCTCCTGTTTCCCTGTGTGCTGTCCCCAGTGTCCCCAGTGTCCCCACGTCAGCGATGTGTAACCACAGGCAGAGCCGTTATCACTCCCAGCAAACGGTTCTTTCCCCTCCACATATTTTTATTTTTGAGTGTCAGATGTGGAAAACCCAACAGGATGATCACTCAGCACGTACCTCGTGTCTGCTGCCTGCTGGGAAATCACAGCAGAAATGACAAATGAGAGAGGGAGGAATCCAGAAAACACCAAATGCCTCAAAAGGCAGCGGGGCAAATCAAGTCCAACCCTGCTGTGGTTTTGCTGGTCTTGATAGAGCTGCAAAACCAAGAGACAAATACTCAGATGTTCCACTGGTTTGTCAGCAGGCAATTGGTAAAAATCTTTTAGCACTTTTCCTTGAAGAATGATGATTTTTTTTTTTTTCTCGCCACAGAACTCCTGTGGGCACGACCAGGCGTTCCCCAAAGAGCAGCAATGATCTCATCCCAGGAAATCTTTATCCCAAGCAGTGCTCCCTTCTCACAGCACAAATTCTCCCTTTGCTCTGCCATCCACCAGGATTTCCATGGCAATTACCATTCCCTATTGCTCTGCCATCCACCAGGATTTCCATGGGAATTACCATCCCCTATTGCTCTGCCATCCACCAGGATTTCCATGGGAATTACCATTCCCTATTGCTCTGCCATCCACCAGGATTTCCATGGGAATTACCATCCCCTATTGCTCTGCCATCCACCAGGATTTCCATGGGAGTTACCATTCCCTATTGCTCTGCCATCCACCAGGATTTCCATGGGAATTACCATCCCCTATTGCTGTGCCATCCACCAGGATTTCCATGGGAATTACCATCCCCTACCATACCTGCCTCATCCTGCCATGGGGAGGATCTGCCACGTGCCAATGCCATAAATCTTCGAAAATCCTTGGATGTGGAGGGTGGGGATTACCCTGGAGCAGAGCCAAAGCACAGGCAGACTCTGAGGAGCTGGAGTTGGGCTCCAGCCACGAGGTGTAACAAGACCCCGGTGGCCACGCAATGTTTGCCTGCCCCAAAAGCCTCAGGGTAGTAATTGCTATTTTTTGATTCGTTAAGTTTTTGTTTCAAGGCCTTTGTCATCCTTTAGACTATTGTATGATAACCTGAGATTAGTAGACAACTGCATAAGATTCTGTGAACTTTTTATATTTTCTTTTACTACCTTTTTTTTCTTAACACAACAGAAGCTTCCTTGATGGTTTTGTCCAGTTGACTGCAGTCTTGTACTTTTTCTGTTTCCCACACCTCAGCAGGGATTTGAGGGGAGGAATTTTGGAATTTTACCCAGCTGCTGCAAAGATGGAGGCAGCTTTGAGGCCAGGTCTGTTGGTGGCAGCCCTGCCCAAGCCCTCCCTGCGTGTCCCCCATGCCTTTGGGGACACATTTAGGGTTGTCCCCACGTGCCTGTGGCTGGCACAGGAGATGCTGGAAGAGCCTCTTTGCCTGCTGAATGTCCCTTCCATGAGACACAGGCTTGCATGGATTAGGGATTTGGAATCCATCTGTGTCCAGCGTGAGGATTCACAGCAGGGAGAGGGGAGATGGGGCAGTCAGAATTCCAGGTGCTCCACAGGGAGCTATTTGCTCATTTTTCCTGTATTCTGCTTGAAACAGCTTTGAATCCAACATGCAGCAATATCTGAGAGCCACCAAAGGAGATTCTGCTCCTGCAGTGATGCCAGATCCCAGAATTATAGGAATTCTTCATGTCCACAATGTCCTTAGAAAAGCTGTGAGACCACAGGGACAATTTCTTTGTTGTAAATTCAGCCCTAATCACACTTTTCCAAATTTGTTGTGACCACAGAAGGCAAAAAGAGAAAGACACAAACTTTAAAATGACCTGGAGAAAAGAGATCAGAAGAGTATAGAAGTATGAGAGAGCAAAAAATGTTAAAAGGAAAAATAACGTTAAAAGTGTGGGATACTGGTGGTCCAACAGCAGGATGAAAGGACATAACCACATTGTCATACTCTGGAATACTTTCATTTTCACCTCATCTTAAAGCTGCCTCTGGTTTCAGTCACCATCCACCAGAAATACCCTGGAATTAACTCTCCTGTGGTATTTCCAGTAGCAGAAACACTTTCCTCTGAAATGAAGTCCTCCAAGAACTGCTCTGGTGAGGACTCTGATCCCATTCAGAGGAAGGCACAAGATTTATTCCTGTGCTCATTGCTGTCAGTGGCATCTGCAGCTCCTGCCTTTATCCCAATTAATTTTGTGTTTACCCAGGTTTGTGCTGCAGGCACTGGAGGGTTCCACAGTCCCTGCTTGGGGCAAGATAATTTCATGTCCTTCTGAACCCTCGGAAGGCACAGCAAGACCCCTGGAGCACAGAGCACTCCCTGAGCCCCTTGTGAGAATGATGATCCCCCATTTGCCCTGCCAGGTACTTTTGGTTTGCATTCCAAGCATGATTTTTTGCAGGACTCTGGAATTTCTCATTAACTGAGGCACTTTGTAAATACTTGAAGCTGGGGCATGTGGCAGAGAGGAGCTGAAGGGAGGCGTAACTGATGTCAGCTCAGTAACACTCATTTGTCAAAGGATGCTAATTAAAGGTGTTAATTTAAACTTTAGCCATAAGTCATGTCCGTCCCATGGATGGAGGCCCCCTCCCAAGTGTCCAAGGCCAGGTTGGATGGGACTTGGAGTCACCTGGGATGGTGGAAGGTGTCCCTGGGGATAATCTTTAAAGTCCCTTCCTACCTGAACCATTCTGTCTCTCTATCCTCACAAATACTCAAATTTGAACTGACTATCCCTCACCTTCACCTTGAGTGATGGAACAGAGCAAACCCCACAAGAAAACCCATTCCCATCCTTTAATTTGGAAGCAGAGCAGCTTCCAGGAGGGCTCAAATGGCAAAAGTTGTTTTCTCCTTGAGGAGGTGAAACTTATCCCTTGCAGCTGCCCCAGTCATTCCCTGCAGGAACGTTCACCTGGCTCCTGCAGCAGCTCAGAGCTGGCACTGTCCCCTGGCACTGCCTGGCCTCACTGTGAGCTCAGCTCAGGGGATACCAGCCCATCCTGGGCTTCTCCTGGCAAAGGGATCCATCATGAAAAGAATCTGAATCCCAATAGAGGTTGCTGGAGGGCGGGCTTTATAAATCATTTGCTGTTTCTAATCTTGGTAAGGAAATAGGTAATTACTGCCTTCAAAAATTAAATGTCACATCATCTCAAACTCTCTTAGTTTCTCATAAACATCCTGCAACTTGTGGCAGAGGTTGCTGGAAATCTCCCCTGGCAGCAGTGCCATGTTGGCCAAGAGGTGTTTGGTTGGTGGTCCAGCCTTTTCTTCACATGGGTCGGACTGTTCTGTAGTCAGATAATAAAATCATCTGCTCAATTTAGCTTCAAAACGTGAATTTGAGTGGGTCAGTGTTTGTTTTATAGCAGCCCTCCCTAATCCATCCAGAGAGGCAGCTAAAACCAGGTTTGGCCAGCACTAAAGCACCATTGGCCAGCTGACTTCAGCAGAGGGAGCCTGGAATTTGACGTGTGTGTCCCCAGGCTCTGCTGAGGTCCAGCTCTACCTGCTCCCCAGAAGGGCTGGGTGGGTCAGGGTGTGCTCAGCTTTGCACACCTTGGGCTCTGAGTCACCTCCACACTTCTGGAGGTAATTTCTGAGGTAAAGCACGATCTGTAGGCTGGGCTTAAATGGCTGTGTAGATATCTGGGCACCAGCCTGACTAGATTTTGTCCCAGAAGGTCGAATTCATCCCTAACCCAGTTTAATGTGGACTTTCTGCCACTCCATGTGATTTGCAGTTACAGCACCCTGGAGAGCTGGGGTTGACGCTGCTGGACACTGAGCACCAAACCCTGCAGTCAGATTTTCCTGGAAGGATGTCCCAAAGCCACTGCTCCTTCCCAAAGGGAATTCTAGGCTTAAACCCCAATTATCTGAATGAACTCACTGGTCTCAAAGCCAAACAGGAACTCCACCACTTTTACCAGGGCAGTTGGCCCAAACTCACAAAAAATCACTTCCTTGGAAGTTCCTCAGTGGAATTCTTCAGTGGAAGATTCCTGCTTCGTTCCTTCTTCAAAGGAATTCTTCAGTGACTGTCGTGTCTTTCACCCTGCAGAATTCCAGTCTGGAGGTTGACAGGGAATTTTTATTCCTAGAAATCTGTGAGGTTTGAAGACAAGGAATTAAAAGGCAAATGGGTGTCTCCCACCATGCCATGCTCCTGTGGGCTGGAGCTTCCTTTATTTCCAATATTCCTTGGAAAACGTCACCATGTGTCACTTGGACTTCTCCATGGTTTTATCAGACCCTGGAAGCAAAGGGAGAGTCACCAGTGGTGGGACAGGGACACCCAGATGGACAGAGGAGTTTGTGCCAGAGCCCAGCTCAGCTGTCCCTGCTAATCCAGCCTGGGGCAGAGGGAATGCATTACAAAGCTCGGGAAGAAAAGTCAATAACAGGATTGAAACATCCCCACAGCTTTCCTTTGAATGAGATCTCCTGGGTGACTTGTGCCCGTGGTAAAATGCAGTGCCAGGTGAGATTTTATCACCAATAACAGGTGCCCAGACTTCAGCCAACTCCTGGGAAACTCCATGAGGTCATGGAAGAACAGGCTCCAAGGAGAAAAAAGGCAATGCAGATGATTTTCTCCAACAGATTCCCTGTGATGAGCACATTCCAATGACTCAGTGCACAGCAAGGAGGTGCTGGATTTTTCACATCCATGAAAAAAATCATGTAGCATAGAAAAATCCAATTATGCCCCTTTTTTTTTTTTTTTTTTTTGGTCCACTGATTGTATATAAGATTAAATAAAAATAATAGGAAATCTGTGGGCATTTGCTGTACATCACCCGGAGTGCTCTGCCCATGAAGTCACATTTCATGGTGTGACAGGAAATTTAAAAAATGTGTAAAATTGCTTCCAGTCGGTTCTGAGGTAGGTCCTGAGTGACCAAATTCCCTGTCCCTTGAAACCAATCCAGATCACGTGTGCTGGGTCCCGATTCAGCGTGGAATTTGTTTTTCCCATCATGTGAGAGGGAGAAAACGTCCCGTCCGAGGAGGGAGATGTCAAACGCGCTCGGCACGGAGACACGAGGAGAGGGCTCAGCAACATGAGAACTTTCTGCACTGCCTCGTGCACAAAACCCTCTTGGAAGGACTCAGAACAAACTGAAAGCTCTCTGGAAACATCTCCCTTGTTTGTCTTGGCTTCCAGAGCTTTCCTAAGTGTAATTACCAGCAGTTGAGAAATGGAGAGGGTGAAAGAATCCTTGTGGTTCGTGCTCGGGAGACCTGGGTTGATTTCTAACCTCTGTCACGGTGTCACAGCAAGAAAAGAGAGATTTAATTCATCTGCAGGTCAGTTTGTACAAACAGGGATGGGGCTGCCCTGCAGCAGCAGCTCCTGGCACTGAGGTGAGCCCTCCATGTCCTGCTGGAATTCAGGCAGATATATATAAAATTATATATCCATTCCTAAGGGTCTCGGGTGTTTATATATAAATATATATAACCCTATATATATATAAACATATATAAACCTCTCTTCACAGCACCATGCTGCTCCAGAGGGGGAAAATCCCCCATTCCTGCACACAGCTGCACATCCCTTTAAGCCAGCAGATAGGGATGGATTTGTGCCCTGCAAGGACCAACGTCTTCATTAAGATCCCTCCTCGCTGGGCAGTGACAAATCTTCCCCTCAGAACACGGTGATTAAGGTTTAATTTTATTCTGGATTATGGGCAGCTCCACTTGCAAAGCAGCCAAGGTTGGGCACATATTGCCTGGAAATGAACATTCCTCCCCAAAGTGCTTAAGCAGCTTTGGATAAGAAATGATGGTTTGGGGAAGATTAGGGAGCAACAAAGATCTCCAGGCTAAAAGGACATTCAGAGAAAAGTGCCATCATGGGTTCAGGAGGAAATGCTGAGGGGATGAGGATTCCAAATTGCCTGGGAGATTTGGAGGAAGAATGTGGGGAAAGGACAGGTTAGAGAAGGTGGTGGATTTACAGGTGGGGGAGACAGGCAGATTTATGGGGATGAGGTGGGGGGTGTGTTTATAAATCATCAGCAGGGACATTTCCAGGCTTCAATTTGCTTAGAGAACCAAATCAGCATTTCTGGAGGTTTTATGATGTGGCAGTGACCAGGAGCGTCACCTGAGCTCAAGTTTAGGTGATGGTTTCAAAACCTGTCTCCAGCCCAAGAGCTGAGTTTGGAAGATGGACAGAGGGTGGAAGAGCAGCACAGGGAAAGGAAGAGAAGCCAGCAGAGCTGGGATGCAAATATTTGTCCTGATATTCAGTTCCCTGTTCCTGCAGACCCTCCCTCCTCTGCTTTTCCTCACAGGTACAGGTTTATTCTGCCAGAAAATGGTATTTAATACAACCAGTGATGATTATTTGTTCTCCAACACATATGTTCTTCCCTCCCCTGGGAGCAGGGGGAGGAGGACAGTGATGAGAGCCGGAGAATGTTTCACCCTCGCTGCAGTGACAGCTTTGATTTGTGAAACAGCTTGGAATAAAACGCCGGTAATTTTTCATGGAAAAACCAGTGGACATAATTTTTGTGTGTCTCAAAGAGAACAGCAGAGAGCTGAAGTGCCTGGACACACCATTGTGTGAGTGCCAAAATCCCAGATGAATATAAAACTCAGTGTTTTCAACCCAGAGAAACAACATTACAATCATCCCTGGTTAAGCAGATTCTGCTTGTTTATTGTTTTCCAGTATCTGCAGCTCTGCTCATCAATTTTTCACATTATTCCTTGGCTGTTTCCTCGTGTTCTGTCTCTTTGCTGGTTTGATGTTCTGTTCTCTGGAGATTTCTTCCATAAATTTTTATTATTTCCTTCGAGAAATCTTTTTTTTTTATGATTCCCAGTGAGAGTTGGGACTGTGATATGGTGGAGGGAGAGGAGAGAGCTGGGCAGTGGAAACTCCTTTAACTTCATGCCATGGAAAAACCCCTCTGGCTCCCTGTCAGCCAGAGAAGGTCAAACACAGTCCGAGCTGCAGCTCTGCCAATGGATCCTAAATCCAGTATTTAATATCGATCTCCAGCCTCATAAACACCACCCTGAGAGTGCTGACAGCAGCTCTGACAGGAGTGTGATGACACAGGGCACAGAAATGACCTCACTCTGCCAGCTCTGCTCCCAGCAGGGAGGGAACAGCACTGGAAAGGACCTTTGGTTTAATCAGTGCTTGGTGATGAGGTTGGGTTGGAGGATGAGGTGGGATTGAGGGGGCAGAGCTGGGCTGGCTCAGTGCCCGGGGCAGGGGAAGGTGGACATTGGTGGTGCAGGGGTTTAAAGCAGGGTTTAAAGCAGGGTTTAAAGCAGGGTTTAAGCAGATCTTGGGCTCACCTGGGCTGTGGGAGGAGGTTTTCCAGGCACATCCAGCACCAGCCCATCCCTCAGGTGGTTGGAGCTGCAGCTGGAGCTGATCTTCAGCTTTGGAGGAGGTTTTTGGAGATTCATCTTCAGTTTTCAAGGAGATTTACAGAGATTTATCTTCAGCTTTGAAGGGGATTTTGGAAATCCATCTGTCTGATCTGGCTGAACCAGCCCTCCACAGGGGAATAGGAAGGTTCCCAAGGAGCAGAGTCAGAACCTTGGTGCTGCAATCACATGGAAAAGCAGACTTAGACATTCCCAGAATTGCTGGGCACATCCAACACCAGCCCATCACTCAGGTGATGAACCAAAACCTTCAGCTCTGGAGCTGACCTTCAGCTTTGGAGGAGGCTTTTGGAGATTCTTTTTCAGTTTTAAAGGACATTTACAGAGATTGGTGTTCAGCTTGGAGGGAGATTTTGGAAATCTGTCTGTGATCTGGCCAAACCCAGCCCTACACAGGAATAGGAAGGTTCCCAAGGAGCAGAGCTGGTGCCCTGGGGCTGAAATCACATGGAAAGCCCGACTTAGACATTCCCAAAACTGCTGGGCACATCCCTCTGAAGAATGATGGATGTGGGGTGTGCTGCCATCACTGCCCTGCCAGTGCTGAGCCCGTGCATGTCCTTTCTGAACTGAATTAAAATCTAGAACCACCACCAGTAAATCATCCAAAACCCAACAGAAATATTTAGGAAAAGGGAATGTTCCAAGTGACCACAGTGGGATTCAGGGAAATGGTTCTGAGCTGACAAGAGTCCACATGGTAGCTCCTTTTTTAATAAAATGAAGGGGGCAGGAAGAGAACTATTCAGACTTGACAAAATTACTTTTCTGATCCTCACCTTCATTCCATCCATGCAAATCTGTGCCCACAGAATGAATCAATGAAAGCCAATCCAACGGGAACAGCATGAGCCAGAATTTGGGATTGTGTAAATAAAGCACTGAGGTGACATCACTGGGGCAGCAGGGATTTTTCCCAGCTGAGGATCTGGCCCATAAAGTGGGAATAACTCTTCCTGCCCTGTGATTTATGCTCTCCAGCTATTGACTGCTCTGAAATGAGGCTGTGTTATAAACAATCCGGGCAGCAAAGAAGGCAATTGTGCCTTAATGAGCCCATGGTTCAAAGCACTGCCCTGCTACACTGACCCTTCTATAGATCAGAAAGTCTCCTTGATTTAATTACCTTACAGAACCCCAGACCAGACAGCTCCAAATCTCATTTATGCCCTGATCTTGCTATTATTTTTTATTTTGGTGCACTTTGCAGTGATTTACAATTTAGCCAAGGGACTCTTCAGGCAGCAGAGGAGAATTGTTTAGAGGGGTTTGTGTGCAATTACATTTTTCTGAAGGAAAGAAAAAGGAAAAAAAAAAGCACATTTTGAGACTCAAAGGTCTTGTCTCCTTTCCCAAGCACAAATAATAAGCAGTTCTGCCTTTTTAAGTGTAAAGGACTAGAAACTTCAAGGGTAGAATTAAGGGAATTTCAATCAGAGGCACTGCACACACTGGAAATGTTCCCATTTGGAAGTTCCCAATCCAGTCGTGCACGGAGCTTTCAGCAGATATTACAGGATTGTTCCACCAGGATTATCTCAGCTACCAGGGTATTTATTTTCCCCTTCCAATCTGTGGCACAGAGCAGTGGAAATAATACAATGTTCCCTTGCATTCACCAGCCCCTCGTCCCTCCTGCCTCAGGATGAGCCTCTCATTAGATGAGCCTCAAAACAGCCTCAAAAATTAATCCAAAATTAATTAAACGACCAAGATTACACCTTAATTTCTTCTGGAGCAGCTCTGAACTGCAACCAAATGTGAAGCAAACAGCCCGGGCTCCTCTCTGCTCACGGGATTCCATCTCCCCACTGGCAGGGAGGGATAAGAGATAAAAATCTTAGATTGAAATCACAGGATCATGGAGCAGTTTGGGTTGGGAAGGACTTTAAAGCCCATCCAGTCCCACCCCTGGAATGTGCAGGGACACCTTCCACCATCTCAGGATGCTCCAAACCTGGCCTTGGACATTCCAGGGATGAGGCAGCCACGGCTTCTCTGGAAGTTTTCCTTCAGGGAGCACCGGAGTCAGCCATGGATGCTGCTGAGGGCTGATTCAGGACAAAAAAGGAGCAGGACAAAAAAAAGGCTCCTCCAGGCTGGAGGTTGTGGCTGGGTTGAGTTGGGACCTTGCATCCACCTGCCCCAGGGCAGGACCCCCCGTGCTGTCAATGCCAGAGCAGCTCCAGGGTTTGGTGATTGTGTTTCACTCTTCACATTCTTGTTTTGTGACACAATTGGATCACTAAAACTGCCACATTATTCCCTTTCCTTCCCCTCCCTTCCCCCTGATTAGTAGAGACACTTATTCCAGCTTTAATAGGGAGAAACAAGTTCCCTCTGTCCTTTCCCAGTCCTAAAAATACAAGAGTGTGTTTTCCAGAGGAGCTGGTGATTGAGGTTTAAATGTTCAACCAGAATACATTAAAATGCTCTAAACATCAAGGAGAAAAAGGGAGCCCTGATACCCAGAGGAGAGTGGGGTGCTCAGGCTGAGTTTCAGCACTGTAATTATTGGTACTGTCAGAGCTTAATATCTACAACATTATTTTTAGGCCCCCGTCCAATCCACAAAAAGATCTCTAAAATAATTGCAAAAGGACCTCACTTGAAGACTGTTTGTTTTGGAAAAATAGAAATCTTTGCTCCATTTCAGCATATTTCAGCCTGTAGAGCAGTAATATTTTATTTGTGTTGAAAGAAGGCAGGAGCTTATTCAATATTAATAAATGGTTTACAGCATGGGTTAAAGTTCTTTTCTTATTCTACCCTGCAGCCCTGCCCAGGAGACTCCACTCCTGGGGGAGAAGATGTTTCTGCTGAAGGGACTTGAAATTAAAGAGAAATAATATTCACAGGGTATAAATCTGTCCAAATCGAGATGTTTTCTGCTCAATGTTCTGCTGCATTTTGCACATTGGTGCTAATTAGTGGTGTGAGCTAATTAAGAGCAGTATGTTAATAGCACACCTGGCAGGGCAGTGTGCTCCTGGCCAGGACAAAGGGACCTGGCCCATTCCTGGTCCAGGCTCTTGGTTGGGAACCCTCTGAGCCCCTGGGACTTGTGCCAAAGTCACTCCAGGACATTCCAGACTCAAAGTCCAACTGTCTGTGGTCAGAGACAAGGAAGGGATGGAAAAGAGGTACCAGGAGACAAAGAAAAGGGGGAAAAACAGATCCTGAATTGGGGGGTACACTTTAATCAATGAGATTTAAGGTCCCTTCCAACCTAAAAGGAAAAATCAGACCCTGAATTGGGGGATGCACTTTAATGAATGAGCTTTAAGGTCCCTTCCACCCCAAACCATCCCAGGGTTCTGTGGTTTTCCCTGGGGAGGTTTGCAGCCTGCAGGCGATGGAGGGGATTGAATTTTGGCTACTCCTGAGGATGCACAGACCCAAAAAACCATTTTGGGCCTTCTTGATGGTTTTCTTTGCTTTTTATGGAAGAAAGGAGAGAAGGGAAAATGTTTTAAGTCCTGGTGGCAGTGGCTGTGGCTCAGCTCTGGCACAACCCTTCAGGCTGTTCATGCCCCTCTGGCTCCCTGGGCTTGTGCAGAGCTGGCCCAGCAGCCCTGAGCCACCTTTCAGGCCACCCCAGTGGCCCTGGGAGCTGCACAGCCCTGCCAGGAGCTCACCCAAACCCCAGGGCTGGATTGGAGCTGGATGCCACAGCACAGCTGGGATCTGCTGGAACCAAAACCCTGCAGGTCACAGAGCTCAGCTCAGACCTTCACAGACCCCCTGACCACCAGGCTGCTGCTGCTTGTGGTCACCAAAGGCCCTGCATCCTCCGAGGGTGGCATTCAAACGGGTGCCAGTCAGCCGGGGGGACTGGCACCTGGAGAGCCATCAGCAGGACAACCCCCAGGGACAAACCCCCGCAGGAAAACAGCTCTGTGGGAAGAGAAAAACGACACCAATAACAACGGCACGGAGCTGAAAGGGCTGCAGGAAAATCCTGGGCATCATCTGCCCAGATAGGATTGGAATTATGGCTGGGAGTGCCTCGAGGGGACAGGTTTGGAGCAGGAATTCCCTGTCCCTCTGCAGGGAGATTTGCACCTCTCCTGCCTGGGCACTGCTCTGGCACCACTCCCACCCCTGCTAAGCTTGGATACCACTGGAGCTACTCTAAAACCCAACCAAATCTGGTTTTTTATACCACAAACAGGACAGAAGGAGTAAAACCCATGGTGATGGACACAACTGACCCCGTGCCTGGGTTTTTGATTAATTGCAAATCAACAGGAGCCAGCAGAGTTTCACAAAGTCAGATCGGTTTTGCTGGTGTTGCTTTAAACATTAACCAAGCCCTGCTGCAGCACCCAGAGATGCTGAGGGGAGAAAGCTCCTTCCCCTCGATTTTTTACCTCAATTTTTTTTCTTTAAGTGCTGCTTTTCAGGGCTGGGGACTCCGCTGCAGGCAGCAGCTGAGCAGGGCTGTTTATTTATAAGACTCAACCAGAGCCACACAAAAGGTTATGGCCATGGGCCAAATGTCTTTGACATCATAGCCTGTCATTAATGGCATAAATCCTCCGTGATTTCATTTCCCACTGAGCCAACCAGCATCTCTCCCAGATTATTTCAAAGGAAAAAAAAGTCTAAACATTTACCTTCAAACCCCAAACAGATCGTATCGTTCCAATCTGCTTGCCCGATATTAAATATATTCTCTTGCACATGGCACTTTTATGGCAGGTCGTGACCATTCCTGGAGCTCGTTTCAGAAGGAGATAGGCTCAGAAAGAGAAATTTTCTTATTGTTCCCTAAGGGCAAAAACAAAAAAAAAAATGCCATTTCATTCAACAAAATCTTTTCTAACCACTGCACTTTGCTGTTTTAATGTATTTTTGTCTCCCACATCTCTGTCTGAAGGAGAGAAATATTTAAAAGCTTGTTCTCTGTGTCACAGCCTCTTCAGTGTGAGAATATTCAATGTGGACAGGCTGGAAAAGTTTTCCTTCACACCATTTTTATCCCCTTTTTTTCCATCATATCCATAATACTCACGTGGTTATGTGGAAAACATTAGGAAATCACCCTGAGCCTGAAAGGTTTGATAATACCTATAATACCTGAATTTAAATTGAATTTGAATTTAAATCCTTTGGGATTTTAAGTCTTCCTCACCTTCTGCTGATGGACCATGCACTGCTTGATAAAAAGCCTGGTGGAAAATTTTTGATAACCATATCAGATAATTTTTGAGCAGTCATTGCTTGTTGCTGAACCGGGCCTAAAATGCCCAGGAAAAGTTTTCCAAACCAGAGCTGGCACTAAACCTGCAGGGATAAACCAGGAATTCTACACTTATATGCAAAAGCAGTCAGTCAGAGAGTTGGGTTTGACCTCACTTTTTGGAATATTTGCTGAAATGGCTCCAGATTGCCCCATTTGAGATGAAAAGAGCCTGACAGGACTCCTGCCCCAGGAGCAAATGTCCATAAAGTCAGGGAAGCTCCCACTCATCAGCTGCCCTTCGAGGAGAAGTTAATTACCTGCAATTACAGATGAGTCCTGAGATCCAAATGAACTCAAATAAAGCAAATTTAGGCTCAGCCCAAGCCCAGGTCAGGTCTGGGCACACAGAGCACCACGAGAGGTGATTTGGTGCCTCCTGATGCTGCTGCAAACTCCTGGAGCTGCCTTTGCTCAGCCCCTGGAGGCTCCAGGGAAAAGGGATCCCATAGAGCACCCACAGTGCCAAGGAGGATCCCCAGGCTGGGAGGATGAGTGTGAATTTTCCCAGTGCAGAAAAGAACCCTCAGGGGCTCGGGAGAGAGAAGCAAAGTCCCCCCAGCCTCTGGTGATGCTGCTCAGAGGAGAAAGGGCAGAACTGGAGCTGGGCTGGGGCACAAAACTCCCGTCTGAGCCACCACTGCTGTCCCCATCCCACCTCCACCCCACACCCCAAAGCCCTCACCACCACCAAAGCACAGCAGAAGCACCTCCAGCATACCTGAGGAAATAAAAACTGGACGCTTCCCCATTTTTTTTGGAGCGGTCTGGGATCTCAGGAGGCACCAGCGAGCAAAGGCTCCCCAGCCGTGCCGACAGCAGGGCTGTGTCAGAGCTCTCCTGTGAGAGCCAGAGTTAAAATATTCCTGCAAAGCACCAGTAGCTTCATTCTTATGACTAACACATCCCAAAGGTGCCATAACATGCACGGAGGCAGGGAATTCTGGGGTGCTGGAAGGAGTACAGCGAGAGGAGGAGCTGCAGGGGAGAGGTTCTGAGGAAAGCCAGCCAGTTATTTTTCCACAATTTATCATCCTAACTTTTACTCCGCTCCTCCAAGTGCAGAGATGAAAAGTCCCACAACTCCAGCACGAACTGAGCCAGCCAAGAAAAAGAAAAGCAGCTTGCTCTGCTCCCCAGGGCACAGATTATGCCTATTTGTTCATGTTTTTTGATACGTGGAGGAGACAAATTTCAAAGAAGGAATGTGGCCATCTCCTATCAGAGACAAAATCTCAAATCTCCCCTGCTGGAACGGGCTGAGTGTGGCTCGTGCTGGGGGCAGGCAGGGTTTGAGGGGGATGTGGGCGTTTTTTGGCACAAATCACAAGTGCAGGGCTCCTTTCTGGGGAACTCGTGGACTCTCACAGCGCTGCTGGAAATAGGCATGGAGTGGTTTGGGTTGGAAGGGACCTTAAAGATGATCTTGTGACCCCTCCTGCCATGGGCAGGGACACATTCCACTGTCCCAGGCTGCTCCAAGCCCTGTCCAGCCTGGCCTGGGACACTGCCAGGGATCCAGGGGCAGCCACAGCTGCTCTGGGCACTCTGTGCCAGGGCCTGCCCACCCTCCCAGGGAACAATTCCATCCCAAAATCCCATCCATCCCTGCCCTCTGGCAGTGGGAAGCCATTCCCTGTGTCCTGTCCCTCCGTGCCTTGTCCCAAGTCCCTCTCCAGCCCCTCTGGAGCCCCTTTAGTCCCTGGAATGCTGCAATAAAATAATCCAGGAGCCTTCTCCAGGCTGAGCAATGCCTCTCTCTCATAGGAGAGGTTCTCCAATCCCTCTGATCGTCTTTGTACCTGCTCTGGACTCTGCATGTCCTTCCTGTGCTGGGGACAGAGCAGGAATGTCACAGACATTCCCAGGGCTCAGCGCTCCTTGGATCATGACCTGGGTGTCAGCAAAACCCCATGAGCCTTTGGAGCCTATAAAGTCACCTGTAACAATGCTGGGAAGGTTCCTCTTGACCACCCAGCACCATCCAAACCTTTCCAGTGACGTGAAAATAGTCATGGAAGGAAACCTGCCAGGCTTGGAGCATGTGAGGCTTTCAAACACTCCCTAATTAATTACACCTCAAACACATGCAAATGGTGTTAATGAGTAACAAAACGTCCAAGTGTGAAAACCCAGGACACAAGAGGACTGGTTAATCATTTCTGGAGCAGTGACATTGTCACTGGTGCTGATGCTTTAAGTTTTAGCTTTTCTATTTTTCAGATCCTGTGCATTAGTGCATCACTCTGAGCTCCACAGTGTCAGTGAGCTCTCCTCACATTTTGGTCAGGCAGAGCAATTCTTCCAGGCCTGAGAACCGAGGACACCTCACAGCCCCAGGTCCCAAAAAGTATCAACAAAAGTGAATTGGGGGGGAGCAAACTGGGGCAATGTGACTTCAATACCTGCAGCTGTAATTGCAGAATTAACCCCTGATATGCAAATAGACCAAAGTTATAATTGTGTGAAAAACTCATGACCTTCGTTCATCTTGGGTACAGCCTCTGGGAGGTTTCTGACTGCCCAAGGTGCATCTGTTGAAGGTTTTTAATAAATAACTACTTTTATTCTCTTAACTCTGTTCTAGGCAGCCACTGCAAGGCATCAACAGGGCGGCACAGCAGCAGCACTGCACGATTCCTGCAGAGGATGAAAAGGAGGGACAAGCCATGCAGATGCTGCTCACATTCCTTTTCCCTGCTGTCTCCCAGTGGTGCAGTTTGTGCCTGGTGAGAGCACAGCTCTGAGCTGGAGGATGGCTCTGCTGGGGATGAAAGAGCTCTCATCATCCGCGCGGAAAGCTCCGGCTCCGCCGCAGCCAGAACTGTCACAACATGCTGAGCTCCAGGGATTCCTGCGGGAGCTGGGCTGACACTTCTCATCCTCATTTGCATGGATTCATGAATCTCACACAGTCTTTTTTGTCCAGAGGTTCTGAAGATGTTTAGTCAGTGCATACCTGGAGTTAATTCGACAGAAAATCTGTCACATACAGTGCCATGGGACAGGTGATGCCTTTTGGGCTACCTAAAAACAGAGGCCAGACTAAATTAAAGGAATAAAAAGCAGTTTTGTTTATTGAAGGGCCTTCAGGTCCATTTCAGGCAGATGAATCCCCCAGAAGCTACACCCAAAATGGACAATGGGTCACAGGTTTTCACTCTTTTATAAGTTTGGTCCATTTGCATATTGGGGTTAATCTCCCAATTACAGCTTCAGGTAATGACGTCATTCACCCCAAATTTGCTCCCCCCAATCACTTTTGTTTCCATCTCTCAGTGCCTGAGGCAGTGAGGTGTCCTTGATTCCCAGCCTGGAGAGGAATTGTTGTGTCTGCCCAAACTGGGAGAGCAGCAGCTCACACTGGGTGTGGAGTTTAGAGTTACACACTGAAGAACTGCAGGATTATGAATAGATGGAAATATAAAATCCTAAGGCATCACAGGCCCTGCAGTCCTGGCAGCCCTGACCCGTTAAACACCCGGGGCAGGGGCAGCAGCAGGATCTCATCACAGCTTTTAATGAGTTATCAATAAATGCCAACACACTCCAACCCCATGGAAATGTTACAGCTCTGAAGGTAAATACCAGAGCCAGCAGGGTCCTGAGATCACAGCCTGCTGCCACTGCTGGGAGGGAGGGAAGAGAAGGGCAGAAATGAACTCCAGAGAGCACTGGGAGAAAGCCTTGGAGAATTGGAGATAAATGCTCTAATAGAGCTCCAGTGTTGGCTCTAATTAGGATAAATCAGGGCTTCCCTAATTGCTTTTAATCCTTTAGTTTCTTGCTGACAGGAGTGACCATGCCCAGAATGTGGAGAAGAGCCTTGGGGGATCCTCTGTATCCCACTGCCACTCCCAGAGCCTGATTCCCATATGGGATCAGAGAGAAAAGGGAGGCAAGGACCCACTGAGCCCCAGGAGCCCAAATTTCCACCAGCACAGCAAAAGTTGGGACATTCTGCCTTCTCCCATGGAATTATTTGCTTCCCTTCTCCAGCTGTGCCACTGCAATCCCCCCAGATCCTGCAGACAGGGATTCTGTCTTTTTATTTCAAATTCTCATTTTGAAATGCAGCATGTGCATTTGTGCTGCTCCGTGCTTCTGTTCACTTAATTTTTCCTTTAAAGCTTTCCTTCTCTTTCTTTTTTCAGTTGGCTGAGGGGTTTTTATTAGAGCACAGGCAGGATGGAATTCCCTCTGTTTCCATCCCAGAGGAATCCTGAGATACCTGCAGCAACCAAAGCTCTCTTGCTCTAGGTGTAAACAGAGAAAAATAACAACTTTTGATCTGCTTCCACCTTTCCAGCAGGAGTGAAGGCAGTGCAAGTATCAACGTGGGAAAAAAAGGGGGAAAAAATGTTTTTTTGGGCTGTCTTGAGTTCTGTGAGTGCATGGGAAGGATCCCACAGAAATCCAGGGAGCTGCTTTTCCCAAAGGTGACATTCATCCCTCCTGGATGCAGCAGCCACTGCCCTGTTCCAGAACATTAAAATTCTTCACAAATAGAGCTAAAGCAGAGTTATTTCTCTGGTTGCCCCGGGGTGAGATTCAGCCCTGCCATGAAGACCCTGTGCTGCAGAAATCCATCCTCTCCTATTCCACAGCAATTAAACCCCACTAATGAGTTCAGTGCAAGCAGGAGCTCGGAGCTGATGAGTCCTGGGCAGCACCAGCAGCCAGGTCCTTCTCAAAGCTCGATAATCAGGAGATTTCTGAGGTGGTGACCTCACAGTGCTCTGGTTTGGTGAATTCTTTATTTAGAGTTGGAGTTTCCAGTGAGCCCCAGGCTGTGTGCACGAAACCCAGGCACAGCCAGGAGGCACCTTGCATGCCTAATTAATGAGCTGGTTTGCATATTGAATGGACTTCATGCACAGCAGGATGTTTGTACAAAATTTTTACAGGATATCTTTTAAAAAAAAAAATTAGAAAATTAAAAAATCCTGGAAAGCAAGAGCCTGCAACTTAAGCAGCCAACACATCTCCAGCAGCAGCAGGATTTATCTGATTTACCTCCCTCCTGCTGCTGGATGCAAGGAATAACCAGAATTAGGCCAGGTTTGGTTATATGAGACCTAAAACTTAGTTTAGACCTTGGTTCCTGAGTTATCCTGAAATCTGGTGCAGCTGGGAGGTGGAAGGAGGAGGAAATCCAACCCAAACCCATCCTGACACAGCTTCCCAACCAGAGGGATTCAGCAGGGATGTCACAATTTAATAAATACATCATTTGTACAAGTCTCAATGGAGATGTTTTAAAATAAAATCTGTTGGGGATTGAAATCGGAAAAGGAAAAGGAAAAGGAAAAGGAAAAGGAAAAGGAAAAGGAAGGGAAAAAGGAATGGAAAGAAGGATTTTTATTTTGAAAGGATAATATAAAATGCATTAATTGCTGGAACAGGTGTGTTTGTCCTGCCCACCCAAAACTCTAAGATGCATTTGCTTGCATGTGACACCCTGGGTTTGTGTATTCAAACAAGGTGAAAACATCGGTGTTGGATTATAATCTGTATTTTAGTGAAAAGTTTGGAAGGAGAAAAAGAAAATATATATTTTCAAGACTTGTATTTAATTTTTATATTCTTGACTTTTCTACAGTTTTATTCTTGAATTTTCTATCATTTTCATTGCTTTTTCCTTTCTGTCCTGTTTTAGAAAACTGGCAGAAGAGGCACCAGTTGCTTCACACAGACATTTTGCAGTACAGGAGCATCCAGCAGCATCACTGCCCATGTCCTGCAGCTTCCCCACATTTTCTGTGGTGTTTTATTCCCTCTGCCTGGCTTGGGGCAGCACATCTGGAGCCTGCAGAGCATCTTTCTGCTCAGCTGGATGCAAAGAAGGAGAAAACTTAAAACTTCAGTTGTTGCTCTGCCGGTCACCAAATCCACGGTTTAACTGATTACTGAATTGGTGCTGGGGAGGAGAGGCACTGACAGGAGAGGGTGCTCATGATTTAGGGAAGGGCCAGAGCAGCAGGGAGTGTCCCCAGCCCTGTCCCTGCAGGGAATGCAGGGCAGAGCAGCTAATCCAAACCCAGCCCTGCGATGAAGATGATGATGAGCTTTCCAAGAGAGCATTCGATTTGAAAAGTAAATTTGAATGTATAAATGGGGTCAGGGCTCCACGGGTAAATGGAATTACAGGCTGATAAAAAGGTTGGGAAATCAGCAGAGGGGTCAAACCTGCATGGAAATGTTTGATTCCTGTTGGATCTGCTCTTGGGAGCCGAGTCACGGCTCTGCAGCCTCAGCATCTGCCCCGGAGGCCACAGAAATCAGGATTTTATGGCTCTTGGTGGCTCCTGGAGGCTGTCCTGTCCCTGTGCTGGTGACACCAGGGATGCAGATTACACCCAGCCCCTTCCAGTAAGATGTTCCAGGCAGACACGAAACACGGGGATTTCAAGATGACTTTGCTGCTTAATTTTTTAATCCCTTCCCAAATCTTCCAATGTGCTTGCTGATGCTCTGGGTGCTTTCATCCCCCCTCCCTTCCCTGCTTTGGAGCTTTTCTTCCATTTCCACTCCAGGCAAGGAGTGACCTGGGGGCTCTGCAGTCCCAGGTGTGACCTCAGGAAAGGTCCTGAAGTCGCCTGGGGCAGATTTTCCCCTGGTACAAGTCTGGTCTGTGTTGTCCCCTGGGAAAGAGCGATGGGATCACCTCTCCTGCTGCCTTTTGTCGAGGCAGAGAAGGAGCTGTGTGTTCCTCAGGTGCTCCAGACAATGCCTGTGCTCAGCCAGCCACAAACACAGCTCCATATCCCCCTCCAGACCCATCTCCCTCCTCCTTTACACACGGGCTGCACACACCGAGCTCATCCTCAAATCACTTTTTTTTTTCTTTTTTTAATTATTTATTTAGAAATAATAAAATAAGACATAATATATAAAAATCTGTACAATCCACAATTTGTGCAGTACATTAGGAAGACTTGGATACAAAAAGGCTGCAAACAGGAAAATAGTCATGGACAATTGTCAGATGCCGAGATTGTTCGTCTCACAAGAGCTGCAGGCCAAAAAAAGTCCTTACAAAAATCAGCTTCTGCTGGGCTGTGGGGTGGCAGCTATGCAGCACCTTCTACTCCACAATGTGGTGAGCAGCCAGAATTAAAGACATTACAGTACTTCTCAGTTTTACCTTGTAATCCATCGTGAGAAAGAAAACCTAAGAGAACAAATTAAATATCTCAACCCTTTGTCTTTTTCCAAGGGTTACACAGAAGTGTTTCACAGCTGGGAGAGGGTAATTAAAGCCAGCTAATGAGTGAGGATTCCTACCCTGGCCCAATTAACCCAGGACAACTCAATTAACCCAGGACAACTCGCACGGAAGAGACGGAGGGAGGGAAGCATCCCCACCTGCCTCTGCTCCTGCCACTGTACACAGAATTATGGGTCAGACAATGTGTCTCATTCAAGTATTTTCAGGGAAGGGCAGAAATAACATATTCCCCCCCAGCCCCTAAGCAAAAGACAGGATAAAAGCTTCCGTGCAAGCCAATTTATCCAATTTATCCAATTTTTCCTTTATAAAGAGGCTGAACCGAGGCCTGGGGGACGCTGTGGGTAGAGCTGCATCACTTAGAAGTGTTTAAAGTTTAAAGTTTAAAGTTCAGCATAAGCTTGGCCCAGGATCAATGGGAACCGAAGCAAAGCCATCAGTCGCTGTCTAGTCCTCAAAAATATCATTTTTTTTTTAAGTGATTCCTCCAATTTGCTGCTGAGAAAGCCACAATTGATGGCAAAAAGGAGAAAGGGACCACTGGCAGGGCTCTCCCCAGAGCCAGGGCTGAAATGTGGGATTCCCTGGGCAAAGACAAAGGGTTGTGGAAGAAAGAAGGAGCAGAGATCAGCAATGGATTACACCTCGACACACCCCCCTCCACACGGCTCTGGGAGCTCTGCAAAAACGCCAGTAACTAGAACGTGTTCTCAAATGAAAAGTCCATGCTTAAAAAATAAATAAAGAGAAGTTCAGAGCTTTAGGAATCCTATAAGGCTTGCAAGTAATTTGCTAAAAGTCGTGCTAACCTGTAGCATCTAGTCCTAGCGAGCCGAGACTGCTGAGCTGAATTGATACTTTTTTTTTGTGGCCTTTTCGTTGTCTTCTCCTTGTCCTCCTTTACAGACTTCTATTTACATTTGGCTTTAAATATGAAAATACTTGATAAACTTTATAAAATGTACAATTTTTAAAAATATTTCTGAAAAACCGACTTGAAAAACAAAACAAACAAACAAGAAAAAAAAAAAACAAAAACAAACCCAAAACCTCTGCACCAGAAACGTTAAAGGGGAGGGGATTTTTTTTTTTTTTTTAAACTCTCTGGATTTCTCGTGTGTCAAAGAAATGAGACAAATCCTGCATTTTCCATGCCCCCCTGTCTCTCATCCCTCCCTCAAATATCTCAAGTATCACTGAGTGGGAGCACTGTGCAGCTGAGGGATGCTGATCTGGGATCAGGTCCCCTTGCTCCTGCTCAGCCTCCCTTTCCCCGTTGTGTTTTCACGCCCCCTCTGTGTCACTGAATACTCTTTGGTTTAGTTTTTCCTCCTTTTGCAAGAACATCACCCATAGCAGCACTAGCAGCACCCAGAAACTGCAGCCAGACCTTGAAACCTCCACCCTTCCCTTCCTTTTCCATCCTCCCACTCCAGGAACAGCCTCAGTACTTGCACTTCATCCTCTGCCCTCTCCAGGAGCCAAATCTGTGTTTACAACATGGAATTCCCCCAGTTCCCAACCCTCATCTCATCAGAAACCAGTTCATTGCAGGCATTTCTTCCAGGCAGGGGCCAGAGCCCTTTGCAGACATCCATGTGCAGAAGACACCAGACCTAGAACAAGCTGTTTTTTAATGGCATACAGTGATCCAATACTGCAAGAGTGCTCTGGGATTGCCATCCCCACTTCCCCCAGGGAGCAGGGGCCAGGCTTTGCTGTCTCCTTGAGCTTAGAGGCACAGAGAATTTAAAGCCTTCCGGGTGAAGGAGCCAAAACGCCACCAAGAGCTTTGCTGAAGGTGGTGACGGGTGCTGGGTGGGTGTCACCAGCTGGGCTTTGCCGGGGAGTGATGGAGCTCCCTTTGCAGCCTCATCCTCCCCAAGGAATCCCTCTCTCCAGGAGATGGAATCCGCCTGCTCGCAGCCCCTCCCTGCTGAACAGGAGCACCTCGCACAAATCGCTGCCATCCCTCTGCCACCCCCGGGTGCCGTGCTGCCAAGGCCTTTTCCTCCTCTTCCTTCCTCCTCAAAAATCTCTTCCTGGGGGTCTCTCTGCTGCTTGGCTCATCCATGGCCAAACTCCAGCAGCCTCTGGCACCAGCCAGCAGCTCCATGGCACAGTTTTAAGGGAAAGCTCCTCTGCTCAGAGCTGGGGCAGGCCAGGGAGGACACACAGATGATGCTGGTTTGCTTCCCCCAGCTGAAGTTCCCCTACAAGAAAAGAGGGGTTTTATTCCCCCCACAGGGGGAAAGAGGAGGAGGCCCAGCTCGCTTTAGATCCCAGCCTTAAGCCTTTAGAATAAGGTGCAAAATAAAGGTCTTAAAAAGAAAAGAAAAAAAAAAAAAAGAAAAAAGTCAAAACCAAAAAAGTGTCTGAGGTTTGATTTTTTGTTGTTGTTGTTTAAAGCAGCCTGTTCCTTTTTTTTTTTCCTTTTTTTTTTTTTTTTAAATAAACTCCACTGTGCAAAACTGTGCATTTTCTTTGGTATCCACTTAGGTAGTTTGAACTTAGTACTTTTTCCTATGTATACACATCTTTTGTCTCACTTTTCCTTTAGACAGAGAATTAAATTCTCCCCCCAAAAAAATCATAATTTTGCTGGAGGCTACTGATTGGCCTGATATTACATAATGCCCCTTATGTAATTGGAAAGAGAGAAATTGATTCTAGCTATCAACTACTGGCCTCAAAAGGAGTTTAAACTTTCTGGCAACATTGGCCTCTCTGAACTGATCACAAGCTTTTCAACCCAAAAAGTTCAACACTGACTTTTTTTTTTTCTTTTTAAATTACACAAGAGAAAATAAAAACTACACTGCAACAAAAATTACCATTTGTGTTCATGTAGTTAGCAGCAGCTTTTTAAAAAATAATTATAATAATAATAATAAGGCAGATTCTTGCCTTTGTTATGCCATTAAAAACATTCTTGTTCCCTAGAGAGAAGCATTCTGGAAAAAGTTGAAAAAAAAAATAATAATAACCCAACCAAAGCTTGCCTGCAAGTTCAAGTTTTGTAAAAAAATATATACATAATTTATTCTACAACATATGTGCCTTCTGTTCATACTTAGACATGTTTAGTGCTTTGTGTTTAGAGTTCATTTCCTGTCGTCCCTCCTCTGAGGACAGCCCTAAAACCAGCCTGGGTTCCTCGGGTCTGCTGCCTTCACACCACTCTTCCACAGTACCGTTGTCTGCAAACTCTTCTGGGCCAACTTCTCAGGTCAACGAGCCCTTGCCCCCATGGGCACGGTGGGGATTTCGCCTCCCAGAGCCCGCCAGTCATATCTCGGACTCGCGCCGCAGCGGCCGCGGCTCCAGGGGCACCCCCGCCTGGTTGTGGTGCTCCATGTCCGGGTGCGTGTCCGTGCTCATGCTCTCAGGCACCCCCGTGTCGATCTCGTCCTCCTCCTTGCTGCTCAGGGCCACCTCGTTCTCGTAGCAGAAGGAGTTGGCGTTGGAGAGGATGTATTTCTTCTCCGCTAAGTCCCTGGCACTGCAGATGGGTGTGTTGGGCACTTCGTAGGTTTTGTGGAACCTCGAGTAGTCCACCTTGTAGTAGTTCTTCTCTTCGAAGAGCACGGGCTCGTAGCGGTGGCCCCAGAGGATCTCGTTGGCCAGGTACGAGCTACGGCACTGGGTGGTCATGGCCGTGGCCTCCACCATGCCCTCCAAGATGACCACGATCTCAAAGTCAGCATTGTCCATGTCCTGTTTGCTCAGGTCGTACAAAGGACTGTCCTCGTCTATCTCGTGCACGATGGTGATGGGGGACACCAGGAAGATGCGGTCGATGCCGCTGTCGAAGCCCACGTTGATGTCGATCTGATCCAGGGGGATGTACTCCCCCTCCGACGTGATCCTGGATTTCAGCAGCTGCGCCCGCACGTGCGCCTCCACCAAGTGGCTTTTCCTCAGGTTCCCCACGCGCCACATCAGGCACAGCTTCCCGTCCCTCATGGCCACCACGGCATTGTGGCTGAACACCAGAGTTTCGTTCCTCTTTTTTGGCTTAGCCATCTTTGCCATGACGGCACCAATGATGAAGGCATCGATGATGCAGCCCACGATGGACTGGAAAACCACCATGAACACGGCGATGGGGCACTCGTCGGTGACACACCTGAAGCCATAGCCGATCGTGGTCTGGGTCTCGATGGAGAACAGGAAGGCTGCGGTGAAGCTGCTCACCTGAGACACGCAAGGCTTGCTGTTCCCCTGCTCCTCCAGATCCCCGTGCAACAGCGCAATCAACCAAAACACACAGCCAAAAAAAAGCCAGGAGAGGATGAAAGTCAGGCAGAAGATCACCAGCATCCACCTCCAGCGGATGTCCACGCACGTGGTGAAAATATCGGCCAGGTAGCGCTGCCCCTTCTCGCCCACGTTGATGAACTGCACGTTGCAGTGTCCATCCTTCTTGACGAAGCGGCTCCGGCACTGCTGCCGGGTGTGGACCTTGCCCTTGCCGTTGCCGAAGCCGTTGGCCACGGCCATGGTGGACAGCTTCATGCCGTCCTCCTCCGAGGACACGATGCTGTAGCGGTTGGTTCGCACGCTGCCCATCACTACTGCCGGGGACTGAGGTGCTTCTGCTTTAGAAAACAGTCTGAGTTTCTGCAAAACCCTTTGGAGAAACAGTTTTGAAAGTTCTACAGGAACACACACACGCGGAAAAGCCGGGCGGAGGCCGGAGTCCCCAGAAGCCCTCGGATCAACCAAGGACAGTCTTCTGGCATGCAGGGTGAGCTCAGCAAGCCACCGTCATAGAGAGGGCATGGTCTGCAAGAGAAAGAAATGGCACTTTAGGTCCTGGAGGAAAAGCCTGAGGAATCAAGGAAAATGGCACCTGTGGACCTGCAGGAAGTTTCCTCTTTCTTAATTTTCAGCATTTTCAGCCAATGTTTGCAGCTATGCATGGGCAGGGGCCACGCATGGTTACTGCAAGGAAGGAATTGTCCTTCCCGAAGGAAAGCACTGAAGGGATCGTGTCACACCACTCTGAGCAATGTTCACTTCAAAGCTGGGCACGCAAAGGATCTCTCTGCTATTTATAATCGTGAGTTCTCCTTATTTTGAAACAAACAATTCCCTTTAACATCCTTCTGTTCAAGCACGAATACTGAAGTGGTTTGCAGAGAGTTATGATGTGTCTCATGGACTGTCTGACCCATGACAAAGCAAAAGGGAAGGTGGAGACAGGGAATAAACTTGGGAAGTGCAGATAGCGGTGATTCTGTGAAATTAAAGCACATACAATTGTTTCAATTAAGCTAAAAGAAGGAGTTGTGTATTCTCAGCAAATTTCAAGAATAAGGGCTGCAGTAGCTTCTCCCTAACTCCATAAACTCATCGGGATCTCTGTAGTTTTCACTCTCAAGTTTGGCCTAAGTTGTACAAAAATTTAAACCTCTTAAACCTCTCACTTGCTCCTGCTAAAGCCAGCAGTAAAACGTAGCAGAATCAGCTGAGTGCCTTCCTAACACCTTCAGGAGCCAGTCCCAGCACCTTCCCCTCGAGAGCCCCTTCCATCTCCAGCAGGTGACAGCCCCAAGGGTCCCGTGGGTCTGAAATGTCACCGACCAAGACTCAGCAGAAAGGCTACAAAACCCTCTCCCTGAGGGGAGAAGCCACCAAAAACTTGTTCCAGGGAGGTCTGGCTTAGACCCAGGTCTAGCTTTTAAGAAGTGCGTCATCCATTAAGTCATGTACTGCATATCAGGAAATGGAACTGAAATACTGCAGAGGAGAAGGGATGCATTAAAGCAACTGCTCCAGCCACACATGGCCCACGGAAGGAATAAAGCTAAACCCGGGTGGAGAGGAATGTCTGCTGTCCCTTTGGCATGGCACGGGAGGCTCCAGAACCATTTACAGTAGCAGGGGATGAAATCACGGTGCTCTTCCTAAATTAATGTTATCAAAACCCATCTGAGTTTGTCCAAAAGCCAACAAAACTGCAGCCACTGTGCAGCACAACCCCTGCCCGGCAGGACCTCTGCTCTTCCTCTGACTGGAATCTCACAACAGCTGGAGATGTTATCTCCTTTCCCAACCACAGCAGCCCCTAAAGCTCCAAAAACTTGAGTGATTTCAAACAACTCCTCAAGCCCTCCCACATCCTCCAGCCACATTACAAAGGCTTGAGCCCAGCATACACTTGTTAGGAAAAGAGCAGGTGAGAAACAGCAGCATCATCAGCCTGGTGCAGGCTGCTTTTCCCTCCAGGATCTCCCCAGGGTTTGCTTTCACCGCCTCTTTTCCCCTCGCTCCTGTTTGTTGTGCAAGAATGTGTCCCCATGCCTCCTTGCCAAGATTAGTCATCTGTGACTTCAGCTCAGACAAGACGTTTTGGCAGCTCTTGGCGGGTTCTGCAATGCCCCTTTGAGTGCAGCTCTCAGCACTGAACACTTCTGCTGGAGCTGCACTCCTACTTACCCTGGGCACTTATTCTTACTTTTACAACTGTCTGGCCTCCACTGTGTAAGGATCCACTTTTTCCCCCCTCACACCTTTTTGTTCCCAGGGTTTCTCATTCCCGTCAGGATATCATGCTCAAAAATACAAAAGAATTCTTCTAATGCTAACTTAAATGATTTGTTTTGGCCAAAACCCCACTATTATTAGAAACCTGAACACAGCGGGGAAGTGAAATTACTGTTAATACATCCCACATAAAAAAACTTCTTGAAAAGCCATTGCTCTGCTCTGCAAATCGATCACTTTCATAAACCACATCCTATAATCACAGTCATGTTCGACTTCCACAGTCAAAGCCTGTTTTGTTCCAAGCTGATGGAAACACACAGCCTAGGAAACAGTATCTTCTGGAGTTTGGGTTTTTTTTTCTTTTCTTTCCTGGATTTTAGAGGAAAACTTTTGGTGGAGGGAAAGATAAGCTGTAACATTTAAAGTGTCTGAATACGCAGCTTGTCCCACAAAAGTCTCAACCTGAGGACACTTGTTTGAATTCCACAAATCCCTGAAATCCTAACGCCAGCGTCCTGTGGCTGCACTTAGAAGTTTGGGACCCGAATTTGTCATATTCCTCCCCGGGAGGACTGAGCACCTCTTCCCTCTCATCCCTTGCCCGGATCCCTCCTCGCTGGCTGTGCTGGGGGAGTGGAGCTGCACCCCTTTGGTTCCAAGGACCCCAAAACCTGGGGTTGAGCCTGGGGGCAGCTTTGCAACCTGCTGGGAGCTCACAGCACAAAGCTCTGGCACGCTCCAGGGCAGCAGAGCTCTCCGCCTGCTTTTCCAGCACAAACTGCCTCTCTCCCGGCGAGTGCTCAGTGGGGAGGAGGATGGGATGGGTGGGATGGGAGCAGGAGCAGCACCATGCACAGGGCTCAGCCTGATCTCGCCCCTGCTCATGGAAATACATGTCCTGTGAAATGCCCTTTGGATCCCCTGGCTGCCCCAGCACCTGCTCCGTGCTCATCCTGACCCTCACAACCGCCTCCACCAAAAGTTCCCCAAAACACTCAGCAACAAAGCAGCAGGAAAATCTAATGCTTCTTCTCATTGTGCCAATCCACCTGCTGCTCAAAGGCTGGGCAACGCTGCTGCCCCTCACTCCAGCCCAGCACAAGTTGCTGGTGGCACCAAAAATTCCAGGCTGGTGTGGGAGCAGCCCTGCAATCCTCACTGGGCAGACGGAACCAACCCAGTACCACCAACCCACCCCAGTATCTGCCTGGCTGGGCCCAGTGCAGTGCAGCCAGACACACACAGAGCTGTAAATTCAATCATCACCAAGTGTGTTGTTATGATGATAATGATTATTCTTAATAATCCAGGTGATCTTTCCTCCCGGAAGGGAAGACAAGCAACACAGTTTGGAATTACGAGCAGTGGAGGGACACGAGATTACTGGGAAGGGATGAGATGGGATGGGAGAGCCTGGCTGGCTCTGCTGCGAGGGGATGCTTGGAGGAAGGAGGAAAACGGGGCTGTGTGCTGCATCTGCAGCATTTCTGAGCCAGCATTTGGGGAAATGCCACGATGAGGAGCCCAAAGCTTCACCTTCCCCTGAGCATCCCCCTCCAGAACTTCCCGGGGGAAGGACCCTCACACCGCAAGGCAGAGCAGGAGGGGAATTCGCGCACAGGTTAAAGACTGAGGGCTAACTCCGGAGTGCAGAGGAGCAGGGGAGGGGTAGAGAGGAGCAGCAGGGAGCGCTTGGAGCGATTATTCCCCGGCTGACGCCACCGAGCCCTGCGGAGCGAGCCGGGCACATGTTGCCAAGAGAGCACCAGCACCGGCTCAGCCAAGCCGAGCAGCCCTCGGAAAGCAGAACAAAGCAGCTTCTCGCCCCAGCCAAGGCTGTTCCCACATTCCTGCTCCCTCGCTGCCGGGCACGGCCACCCCTGTAACCTTTCTCCTTAAAAGTCATTCCCCAGGGCTCCTCCGCGGCTCCGGGCACGACTCAAGTTACACCGAGTGGCGAGCTGCCTTCGGGAGAAGGATCTGACCTTCAGGGACAGGCAGCGGGGGGGGGAGAAAAAATTAAAAGAAGAGCACATGATGCAGAGAAATGGGTGCGAAGAAATAGGAGAAAGGGAAGGACAAGTGGCGCTCGCATCTGCTGTCCTGCCAAGGAGACGGGCTCGGGGTATTTGTAGCTGGTGACAAAATAACTCCGAGCGGAGCAGCCATCACCAGGGGGTGTACGCGGCGCACCGGCTGCGAGGATGGAAAAGCAAACAAGTGTAAAGGTAAGGCTGAGCCACGGAGACAAGTGCGGGCAGCCTGCGGGGTGGGGACGCGGCGGGGACAGAGCTGCGGGTCCGGATCAAGCCGGGCCAGCGGCACCTGCGGGTCCCCAGCGGCACCTGCGGGTCCCCAGCGGCACCTGCGGGTCCCCAGCGGCCCCCGCCCCGGTCACTGACCCCCCAAATCCATCTCCCTTTGCTTATCAGTATTTTTTCCTTTCACTGTCATGAGCTAAGCTGAAACAATACAGCTCTTCGCTGCCTTCCCAGATGCTGTTTTGTTTTTTTCTTTCCTGCTTCCCACTTTTTTGGCAGGATAGTCAAAAGGAAAGAAGCCCTGCCGTTTGCATCACGCCGATGAATGAAGCTACAGGTCCATTCCACACCTCTCTAAACCATCCCGGACGCTCAAACCCACGCATCCCAGAGCCGAGACTCGCTCCTTCCGTGCACGAAACAACAGGCGAGAAGAAGGCGAAGGGATGGAGCGGTGCGCTTTGTGCGAGTTGTCATGCGAACTTCCAGCCCTTCCCCGGGATAAAATATCCCGAGGGGGGGAAAAACCGGGGGAGCAGCTGGTGCATGGAAAGTTATGAGCACAAACAGATGCTGCAAGCAGATGCTCGGGCGCTCCAGCCATACCTATCGAATTATTTTAGGCGCTGAGAATAGCTCCGTGAGAAACGCAGGAGTTCCCCCTCTTCTCCAAGCCGGAGGCAGCGGCCGCTTTATCGCGGGGGGTATCGCGACAGCGCAGCGCCTCCGCCGCTCGGGGAGACGGGCAGGGACGGGGGGAAGGAAGCGATCCTTACCTGCGGCGGCCGCGAGGGAGGCGCCGGTGCGGAGAAGGGGTAAAAGATCCGTGGCGAGGCCGTGCCCGGTGCTCGGTGCCCGCTCCGCTCGCCTCCCGCTCCCGCCCGCCCGCGGCCCCTTTTTGCGGGCGGCCATGGCACGTTTAATACGGCCCCGCCGGCCACGCCCACCGGGAGCTCGCGGCCAATCACAGCATGGGGCGGGGATGTGTGGGCGGGGCCTCGGCGGGACCGGGCAGCGGCACCGGGAGCGGCGCCGGGAGCGGAGCGGGGATGGATGGATGGAGCGGGGATGGAGCGGGGATGGATGGATGGATGGAGCGGGGATGGAGCGGGGATGGANTGGATGGATGGATGGATGGATGGATGGATGGATGGATGGATGGATGGATGGATGGATGGATGGATGGATGGATGGATGGATGGATGGATGGATGGATGGATGGATGGATGGATGGATGGATGGATGGATGGATGGATGGATGGATGGATGGATGGATGGATGGATGGATGGATGGATGGATGGATGGATGGATGGATGGATGGATGGATGGATGGATGGATGGAGGGGGGATGGATGGAGCAGGGATGCTCCGGAGTGGCGCACCGAATCGGGGTTCCCGCTGCCAGGATGGGCCCGGGAGAACGCGCTGGGTTCCCCGGTCCCCGCTGCGAAGGCTCTTCGGGTTCCCGGTGCGGAGGGTCCCAGGAGAAGGCACCGGGTCCCCGGGTCCGAGGTGCAGCGGATCCCCGGGTGCCCGGTGCAGAGAGTCCCGGGAGAAGGCACCGGCTCCCTGCTGCGGAGGGTGCCCGGGTTCCCGGTGCAGAAGGAAAAGGCACCGGGTCCGTGGATCCCCGTGCGGAGGGTCTCCAGGAGAAGGCGCCGGGACCCCCGGTGTCCTGTGTAAAGGGTCCCGGGAGCAGGCGGCGGGTTCCCCGGTCCCCGGTGCGGGAGAAGCCGCGGCGCAGAACGGGCGCGGCCGCGCTCTCTCGGCTCTGCGGGGACGCAGCCCCCGTGCGGTTTCGTGTCCCCGCTCCGGGACGCTCCGGTTCCGCCCTCGGGCACCCGGCACCTGCCGCCGGCATCTCCTCAGCCTCCTCATAAAGCGGGACCTCACAGGGAATTTGGGATGCTCCCGTGTGGGAACTGGCTGCCCGCTCCCCCGTTCCCGTGTTTTGGACTGATGTCCGAGGCGCCGGGCAGTGACAAAAAAACACCGGAGACGGAAAAGTTTCGTTCCTTTTGTCCCTTTCTTTATTTTAGTGAAGGGAAATGCTAAGGTGCAGGGTGTCCCGTCCCAAACTCCCGACCTCAGCAGGCACTAGAAGCCAGGCAAACACAGCACAACACCGCTCCTAAACCCCAAATCCTTCTCTTTAACTAAATGAAACATCTCTTCCAAAACAAGAGCTTTGATCCCCGGACTAAAATCTTTTGGAAACAAGGAAGGACGAGCCTGGCTGCAGTGCGTGGGATCCACGGCTTTGTTCCCTGAGTCACCTGTGGCAGCTCGGTCAGGCTGGCCAGGGTTGAAATACGCAGAAATCCAAATGATTTTTAACAGCTTGTCCTCCCTACAGTGGACGTGGCCTAAGGCAAAGAAAATAAGGATGAAATGCCTGGCCGGGAGCCTTGCAGGAACAAAAACAGCCTTGTAAGCACAGCCTGAAGTCTGCCAAGCTCCGGCTCTGATGGACAGTGCGGGGCTGTTGGGTTCCAGGGCAGGTGTCCGCAGCAGGACACTGTCCCTGCCCTCGGGAAGGGACAACAGCTGAAATCCACGGGGGAGCCCGTGCTGAGCTGGAAAAATAAGGTGACTGCTGAGTGCAGGGTGGCAGAGCACCCCAGGCTTTAGGAATTGCCAGGAACACCTTGAATTGCACCCAGCACTGCGACAGCAACCCCTGAAACACCCACAAATGAGAGCTGGGCACGCTCCGGGGAATCAGCAGCGGGTCAGCCTGGACACTGCTCCAAGCGGGTCGGCCTCCAGAGAGCTTCTTACAATGTCCAGAGCAGGCTGTAAATATGATTCCTTACTTTCCACAGCAATGCCAGTGCCTGCAGGCGCTCCTCGTTGCTTAAACTCTCCTCCTCCTCCTCCTCCTCATCTGTTTGCTAAGTTTCCAAGTCTGCCGTGAGCTGTCTTTAAACTCCCGGTGGAAAAGCCTTGCCCAAAGGCTCTCTCCGGGAGCAGAGGCTGCAGGAACAGGCTCCCCACGCTGCTGCTGCTCCATCCCACCGAGTGCCGTGCCTGGCACCGCCGGTGTTTGCCGAGTTTCCCGGATCCCCAATGAGGAAGTGCCGCATTGTTGCAGCAATAAACACAGCGGCCGAGGGCAGCTGGTTCGCAAAGCGCCACATTTGTGAGTGCAGGAGGCGCAGAGTTTACGTGGTGGGGAGGGGGAAGCAGGGACAAACGCTTCTGCTCGTTGGGCAATCTGGCAAGTTGGGCAATCGCGCCGTTCGTGAGTTGTTCTTGGGTGGTTCTGTTCGTTTGCAAGAAGAGGAGTCCAGAACTCACGAGCGATGGATCTGGAAAGCAAAATCTATAAGGGGCATGACTGCAACTAATTTATCCATTTAGTGAGAGGAAGATAAGTAAATCCACGGGATTTTAAAGACACGGGCACAGCTCATGTACCTGTATCAGAGAAAAACTACCCCTCATGTTTCTCTTCGTGCACTTCCCATGAACTGCTAAAATAGCAACAGTTTGAGGCACCTTGAAGTGTTTGCCATGTGTCAGTGAAATAAAGAGCTGTGATCCACTCCTGCTAAGAGACGCTCTGCTGGGGGGTGGGTGCAGCAATTCCCTGTGCAAAATTTCCAAGATATTTCAGATTGCAGCCCGGCTTTGGAGCCTCTTACTCAGCCTTTACTCATGCGAAGCGGCTGATAAAAAATACAGCCCCACTGCAGATTTATCTGCCCAGATGAGTAAGGCTTACTCAGCCATTCAGCATTTCACACGAGGCAGGGGAGAGCAGATACATCACCACTGCTTCACAGCTCTCTCAAAGTCGGGGCAGCTCTGCCCACAAAGCTCTTCTTTGAATGAAATATCGATTCTAAACCTATTGCACAGATAATGAAAACCATAACGGAGCCGCCTGCCCGGGCTCCAGCGAGAGGAGCCCTTCCAAACTTCTAAACAGGGAAGCTGAAGTTACAAGAAAAGTTTCTAAAAAACCCTTTCCTGTTGTAACAAGCCAGGACAAAGAGGGTGAGACAGCTGAAAACTTAACCCTCAGCGCTGAGCGAGGGGTTCGTTTTCCTTCTCTCCACGAGTGGTTTTCCAATCTGATGTGGCCTTGCCTCAGAAATCTCTAACTGAAATATTAGAAAAGAGACGTGAAATGATCACAGGCTGAGAGATTTTCAAGGCAAGACCCTTTATCTGCAGAAAAATTGGTAACAAGGGAGGGGAAGGCTCTGGGAAGGAAGAACATTGGAGAATTTTTCTCCCCTTTTTCTGTCACAGTTCTCCCCTCGGTTGTCACCACAGCCACCCTGTCCCTCAGCTTGCAGATTCCCCCTGGCAGGAAATTTGGGAGTTGTGTTGCAGGCCCAGACCTTGGGCCAGAGGCTTCAGCCCCCGTCTCACTCCATGGGAGATGTTATTAAATTGCTTTTTCTGTCTTGGCGCTGAAAGGACCTAATTATCAGATTGCATTAGTCCTCATCTCTTCAAGTGGCCAAATCTGCTTTGGTTCTCAAGGATTTTATTGCCAGCTGAAAATGGCTTAATTGTATTGTACTTGCAAAGAAAACACGGGCTGGGGGAATCAAAGCTTTCCACAAGAGGAGAAGAAATGACATAAATAACATGCTGGGCTTTTATTTTTTTGGGTCTCACCATTTCCATGCATGTAAACTGGCATGAGTTTGCCTTTCTTCCCTAACCATGAAGTCAACTGGAAAAAATTCCTCAGGAAAAGGTGGTTTCCCCATTCCCAGTAACCTCCTGGGGTTTAGGCATTGACTGGGCCTTTACAGGTCCAATGCTGGGATCTCTGAGGGAAAATGAACCCATGTTGGTGACAGAAAGAGTAGGGAAATCCAATGAAAATCCCACAGGGAGAAGCTTGCACGTTTGACAAGACTTGAGAGAGCAAATAAATAGATTTGCAAGCAAATGGGATCCACAGGTGTGCAGTTCTGCTGGATAAAACTGGGTTTGTTCCTGGGAGGGATGAAATCGAACAGAGGAAATTGAATTTAGGCTTTATGCACATGAGAAGAGTGGAACTCACACCCCCAACCACATTTGTTTTCTTAACTGTGTCCAAAATCTTCATTTAAGTTTTCAGGCTGCCTTAGTTAGGTTTATCCTAAAGGCAAATCACCAGCCAGTCACTGTATTTTGCAAAAAGACAAATACATTTTCAGCCCTTGCTGCTGCAGGAGGGGGATGTGGGGAGCAAGGTGAAGAAATGTTGAAATACTGAATTCCAAACAGAAATCCACTTCTAGCAGGAGCTGTATCTAACTCCCAATCCAACAGCAACCCACAAATTCTGCCAAGGAAAACTCCTTTCCAGCGCTATATTCCATGTGGCTGGGTTCTCACCAAGTTAAGGTGCCTAATTTAAAGCATCTTTAGCTCCCAGCTGAACTTTCAGACCCAATAAAATGTGGGGTTGCTAAAAAGGGAGCTCTGAGTTCTCAATGCAGGGTCAAAGGCCTTCAAACGATCAGGAAATGTTCATCTGATATTTCATGTATGCCTGGCACATCCCATGTTTTCTCCAAGCAGACAGGTCCAGCAGCTTTCAGGGACCTGTTCCCACAATCCAGGATCTGGGATAATCTTCCAGAAATGCAGAAAATGTAAAGGACATCTGGCATTGTTTGTGACACAGCAATATTCTGTATTTTTCCTTCTCAAGCCATCAGTCAGCTGGGACACTTTGTGCTCAAAGACAGCAGTGGGGAGGTGCTTTCAGGCTAATGAGAAGAAATTTTCAGATTAATGAGGAGGAATTTTCAGATTAATGAGGAGGAATTAGTGTGAGTGATCAAAGTGACCAAGCAATGACATCTTCCTGAAGCTAAGATTTTCCTATTAATCTCCCAGTTACTGCTGATCTCCCACAGCTCCCATTCTTTGGATATCTCCAGGGAAAGGGAGTTAATGGTTAAGAAAACTTGCCAGAGGGGTGAGAACATGCTTGTGGAGCTGCCATGGGGATGTTGACAATTGCTGGAAGGAAAAGGGTTAAGAGCCAGCACACACACACACAAGTGTGGGACTGCACTTCCATTCTCTCCCTCACAGCTCCACTTGTTCAGTGCCAGCTTTTCCAAACCCAGGACGGGCTCCTGCTCAGCCCAGCACAGCAGGGTCAGGACGTGTTGGTGTTTCTCTGGTTTTAAATCCTCTGGTTATGGATCTTGCCTGTGAGCAGGAGGCTCTCGGGACATCCATGTGTTTTTTAGTGGTTCTGTGCTGTGGGCAGAGTCATAAAATCCCAGAATCTGGGTGGAAAGAGACCTTAAACTCATCCCAGCCATGGCAGGGACACCTTCCACTGTCCCAGGCTGCTCCAAGCCTTGTCCAACCTGGCCTTGGACACTCCAGGGATCCAGAGGCAGCCACAGCTGCTCTGACAATTCCATCCCAGCCCCTCCCCACCCTCACAGGGAAGGATTTTTTCCCACTATCCCAATATCCCATCCATCCCTACCTCATCAGTTTTGTGTCATTCCCCTTGTCCTGTCTCTCCATCCCTTGTCCAAAGTCTCTCTCCATCTCTCCTGGCAGCTCCTTGAGGCACTGCAAGACCACAACGAGGTCACAACGAAGCTTTGCTTCTCCAGGATGAACAACCCAAATTCTCTCTTTTCCAACCCCAATTCTTTTGTTTTAGGAGAAAAGGCAAAGAGAATTGGGATTTTTCAGCCAAGTCGATCCACCTGCTCACTCCAAAGCCCTCGTGGTGCTCAGACAACTTCCAAACTTCCCCTGCAGAGCCTGAGAGGCTCAGAGAGAGGGGCTGGGCTGTGTTTTTCTAATTGCACCAGGCAGGGATAAAGCAGAGACCTGAGAGTGCCACCATGGGCAGAGACGTGGAAAGCTTCCAATGGGAAAGGGAGTGGCAAGAAAGAGCAAGAACTGGGTTGCAACAGAAAGAGCTGGAAAGTTTCTGTCTTTTCTGAGCAAAATTATTGCAAATCACCTGCTTTTCCTGCATCTCTCCTCCTGTTTGTGTTCACACCTGGGGCACCAAGGAACTGGGAGGGCAGCTTCACCCTCCCAGGTGGTTCCTGAGAGGGAATGGGATGGTGGGGGGTGTGTGTCACAGGGTGGAACCTGCTCCCAGCAGTGCCCCAGGGAGCCTCTGGTGTCCCTGCACTGTGCCTGCTGCATTTCTGCTGCTGAGCATTTATTACCAGTGTAATTTATTACCAATCAGGGGATCCACTCCAGTGAAAACTGCATTGATAAACCTGAAAGCATCTGATTTCTGCTAACACCACATAAATGACTGTTCTCCTCTCTTTCTCACACTTTTTATTCCAGTAGATTAGCTGAGATCAAATGTCCTCAGTGTTTTCTATCACTTTGTACCAGAGCCTCAGAATTCGCCTGGGGTCTGTGGCCACAACATAAATGACAATATCAGAGTTTATTTTCCCTCCTGGAAAGCAAATAAACTGTGCTAAAAACAGAGGGTTAGATCACTGGCCATTGTGGAAGGAAAACCACAGCAGAAAACAAGCTGGAGTCTCCTGAGGAGCCAGGACTGGGGTTTTTACATCCAGTGGGAACTTCCATCCCCATGGCAGTGCAGGACACTGTCCCTGAGAGGGGCTGGGGAGCTTTGGGTGCTTTCTGCTGGATTCTGCCCATCAACAACGATTGGATTTCTCTACCAGGTGCACCAGGGATGATCCTGGAGATGCTGGAGCTGGTGGGGAGCAGTCCCAGCTTTTTTGGGAGCTTCAAACCCTTCCAGAGCCCTCACAGCATCTTTTCCCCCCCTTTGCCTGCCCTTCCCTGCTCAGGAAGCCAAGGAGATGCTGGCCAGGACACCCAGAGCTGGGCCCTGGCACACGTGGAGCTCAGCCCTTCCCAGAACTCCTGCAGGGCTGGGAAGGAGGAGCACCAATTAAATCAGCTGGCACCTCTCAAAATGTCCCTCCAAACTAAAACTGAACAGATGAGTACAACCAAACCGAGCTCAAAAGTGTTGCTTAAACTTCCTGAGATTGTTTGGGGCTGATTACTTGGACCAGCCCTCCAAGGCCCACCCGTTAAAACACCTCTGCCACTTGCAAAATCTGTCATCAGAGGGGAAATTATCCTCAGCACGTCACTGCCACAGCTTCCTTTCCCCTGCTATCACGATCTTGTGCTGCTTATTTGCTTTTCTGATGCCATTTTGTGCCTCCAGGCCCAGCTCTGCCTCTCACTTACGCACAGGGGAAGGATTCCCCACCCACGCCAGGGCATCCTGAGCTGGAATTTGGGCCATACTGGATGTCCTGTGCCCTGGCCCAGCCTGATCTGGGTGCCAGGAGGGGAAGCATGGTGGCAGGAGGAGCCTCTCTCCTGGTTTGCACTGGGAAATTCTGCTCCTCAACGTGAGCCATGAGTTTCTTTGTAATCTCCCTAATTCTTCAGGAGCTGGCTTTGATCCCCTGGTAATATTTGAGCTGATGCCCAAACCCTATTAAACAACCTTGTGACAGGGACTGCAGGGGGAAAGGTTGTGCTTTTTCCCATCAAAGGTTGAGCAATCAGCCTGGAAAGCTGATAAATGTCAGAGCTGGTGACAGCGAGACCTGGTGACATCGTGGTGCTGGGATGGCACCGCAGGCCCCAGGGTTCCTGTGGCTCCATAGGGCTGGGATTGCTCCCCACAGGCGGGATGGGAGCTGCAGGAGCATCCTGGGTCCCTTCCCTGAGTCAATTCCTGAGTCTCTTCCCTGGATCCCTCTCTGGATCACTTACCTGGGTGCTTCCCTGAGTCCATTCCCTGAATCTCTTCCTGAATCCCTTCTCTGAATCCCTTCTCTAGGTCCTTTCCCTGAATCCCTTCCCTGATCCTTTCCCTGGATCCCTCCCCTGCTGCCCTCTGGCCTGGCACCCAAAATTTTGGGCAGGTGTCCAGAATCCCACCACAGCTCTGTGGCTCTGCAGAAGCCGAGGCTGACCCAAGCAGTTCCCATCCNTCCCTGAATCCATTCCCTGAATCCCTTCCCTAAATCCCTTCTCTAAATCCCTCCCCTGGATCCCTGCCCTGGTTCCCTCCCCTGGATCCCTTCCCTGGATCCCATCCCTGGATCCCTCCCCTGCTGCCCTCTGGCCTGGCACCCAAAATTTTGGGCAGGTGTCCAGAATCCCACCACAGCTCTGTGGCTCTGCAGAAGCCGAGGCTGACCCAAGCAGTTCCCATCCCTCCCCAGAGGCCTCAGAGCACAAACCTGTATTCAGAGCTGTGCCTTGAGAGATATTTCAGTTGAATCCCAGCACATTCTGGGGGTCAAATGCCTCCTGAGGTCACCTGTGCCAGGCAGAGGGGACAGCCAGCACCCAGGCTGGGACTGTCTTGGTTTGACAAAGGGCAGGGATCACATGTAGGGACAGCCAGAGGCACAGGGGGAGACAAAGAGAGAAAGAGAATGAGCAGGGGCTCGTCATGTCACCTGTGACAGTACTGGAAGGTGCTTGTGCTTCTGCCACCAAAGGTGACATAAAAAACCTGTGCAGAACAGACCAGAGCAGGGAACAACAGGCTGGCTTTGTTCCCCTCGCCTGGTGGGGTGACTCCAGAGCTCAGGATCAAGTGCCAGCCATGCCAATCAATTCTGGCTCTTTTTGTTAAAAGTAAAACCCAAAAACAAAAAACCACAAATCCATCCTCCAGCTTTCCAGCAGTCAGAGCTCCCCCACCAGCTCAGCTTTCCTTCACCCCCACTGTGCTGCCGCTCCCAGGGCTCCAGGGAAGGCAGGATGGGTGCACGGGGCAGGATTTCACACTGGGGGCTGCACAGAGCTGTTTGCTTTGCATTATTCACACTCCTCAAGCCCTGGCAAATTGCTTCGCCTCTGACCCTACTCCGCTGTAATTTTTTCAAGCTGAAGAAGTGTCTGTTCTGAATCTTCATCTGAAATGGCAATTGACTTTGAGACTTTTTGGAAGGCCCAGAAAGGAATGAAAGGCTTCCAAGCATCTTTGTGCTGTTTGGTGTCTGGAAGTGGCTCCTCTCACGGGGGAGCAAAGACAAGAAGCAGATCTGGGTGAGTAATTTAATCTGCATCAGGTAATTTACTGAGAGGCAGCACCTCAGCCCTTGATGCTTTTGGTTCCCAGCACAAAACATCCTCGACCTCGCTCTCCTCTGCCCTCAGCTGTGCTTCAGGTAACTCTGGGAAGGAGAAGCCTCCCCAAGGAGCAAACCCACGAGTCTGAGCCGTGACTTCCTCTGCTCAAACAAGGCCCAGGAGGCTGGGGCAGGGCGTGGATCCTCCCTCTGTGTGGAGAGGCTGATCTCAGGTAAAATTAGCACTGTAGTAATTACCCTGGGCCAAACACACAGCTGGGGAAAGTGCAGATATTTCACTTTTCCAGGGGTGAAACTGGAGCTGGAATTGGCAGGGACCATCCCCTTTTATCAATGAGAGGAAAGGGATGGGAGCTGCTGCAGTCCCAGTCCACATGTGCAGATGAGTTCACATGTGACACTTCCCTGCTGGAGCTGCTCACCTCAAATCCTGAGGATTGTTATCACCAGAGCTTTTCCAAACCATTCTCCCACATTTTTGGTCCATTGCAAAGGATTTCTGTGGGTTTGGGAGTTCTGTAGCAGCAGGGTTTGCTGGAGGGTGTTGGGAAACGCCTCGTGGCTGGTGCTGTGTGGGATTATGAAGAACCACATCTGTCTGCTTTACCTGGGACTTCTCCAAAAAGAAGGATAAAATGGGAGGAAAGACGAAAACCACCCTCTAACAGAGTGGGAAAAGGGACCACTGGAGAGAAGTTTAATCAGTGCAGTGAGTAATTGCAGGAACTGCCATGAAACACTTCCCAAATTTCACTTCCCACTTCACACCCTGCCACAGGTCACTCTGGAAAGCCACCCATGGAATTGGTGTGGTCACAATTACTTGCCATGAGTAAGGGCAGGGAAGGTTTCCCCTTGGAGACGCTCCCTGGGCTCTTCCTGACTTCCACTTGGAGATCTGAAATGATGCATAATTCCTATTTTTCCTGCCCCGCTCAGAGCGTGGCTTCCCCAATGAGACATTTAGCGGCCAAAATTCCTGCTGGAGACACCCAGGAGAGCCACGGCAGCGAGCCCCAGCGCAGAGCAGGGATGGGGAGGCTCTGGGCCAGCCTCCCCCCTGCTGCTGCTCTGCACCACGGTCACACAGAGGCCACCAGCTCCTTTTGGCACCTGGGCCAAGCAGCGATCGTGACAGACCAAAAATAGTCCCTCCCCCGTCAGGCAGGGCTGGGAGACACCCTGTGATCAAAGATGGGGAAGCACTGCCCAGTAGCCGCAGCAGAGCAGCTGCCTGACACTTGTGGAGCTTCCTAGAGCCCGGAGAAAGGATGTGGAGGAGGAGGAGGATGATATGGAGGGCTCAGCAGATGTTCCATTGGAGCTCCTCCCGTGCGTGAGAGAACGCACGGAGCCGCTCGACAGAAAATGTGCATCCAGAAGTGGACATGGCACTGGAGATGAGATAATTATTAAGGCATTTCTATTCTGGAGCTTTTCTGCGTGGAGTTTTACACAATAATAAATGTCAGCGTTGCCTTTCTACACGCACACACGTTCCCTGGCCCAAACAAACAGGCGGCTCTCGGTCACTGATATGTCCCCAAGTGTGTCCCTTTGGCCACAAATAGCTCATTGCCCTATTTGAAAGGTTCCTGGTGGAGTGCAGCCAGGTTTGCCCGGCTATATTTACCTAAGCTGGCAAATCGGGCCAGCTCCCTCCCAGCTCTGCTGCTATATAGAAAGGGTTTATTACAAAATAAACCAGCGAACCCCGCATCGATCTGATAACAAAACCGCGCTGATTGACGGCGCTGAATCTGAGAGCTGTGCCCACGCCTCCTGGGGATGGAATGGGAATACTGGGGATACTGGGAATACTGGGAATACTGGGCATTCACTGGCAGCAGGTTGGCCGGTTATAACGCCACTTTTTTGGGGTGACATTTCGGGACGGGTGGGGGTCCCGTCCCGGGTGGTGCAGAACGGCCCCGAGGGGAGGGGAGGGGAGGGGGCCCGGGAGTGGCGCGTCCTCGGTGCCGCTGTCGCCGCTGTCGCCGCCGTCGCCGCCGCTGTCGCCGCTGATGCTCCGGTGAGCGCTCGGCGCCCGCCGCAGCTCCGGGCGCTGCCGCCAGGTGGCGGCCGAGGGAGCGGGATCGGGATTGGATTGATCGGGATCAAAGTGATCGGGATGGGATTGATCGCGATCGGGATCAGATTGATTGGGATCGGGATTGATCGGGATGGGATAGAATGGGATTGGGATTGATCGGGATTGGATTGATCAGAATGGGATTGATCGCGATTGGATTGATCGAGATCAGATTGATCGGGATCGGGATTGATCGGGATTGGATTGATCGGGATCAGATTTATTTGGATCAGGATTGATCAGGATCGGATTGATCGGGATCGGGATCAGATTGATTTGGATCAGGATTGATCGGGATGGGACAGAACGGGATTGGATTGATCTGGATGGGATTAATCAGGATTGGATTGATTTGGATCAGATTGATCGGGATCAGGATCGGGATGAGATTGATCAAGATCAGATTGATCGGGATCAGATTGACCAGGATTGGGATCAGGTTGATTGGGGTGGGATTGATCGGGATTGGGATTGGGATCAGGATCGGGATTAGATTGACCAGAATTGGATTGATCAGGATTGGGATCAGATTGATGGGGATTGGGATTGGGATCGAGACTGGATTGATCTACATCAGATTGATCAGGATCAAGAGTGGATTGATTGGGATTGGGATCAGGATTGGGATCAGATTGATGGGGATTGGGATTGGGATCAAGACTGGATTGATCTACATCAGATTGATCAGGATCAAGAGTGGATTGATTGGGATTGGGATCAGGATTGGGACAGGGATGGGGATCAGGATCAGGACCGGGATCGGGGTCAGTTTGATCAGGATCCGTATCAGGACAGGGATGGGGATCAGGGCAAGGATTGGGATCGGGATCGGTTTGATCAGGATTGGTATCAGGACAGGGATGGGGATCAGGGCAAAGATTGGGATCGGGATCAGTTTGATCAGGATTGGTATCAGGACAGGGATGGGGATCAGGATCAGATTGATCAGGATTGGGATCGAGATCAGGATCAAGATTGGGATCACGACAGGGATCAGGATCAAGACAGGGATTGGGATCAGACTGATCAGAATCAGGACTGGGACTGGGATCAGGATCGGAATTGGGATTGGTATCAGGACTGGGATCAGGACTGGGATTGGGATTGGTCCAAACTCTAAAGGGGGACGGCAAAAAATAGGGAGAGTGGCTTGTTACGTGGGAAGACAGCAATAGGAAAAGGGATAATGGTTTTAAACTGAAGGAGGGGAGATTTAGATGAGATATTTGGGAGAAATTCCTCCATGAGCTGTGGCTGTCCCTGGATCCCTGGAAGTGTCCAAGGCCAGGTTGGAGCAGCCTGGTCTGTGGAAGGTGTCCCTGCCCATGGCAGGGGTGGCTCTGGATGGGCTTTGAGCTCCCTCCCATCCCAAACCATTCCAGGATCCCACGACACACCTGGGCGGGAAATTCTTGTGCATTTGTGACAGTCCAAGGTAACTTTGTGTTGCTTGGCCTGAGGAAAACATTGAGAGGAGTCGAGATGAGGGTTCCAAACCCTGCTGGCTTTCCAGGGAGCAGCAGGAGCCCAGACCAGAACGGCCCAGCCTCACTCTGCCTCTGCTCTGTGCTCATCCCCAGCAGCTCCTCAGCCACCAGGGCTGACCTCACAAAACCCCTGGATCCTGGAACCAGCTCCTGCACTGTGATTTTTAAGCTCCATGAAAATACAATTTTCAGCCCAGATGAAAACTTCCAACTTCTTGTTTCAGCCTGGTTCTGTCACACTTCCCCTTGTCTGCCTGGAAGTGACTCTGTTGTCAGATGTTTCTTCCTTTTCCCTGCTTTGGGCCTCCCCTGCCCACCACAGACACCAACTCCTTCTGTTTGCAGGTTCCCAGCTCCAACCAGCAAAGATTTAAGAGACAAAATAAGCTTACAAGCCATTTTTTCCCCTCCTACACAACATTTCTGATGCCCTGAAGGGTACCTGTTATTTCCTGAAGTGAGCTCAGACCTCCTGCACAGCGTGTGTGACACAAGGGATAAACAAGGGGATAAGATCCTGTCCCACATCTGAAACCCAACTTCACAAAAACTATGCACTAAATGACACATGATAACGGGGAAGGAGATGCCAGCTGCCCTAATGAATGGTGATGAGCGAGGCTGGAAAAATAAATTATATAATAATCTCTTATTATATTCCTTTGACATAAATTAATCTTGACCTGGAACAACGGTGCTGCTTTCCAAGGGAAAATAACCAGGGTGAAGTTTTAATCATGAGTCAGGAGGCCAGTGCAGGGTGGTTTGTGTTTGCTCTTTGTTGTTTAGGATTTTGCTTCAGCTGGTAAATTTTGTGGAAAAGTCGGGGACGGGGTCAGCAACTTTCACACAGAAATTCCAATCCCTGCCTCTTAGTGGTGGCTGGGAAGAAGCTGCTGAACCTCAGCTTCAGGAATTGACTTTTGGAAGCCCCAAGGAGATGTGCAAGGCTCTGGAAGAGCAGGAAGGTCCTGTTGTTTCACCATGGAGCTGCCCAAAATACATCCAGTTCTTCCCTTTGGGCTGGTGGGAATTTTCCTCCAGTGAACTGGGAGTGACTGGAGGCTCAGGTGTGTGTTCCTGCTGGGGGATGCACGTGTTGTCACTTTGCTTGGGTTTCTGGGAGCCTTGTTTGCTTTCTTATTGCTCAGCCCTACAGTGGGGATGGAAAAAAATCCCTGGGAAATCCTCACTGAGAAAGAGCAGATGGGAGAGGAAGAGTGTCCCTCTCATTTATCCCATTAATTTCTCCTATTTCTCCTATTTCTCCTATTTCTTGTATTTATTCTATTTATCATATTTTTCCATTGTTCAATGTCCTGCAGGAACTTTTCCTAGGGAGGAAGGATTAAGAACTGGCTCTACCCAGAACACAGTCAGGGCCCACCTAAATATAAACCTGCAGAGGAGAAGGATCCAGGGAGAGCTCAGAGCCCCTTCAAGGGCCTGAAGGGGTCCAGGAGAGCTGGAGAGGGACTGGGGACAAGGGATGGAGGGACAGGACACAGGGAATGGCTCCCACTGCCAGAGGGCAGGGATGGATGAGGAATTAGGAAGGAATTATTCCCTGTGAAGGTGGTGAGGTTGCACAGGTTGCCCAGAGAAACTCGATATGGAAGCTTAAAACTTGTAGCTGAAGAGAAGAAAAGCCCAATGTGCTCTCACAAGGTGTGTGGCAGAGGAATGTTCTTTATTCTGATGTCTTTATTCATAAAAAAAAAATAAAGAAGAACTGCATGCTTTGTTATTCATCATTATTATACATAGTGTTGGTACTGGGATAAATGAAATTAAAGAAGCAAACAGAAAAAAAGACAGGCTGGTTGAAAACAGTGGTTCCTCAGCATCCTGTCTCCAGGACAGGCTGGATCAGAGGCTGGAGATCAACATAGGAGAAAATATTAAGTAGCTTTTTATGAATTAATATACCCAGGAGAGAAGTTTCTTCCTGACCCTCACATCTGACCCAGGCACACCTCACCAGCCATGCTCATGTGTTTGTATTTATTATTTGTACCTCTCTGTGCCAAAAAACACAGGACAAATCCCACGATCAGCCTCCTGGTACTTTCACTGCCAGCAAAGCCATTCCAAAGGAAGAATTTTTTCCAGAGGCTCACAGGGAAGAGAACTTGGGGAGGGGAAGGAAGCTGAGCTCCCCAGCTTCACTGGGGGAGCTGCTTTGGCACCCAGCACCTGGAATTGGCACCTTGGGAAGGAATGTGGGGTTTTGGCCACTGATTTCAGTTAAACCTCACCTCTCTGAGTGCCTCCACCCCGCGATGGAGCAAACCCCGTGGGTGAGCTCCTGCAGTGCAGCCGTGTCCATGGGGGACATTCCCTGGGGTGGAAGTCACAGAGCCTGGCACGTCCCAGGCTGGCATTTCTGTCCCACTGCTGACCCTGTTTCCTCCTCCATCAGCTTTGCCAGAGCCACCCCACAGGTCACAAACCCTCATCTCTGTCACCCTCACTCTTGTTAAGAGTTTCCTAATTATTTTCCCTCCCTTTTCCCCCAGTTTAATCCCATCTTTTCCTGTCCCATCCTCACCCAGATTTTCCCCTCTCCAAATGCAATTTCTGTGTTTGAGAGCTCTTTGCCTCCCAACCCTTTTTAGGGCTGAAACACCTCGAGCCATTTCCCTCCTTCCTCGCTGACAGCTTTTCCACATCTCCCAATTCCCTTCCAATTGCTTCACATCTTTCCCAAAAAGGGGTGTCCAGAATTAAATAAAAGCATCCCAGGCAGGACCTGAGGGCAGTGGAAGGGTTAATTCCCATGTCTGGAAGGTGATATTCTATTTTATTCAAACCCAATGGTGTTTTTTTCCAACACCACAGAAGTACTGAGACCCTTCCACATTTTCCTACATTTTCCTACATTCCTTTCCATTTTTTCTAGACTATTTCCCCCATGTCTGCCAGTATTTAAATCCAGGATACAAGAAGATGGTTTTTACTGCACTTATAAGTGGTTGCTGCTGATGAATCAGCACATAAAACAGGCTAATTAATGACTTTTGGAATAAGTAACACCCCCCAGGCTTCAGTTTTATCTGAAGGGATCATGTTTATCCAGAGACAAGTGCTAGCAAAAGAGAAATACATTTAAATAATCCAGCAATCCTACTACTACTACATGGAGTAAATTGCAGGGGAAATACAAAAAAAAAACAGCACTCAGCAGGCTATTTTTTCTTCATTAAACGTGATGAGCTCATAAAAACCCAATTAATTAGTCAGAATGATGTGAATGACTCGTCAGACCTAATTTTAGCAGCCTAAAGTTAGCCAGCATTTCCACAGCAGTCGTTTCATCTCCTTCAGCAATAAATGGAGAGGGATGAACATTTCCAGGACAAACTCATCCTGCTGCCTTCAGCTCCCTAAAAACCCAAGGAAGGTGGGGTGAGCTCCCCTGTGGAGACAGAAGAGTTCCAGAAACCACCGAGAGCAGGCAAACACTGAATTTCTCTGCTGCTAAGGTCGGGTGAGATCAACCCCACAAACTCCAATTTGATTTATTTTATGTTTGCAGGATAATTAAACACAATGCAAATGAACTGCAATCATCAGGGGCAAAAAGCACGATGAGGCATTGCTCACCAAATAATTACAGAGACGTGCAGAGCACGGAACTTGCACGTCACAGACACCTTCACAGCGTCAACGTTTTCCTTTTTTTCCCGGTTTGAGCCAACAGAGGAGTTGTTGGGTTTCTCTGTGAAGGATCATTTTTACACAGCCATCTGAGACAAGCATTTTTCATTTTGACAAAATCGCCCTGTTTGTTCTCCAGATTGGTCTTTGTCTTTGCAAGGAAGTGCAACACGCTAAAAAGAAAAGCGAAATGAAATGAAATGAAATGAAATGAAATGAAATGAAATGAAATGAAATGAAATGAAATGAAATGAAATGATATGAAAGAGGATTTGATATAAAATATTGCACAGCTCACTCCAGACATGATCTTCTCCTCAAGGCTCAACCTGATCTTGCTGATTTAAAACTGGAGGTCTTGTTTTGATTTATTTTTTTTTAACCTCCTGCATCCCTCCAGCTGCTGAGGGAGTGGCACCTCAGGGAATGGCTGATGATTAGGGAATGAAAGTTCTCCAGGATCCCACTGTGGATCCCACAGGACTGGGCAGGGTGTGAACAGGGGTCCAAAGCCACCCAGGGTCACTTATTCCTTTTCTTACAAAGAACAGCCCCATCGATTCCCCAGAGGAGCTCTGGGATGAGGAACCATTTGTTGGGATAACGGAGCTTCAGAACCTCCTGCAGGGACTGGGAATGAGCTTCCCAAACCAATGAGGCAGCTTTGGAACCCTCCCCGGAGGGCACAGGGCATGGTTTGTGTGCCCTGCCGAGGTCATTCTGTGTCTCTGGGCACGGCCAGCCCTGGTCCCTGCAGGGGAAGGAAGGTCACTCAGGGTTTGCCCAAGGGCAGGGGCATCCCAGGTGGAAGCTGCTGCCTTGTGCCCACAGCACCCAGCAGGGCGTGACAGCGTGTGACACTGTGTGACACGGTGTGACCAGTGAGGTCTGGGATATAAATACTGTTGCACACGAGTTCATTGCTGTATTCGAGGAGCTACGAGGGGAAAAATTTGTTGGGAGGGGTTTTAGCAGCAGGAAAAGTCAGATTTGGGACTCTATGGAGAGCCTGCTCAAGGTCACAGCTGCTTTCCTGTAGGAAACCTCTTCGGGAGGCTGGCTGGAAGCCGCCACTGGCTCCTCAGGATCCTCACAGCTGGTGACGAGGGCAACAGCGCTGAAGGACTTTTGGTCAGACTTGATTTCCAGGGCTGACTTCTCCGTTTGCTTCTCCCTTGCTTTCTCGGCGCGGTTCCACTCCTGCTCCTTCCTGTCCAGCTGCATGGCGCTGCAGTGAGGGGCGTACACCTCCGTGGTCTCCTCAAACTGCAGGCAGTCCACCTTGTAGTGCTTCTTCTTGACGTGCAGGACGTCGTTGAACCGGTGGCCCCACAGGATCTCCCTGGGCACGTAGGAGCTCCGCGACTGGTGGGACGTCCCCGTGGAGTCGCCGGTGTAGACGAACGTCACCAAGATCTCAAAGTTGTCCTTGGCCAGGGCTTTGCGGTCCAGGCCGTACAAGGGGCTGTCGCCGTCGATCTCGTGGACCACGGTGACGGGTGTGACCAGGATGATCTGGTCGTTGAGCAGCTTGAGGTCCCGGTACTCCATGGTCATCCTGCCCTCCTTGTCCTCCTTGTAGCGCAGCAGCTGCGCGCGCACCGAGCCCTCCACCATGTGGTTGGGCCGGAAATCCCCGATGCGCCACATCAGGCAGAACTTGCCATCCCTCAGCCCGACCACGGCGTGGTAGCTGAACCGGATGGTCTGGGCCCTCTTGCGGGCCGTGGCCATCTTGGCCAAGGCCGCCCCGATGATGAAGGTGTCGATGATGCAGCTGAGCACGGACTGCAGGATCACCATGAGGATGGCGAGCGAGCACTCCTCGGTGACGCAGCGGTACCCGTACCCGATGGTGGTCTGCGTCTCCAGCGAGAACAGGAAGGCTCCCGTGAAGCTGTGCACGTTTGCCACGCAGGGGGTGACCTCCTCGTCGCCGAACACGTCCCCGTGCTGGATGGCAATCAGCCAGAACACCAGGCCGAAGAACAGCCACGACAGCACGTAGGACAGCGAGAAAATCACAAACATGTGGCGCCACTTGATGTCCACCAGCGTGGTGAAAATGTCCACCACGTAGCTCTCCCACTCCCCGAAGATGTGCTTGAAGTAGACGTTGCAGCTGCCATCCTTGTGCAGAAATCTCTTCTGCAGCCTTTTCACCTCCTTTTCCGGGCTTTCCCGACAGGCGCTGCGGTAACTGACCTTGTTTCCCTGGATGTTTACGGGCCTGTAGCAGCCACTTTGGTCATTCATCTTCCTCATCTCTGCCTCAGCTTACACAGCGTCCCAGGGGTTGTTTTCTTTGTTCATTGGAAATCTATGAAATAAAGGAGGAAGTCTGTTTATATTTGAATTTCCAAACCTGATCCCATTTGCTCCGTGGCCATCATGGGTAATTTTTGGAAGGGTACAGGCTGTGACATCCATCACACAACTCTGCTCAAAACCAGGCCTGGAAATATGAGACAGCTACAAATTCAACCAGTTGGAAATGTCCTTATCAACCCTAAAATTTGGTCTGTAGATGAAAAGAGAAACCAAAATCTTTGTGGTGCCCTTGTTCTGAGTAACTCCTTTAATGATCCCATGAAGCAACATTAAAAGCAGTCACATATGGCACAAACCACTTAAATTTGGCCAAATATTGGAGGTAATTAATTGCTTTTTGCAATTTTCCTTGTTTTCCTCCATTAGGAAAAAAAAATGGGAAATCCCCTTTATTTAGAGCTAAAACTTCAGTCACGTGAGCAGGGAAATTCAGTGCTGGTGGGTTTTAACCAAAAAATGTATCAAACACACGATCATCCATCATTATTTATGTTCCAGCATTGCCTAGAAAAACCTGCTCTGGTGAAGTGAACTTGACTGAGCTGGTGCTACAGAGACATGTTTGTTCAATTTGGAGAAAATTATTTACATTTCAAATGAAAAAAGAAACCCCTCTGAGGTCCTGGAAAGCCTCTGAAATCCTTCCTTAAAGCAAACAAAAAAATATCCGGCTGCCAAAAATATTTAAATCTTGATTAATGAGTTTGAAACCAACGTGGAGGGTGTTAATGGAAGTTGTGGGTGACACAAATTTAGGAAGTGATGTGGATTAGGAGATTCCTCTGTCAGAGCAGAGAAAAACTGAGTTGTGCCAGTCCTGGGCCGTATTTAGCGACCAAGAACAAGAATTATGTTAGAAATTGAGACCTCATCACCTGGAATCCAATAAAAACCACATCACTTAAAAAGGCAAATCCTTTTCCTGCAGGTCTCCAGCTCATTACATGACATCCCAACCATTAACACACAAACCAATCAGAAGTGATGGGGACACAGCAGAAAAATTCCAATTTTTTGCTAATTTCATGCTTCTAACTGTTATTTCTAAAGGAAAAAAGAAAACCCTAATATTTTTGTGGGAAACCTGTCATTATTCTTCCAGAAACTGCAAGTTTTTGATGGAAAAATGACAAGCTCTTTTCCCATTTCTAAGCTGGTTTCAGAGTTCGGATACAGGTTTTCAATGGAGCCAAGAAATCCATGGAAAATGAATTTAAGAAAAGCAAATTTCAGAAAAACCAACTTTCCTGGGGGAATTCTTTTCCTCGGGTCTTCACTCCCTTTGCCTGAGCAGAAATGACTGCACACACTTCCAGGCAGAGGAGAGTCAAGCCCATGGAGTGTAAAATATATTGGATGGACTGGATTAACAGCCCAAGAACTCTCCCCTCATCCAAGGAACAATGACAAGCATGCAGAGACATTAATCCAAAAACACTTAAAAGCCAAACATAGTTTCCATTTCTTTTTTTTTTTCTCTTTTTTTTTCCTCTTTTTTTTTTTCCAGTCCAGAAATGAATGTGACATATGGTGTCGTAGCCTCAGAATGTGGCCTTCATTAAAAAACACAACATTAATGTTTCCAAAAATACTTCTTGGAATAGGGGCTTTGGGAACATTCATAGGACTTGCTTTACTCAGAGTTTTAAACAAACAGTGCAGCCTGGTCGATTGAAGATGCTTGACCCAACATTTTCAAAGTCATATTTAACAACAAACAAAAACTGGAAATTGTTGAGGGTTGAGGTTTTTTGGGTGTTTTTTTAAGGACCTCATAATGTGAGGTGTGAAAATGGAGTGAGCTGTAATCAGGAGCCAGTGTGATCTTAAATAAAAACATTTGTAGCACTTTGTGTTGAGGGGCAGCTCTGATCTCTGCTCTCTGACAGGGACAGGAACCAGGGAATGCTGGAGCTGTGTCAGTGGGATTGGGATGGATTTTAGGGAAAGATTCCTCCCCCAGAGGGTTTGGGCACTGCCCAGGCTCCCCAGGGAATGGCCACAGCCCCAAGAGCTCCGGGAGAGTTTGGACAGCACTGCCAGGGATGCACAGGGTGGGATTTTGGGATGTCAGGGCCAGGAGCTGGACTGGATGATCCTTCATCCCTCCCAACCTAATATTCCATGATTCTACTGCTTTTCTTACTGACTGCTTCAAACCAGAGCTCCTTGAAAATACTCCCAAACATCCCAGGTCTCCAAAGGGGACTCAGCTTCATGGATCAAAGGCTCCTGAGAGGATCCCATTCTCTGCTGTCACCAGCAGCAAATCTTGACATTTCCAAAATTGTGTTTTCCTGGCACCACCTTCAGATTTTGGTGGGAGAACCTTGGGTGGTGACACAGACAGCAATGGGCTAAAGGCCACTCTAATATCCTGGGCACCTGCCACAGCCAGGAGACAGCTTTGATGTGGAGTGACTTGTCTTGGGAACTCTGGCTCTACACAGAATTTCTCCTAAGTACAAGTTGGGATTATAGAAATGCTCCTGTGGATGTCTGAGATGAGTTTTTGGTATAGGAAGCCATGGAAAAAGTTGGGATTTCCCAAAACAATCCAGTGTCTGCAGTAAGAAAGGGAATGTGCTGCAGAGCTCCCTAAACCAAAACCAAATACCAGCCCTGGAGCTGGATGGAGCAAAAAAGAACCAGGGCAGGGCTACCAGACAAGGATTGCTCCCAGGACCTGAGTTCAGCTTTCCTGGTTTTGTTAAAACTTGGTTTTCTCAGAGGCATTTGGCATTGCACAGTGCAGACTGCCCCAGTGACCTAAACCCCAAATTCCACAGTGCAGACTGCCCCAGGTGAGCTAAAATCCCAAATTCCACAGTGCAGACTGCCCCAGGTGAGCTAAAATCCCTGGAAAGAACCTCCTCAGCCACTCCAAAGCATGGAAAAATGTTGCCCAGTATTTTGTGTGTGCTTAAACACAATCCAAACCTGCACTTTCCAAGGCCACCTCTTCAAGTCTCTCTCGAGTGCAATAATAATCATAATAATAAATAATCATGCATCATGATTAATAACTCTCTGACATTGATGTTGCTCAGGACATTCAGGTCCAATGAACCCTTCAGCGCTCCTGGATTATGTAAATCAGGATTAGGATCTGTCCCTCATTCCTGGGGACACCATGGAGCAGACTCGTGATTTCCCTGTTCCAGACAAGCTCAGGGAGTTTGGGAACCCAGATGTTTCTTCCTCCCTCTGCTGAGGCACTCTGACTCCTGTAGAACACTCAGAAGAATCTGATTATTACCAAATTATTACCAAATATCAGAGAGTCCCAACCAGACTGATGACCTTCAACCCCAGAGTCATTTCAAAAATCTGATTTTCCCAACTGGAAATATTTGACACATCCCTAAGAAAGCCCCACGATTCCATGAGATGTTCTGTTACCTGGTAAAGATGAACAAAGGGAGAGGGGCAGGATTTAAAAACATTCTCTACTCACTAAAGCTCAGGGATCTGTTGTTGCAAATGACTCTCAGATGTTGCCAGGAAGCATTTTCACCTTCCTCTAACACTGACACAAAAACCCTCCCCCTTTTCTGTCTTGCTTTTACTTTCTGTGGGTTTTTTCCTGGATTGCTGGGCATGTTTGTGCACATCGTGAGCCTCCCCTTGCATTGCAGCACAGCTGAAGTTCACAGGATTTTTGCTGCCCATTCCTATAAATAAAATTGTAATTTTATTTACAAATACAAATATATATCCCCGCCTTTCACATGAAAGTTTGTCATGTGAAAGAGATAAAAATAAAGCAGCAAAGGCAGGCAGGGTGGTAGGAAGGCAGAAACGGAGAAATCTCAAAAGATTTCATTCGGGTAAATGGCAGAGAGTTGTTCTGAAGAACAGATGTATCAGAGTTCAGAATAATTCTTAATTTTCTAAGCCAAGGCCAGGATTTTGCTGGTTTTGATCCTGAAATGCTCAGGAAGATACAGAACTGCTCCAGAGATCTGTGTTCATGGGCCTCCACACTGAACCCCAAATTCAGAACTTATTCTTCTTTAACAATTTCATCCCAATCAGACATGGGAGGAAATTCCCGTAATCCAAAGGTCATGAAGGAGTGCAGCAGCAGAACCAGGAACAAACCCAGCACCTGCTTTTACCCAGTGCAGAGCTGCCACAAAGCAAACACCAGCAGGAGCAGATTTTCTTGTCATATTTCTATTTTATATTTCTATTTTCACGTAGCTCCTCTCGAGCAGAGCAGCTGTGCCAGAACAACTCCTGATTGTCAGCTCGCTCAGAGCAGTCACTTCAAAGCCTCGAGCATCAAGCTGAGCCTTTCAAAGACTCTCCGTGGATGTAATTGTCAATTTAATCCCGATATTTGGAGTTTAGGGCCCTGTGTTTTGTGAGGATAATCCCTCTTGCACCGTAACCTAATACCTAACAAATTGCTGCTACACCCCTTTTATGACTCCCTTTTCCCATTGTGTAAACAATAGGGGTGAATTTTTGTTCGGTGACAACTCCACTCCACAGCCTGTTTGTAAAACATTAAGCAAAACAATGTGAAGATCTGGGTCGCAGGATAATTCTGTTCTGAGATCAAATCAAAAAGAAAACAACCCCAAACCTCCAAATTAAATCGGGTGCTCACTCTCACCCCCGCACACAAATCGGTGTCTGTCTCTCCAGTGCTCCTTTAGCAATCACCTCAGTTTCCTGCTTCATTTTGGGAATGATCTGAAAGGTTTCCAGTTTTAGTCATTGTTGTGTAACCCTGGAAGGGTTTCAGCTCAGAGACCAGAAATGTGACAAGTCAGAACCTTCGGAGCTGCTTTGGGATCGGCTCCAACACTTGTTCCTTTAAAAAAAAAAAATCCACCACCCACAAAAACCTAAATAAATCTATTGTAGGGAAGCATTAAGGCTCTTCCTTCTTTCTTTCCTTCCTTCCTCTCACTCTTTTTGTTGCGAAGGGATTTCTCCTGGTGCTCACAGCCAATCTTTCTGCTTCTGATCTGTCCTCCCACCATCCCAGGCTGCTCCAAGCCCCAAAGTCCAGCCTGGCCTTGGACACTTCAGGGATCCAGGGCCACCCTGTGCCAAGGTCTGCCACCCTCCCAGCCAGGAATTCCTTCCCAAAATCCCATCCATCCCTGCCCTCGGGCAGTTTAAGCCAACATATTTAATGTTTGTCAGCTCAGATCCCCACAGGGCACTGAAGGGCAGATCTACAAGGGGAAAGGGAACACAAAATCCCCAAAACTGAACCTGGAGCAGGGATGTAGGAGAGGGGTTCCCCAAACAGAGCATGAGCAGGAGCACCCCATTTGTGCTGCCTTTACAGATGGAGCACATCCCAATGGAAGCTTCAACCCCAAATCCACTGTGACAGCTTTGCTGCCACCAGAGTGAAGCTTTTAGAAGGCTCCAATTTCCCTTGAAGGCAAAAATTGTGTTCTTCTCATGCTTTCAGCTGAGCCAAGTGAGTGCTGCAGGTCGCCAAGGGCTCCACCAGCCTGGGGCACACAGCTCTGCAGGCATCACCTCGCAGATGACACCTGTCCCCTCCAGCAGTTTTTGTACAAAACCCTTTCAGCAGAAGAAAATATTACAAGTAAAAAAAATTAAAATAAAAAAGAATAAAATAATAATAAATATATGTACATAATATTTATATGTTATATCTATTTTATATAAAAAATTAAAGAAATAAAAGAAAACACTGGATGATCTTTAAGGTCTCTTCCAACCCAAACCATCCTGCTTCTAATACACCAAACCCAGAGCAAAATATTACTATTTCTTAGACTCTTTATTCAATGTCTCCATACAGACAGAGACCTAAAGTATCGATATCAAAGTGTTTATTGAACATTTTAAAGACCAGACATAGACACCAAGGAGCAGCAGAGCTTTGCAGAGATTTTTGAGTCACGCAACGGTGCCGTGATCCCCACTGGAACAACTCACAGCAACAGATATATTGACATTTAATTCATCTAAGTGAAACCAGATCTGCTGACAACAAAACCAATAAAAACATAAAAATAAAAATGAAGAAGTTTGGCCCCTTAAAGCCAGAGAAGACAGACTGGAAGCTGCTCCTTGGTGAAGGCTGGTTGCCCATTTCGGAGCCACAGGACAGGTTCAAAGGGAAGCAGCTCCCTGCTTCCCACTCAGAGCAATTCCCAAAATCCATAGAAAGCTGTGAATGTCTATTTTAATTTATTTGCACTGTAGGCACTGCATGGCTCCAGCCAGGAGCCAGCAGTGGAAACACTGAAATACCAGGAGAAATGGAAAGTGCTGGCAACTGGAAGCTCTTGATTTGGGGCCTCGCTGCCATTCTTTGTCCCAGACACTCTGGCAGGGGGAAACCTAAAACTGTTCCCTCTGGGGAGTCTCTTCCTCCTCTTAACCCTCAGCTCCCAGCAGCTCCCAGCAGAGGGAACTGGGGACAGCTGGGACTGGGCACAGCTGGGACTGGGGACAGCTGGGACTGGGCTCAGCTGGGACTGGGCACAGCTGGGACTGGGCACAGCTGGGACTGGACTCAGCTGGGACTGGGGACAGCAGTCCCAGCTCAACCTCTCCTCTTGGCGTCCTGGCTGGGTGCCCCAGGCTGCCCCAGTACAGCTGAACCTGAACTAGGACTGAACTGGGATGGCCCAGCAGGGAAACAGAGTGACCAGGAACACCAGAGGTGACCCTGCTGTGTGTCCCACACTGGAATGGGGCAGCTGGATCCTCCCAGGGCCACTGTCATCCCCTCCTCCTGCCTGGAAATTCCCTGTCCTGGTTCTCTTCCCATCAGATGAGAGCCATTTGCATTTTGGTCCTCAGGAGTCTCCATTTCTGCTCCAGCCTCTGCAGCTCCAGTTCTTAAAGCTGCTATAGCTGGGACACATCCTAGAGCTGAAAATCATGGAATGGTTTGGGGTGGAAAGGACCTTAAAGATCTTCCATGGGCAGGGACACCTCACACTGGACCAGGATGCTCCAGCCCCCATCCAACCTGGCCTTGGACACTTCCAAGCCAGGCAGAGATGGAACAGCTGAAAAAATGTGTTTTCTATCAGGGTTCTCCCTTTGGAAATAAGTAACCAACCTATTCCTTAATTCAGCAGGATTTAATGCAAGTTAGCTGTGAGGCAATCAAATAGCAGTGCCAGCACTAATTAGCATTTCCTGACTCACAGGTGTCTGTCCTGGTGCCCAGGGAAGCCTCAGCCCCATCCTTCTGCAGATTCCACCCCACACTGCACGTCATGGATTTCCCTCAGCCTTCAGAGCCCCAGCAAAATTCCTCGAGGAACTTTTCCCCCCTGGCCCTTGTTGGCCAGGAGCAGGAGAACAGTTTGTTGCAGCTCTGAATAGCCATGATGTAATTAATGAATTAATGCAATCAGCAGTAGGTGAATGGCAGGTCAGGAACAATGACAGAATGGGATCAGAGAGTGCTGAGCACTCATTTGACAGAGCCAACACCCTCAGCTCCGTTATTTGCTGTTCTGTCCCTTCCCAAAACACAACAGGTTATTAATAATCTGGGATCTGGGGGCGGGCAGGAGCTGATATTCCAAAAGGGCTCTTCCAGGCTCAGGGACAGCTTCCTTAACGTCACCCAGAGCAGCTCTGCTTCCTGAGGCAGGCAGAGAACTCCTCTCCTTCCTGTTTGCTGCACCAGGGAGCCAGGAAAGGCAGAGGGACAGCACAGCCTGGAGCTGCTCTGTTCCCAGCTGGGTCCCTTATCTGGGGATATTCGACATTCCTGTGCCCCTTCTCCAGGGACAGTCGACATTATTGTGTCCCTTATCCAGGGATATTCCAATATTCCTGTCCCTTATCCAGGGATATTCAACATTTCTGTGTTCCTTATTCGGGGATATTCCAATATTCCCGTGCTCCTTATTCAGGGATATTCAACATTCCTGTGTCCCTAATCAGGGATATTTCAACATTTCTGTTCCCCTCATTCAGGGATATTCAATATTCCTGTGTCCCTTATCCAGGAATATTCCAATATTCCTGTGTTCCTTATCCAGGGATATTCAATATTCTTGTGTCCCTTATTGGAGGATATTCCAATATTCCTGTGCCCCTTACCCAGGAATATTCCAGTATTCCTGTGTTTCTTATCTAGGGATATTTGACATTCCTCTGCTCCTTACCCAGGGGTATTCCAATATTCCTGTGCCCCTTATCTGGGGATATTCAATATGCCTGTGTCCCTTATCCAGGGATACTCCAATATTCCTGAGTGTTTTATCCAGGGATATCCCAATATTCCTGAGTCTCTTATCCAGGGATATTCCAATATTCCTGTGCCCTTTTTTTTGGGGATATTCCAACATTCCTGTGCCCCTTACCCAGGGATACTCCAATATTCCTGTGCCCCTTATCCATGCCTGTAGATGTGAGATGTGCATATCTAGAAGTTGCCTTTAATAAAAAAGTTTAATGCAGGGATTGTTTTAAACGAGATTTTTTCCTCCCTGTGACTTGCACAGAGGCTGATTTGTGCCCCCCAAGGCCGGGATTGGAAGTCTGTGGTTTCCCTTTGTGTGGGAGATTTTCCCCCAGCCCTGCTGAGTGAAGGAGCTCCTTGATGGGAATCCAGCCCATTCCAAGCTCTTTGCCACCGAGCTGCTCAGCCAGCCGTGTTTTTCCTGCTTTACTTCTCCAGGCAAACAGCGTGAAGGAGCGAGCAGATCTTATCAGAGCCCATGTTAACAAAAATACATCAAATAAAAACCTGCTACATTGCAAATGTCAACACTCCACACACACACAAAAAACGATATCTAAACTACAGTAGGGTTGATTTTATTGCCAAAGCAATTCCTGAAGATTGTTTTGAGAGACAACTTTTCTGTTTGGCCTCACAGGTGCTGTGGGCCTGTGAAATAAATGTCTCTCATTTATTCCATGCTACCTTTACAGCAGTGCTGTCACCAGAGACAAGAGCGTGGCTAAGGAGAATTTCACCCCCTGGTTTGAAATTTACTGCCACTGTCCCCTGATTCACTCCAGATTAGTTGGGAGTTGGATAAATGATCGGCCATCAGAATTAAATTGAATTCAGGAGTGATGTGCACAGCCTCAGTGGGAGATTTATCCTATTTTGTATCCTATATTTTTCCAGGGTCGTTTTTACTCCTGTTTTCACTGAATAAAATGGAATTACAGCATCACTTGCTCCTGCTCAGAGCCAGGGTCCTTCCAAAGTCACACAAATCCAAAGGTGATTAATGAAACCCCAAATCACTTTCACTTTCAAGGCCTGCCCAGCCCAAATCCCAAGCTGAGGCAGCTCAGCTCATTCCTCCTCTGGAGCATTCCCTGTGGTGCTGAGCTCCATCACCTCGGGATGAGAGGAACTTCAGGAAGTGAAGTCTTTGAAGAACACAAAGGGGTGTTTCCCACAGAAAAAAAAAAAAACAACAAAACAAAACCAAAACCAAAAACCAAACAAACATCACTGGGGTGTCTTAATTTGGGATCAACTGCAAGGCTGATCACTGGAGGGAAAGAAAATTCGGATTAAGAAGAATGAAAAAGCGACCTCAGAGGTGCTGGAACAATGCCAGGAGTGCTGGAACAAAGGGAAAACAATCTGAGAGTGAAAATGGCCAGAAACATCCCTGAGGATGAGCTGATGCCTTTTGGGCTACATAAAAACAGAGGCCAGACAAAACTAAGGGCACAAAAAGCAATTCTATTTCTACACTTGGGGCGGATGAAGCCCACCCAAAACGGACAATGGTCACCAGTTTTTCACACTTTTATAAGTTTGGTCCATTTGCATATTGGGGTTAATCTCCCAATTACAGCTTCAGGTAATGAAGTCATTCACCCCAAATTTGCTCCCCCCAATCACTTTTGTTTCCATCTCTCAGTGCCTGAGGCAGTGAGGTGTCCTTGATTCCCAGCCTGGAGAGGAATTGTTGTGTCTGCCCAAACTGGGAGAGCAGCAGCTCACACTGGGTGTGGAGTTTAGAGTTACACACTGAAGAACTGCAGGATTATGAATATATGGAAATATAAAAGCTGAAATCCTGAGGAACCAGAGTCTCCATCCCACCGCAGTGCTGCAGGGACGCAGTGATGTCCCTGCAGTCACCCAGGACTGCTCCTGCTCTGAAGGAGCTGCCAGGGCCTCCAGCCACGCCGTGACGTGTGTTGATAATTATGATAATTATGACCTTATGCCATCGATCTGCTCTCAGGGTGTTTTTCCAATCAGGATCGGAGATCTCTTTGTTCTGCCGTGTAAAACCCAGCTTTGAGGTCACTCCTCGCCTTCCACACCCTTGGCTGTTTATGGACGCCAAGCTCGGAGCCCATTTCCCACCGAGGAAGACAAGAAACATTTTATGTCATTGTCTGGCTCAATTGTTCTCCAGGACTAATTCCAAGGAGAGGAATTACTGGGGCTTTGTTGTTGTAAAAGCCTCCTATCAACAATGAAAGGATGTGCAGGGTACCAGCCGTGTGACAGAGAAAAAAAATCTGCTTTTCATATCAAAAAATGAATGGGAAGCACCTCCACTGATTCAAAAGGAAAATTGGTAAAAGGTTCAAGGGCTACCCACGTGAAATGAGAGCTAAGGGCCATTTCTGATGCCAGCAAAATGGTTGGCTCTGGATTTTTATGTGTGACAGAGGTCAGTGGGGACATCCCAAGGATGCCAACCTTTCTGTGCTTTTGGTTCAGGGTGGAGGGACAGATTTTGGCTCCCCAACCTGCATTTCCTTAAAGCTGCAGGCAGCACATTCTCCTGTCCAGGTCCTGGGCATTGTATCCCTTTAGACAGAACCCTGGGATCTTCCAGAATAAAAGGATCCTTATTGCAGGAATTGGGAAAATGTCCAGGCAGGAGGGATGAAATATTTCCCCTCCCCACTGAACAGGGAACCTTTTCTTCCAGTGCTGCTTTAGGACTTGCTCCTGCAAGGTCTTGTCTGTCAGCAAATGCAATCGGGTTCAAGAGCCTGAATTACCATCCTGGAAATCACTGGGAATTGTTCTGGTGATATAAAACCCAGCAAGTGCAGAAGTTCTCCAGCAGCTTCGGGCCGGCACGCTCAGCACCCTGCAGAAAGGAGCCTTTGGTTCTCAGAACCATTCCTGTGTCCAGCACAGCCTCTCACCAGGGCTCTGTGCAGGGAGCTTGGGTTTCACGGGCTTGGAAGATATTCCTGCCAAGCCCCTGGGACACGCAGGCTCGGCTTGGTTTGGAAAACAAAATGATTAACGGCATTTCCCGAGTTTTTCCACTGAGCAGATTCGAGCCGGGGTCTGTCACAAGCTGAAGAATTTGCAGGAATGGTGTCAATCTGATGTCACAGCGGCAATAAATCCTATTGTGCTGGATTACATCCTACCCGTTAAAACGCTCTGACCTATTGTCATCCGAGTGGAACCACATTCCACTGGCTGCTCAAAAGGTTCTGATTTCACTCCCGATTGTTGCCAGGGCAACTGCACCTCCATCCAAAACTGCCTCACCAATCACTGAGCTCCATTTGAACAGGCCGGAGATAAAGCAAAGCACTAATTACTTATTCCCACTGAAAAAAGTCCAAATCAAGCCTTTTGGAGGCCTGAACAACAGAAACTCACAGGAGTTGTTGGAGGGTTACTTGGGGTTTTTTGCACGAGGCACCAATTGCCTCATTTCTTCGTGGAATAACTGGTTGTGGTGACAAAATACCATGAAAAGATTAATATTCCAAGTATATCCAGAGCAAGAGTGCACTGGAAATCTCGCCACAGGCCGCTCCTGGAAAGAGTCTTCACTCAGTTGTGGAAAACGGAAAGGATTTTCATGAATAGTCAAACAGCTGGTGAAGGTTTGTGAGTGGAAATAGAAATATTTGAATTTCCCCGTTGAGATTTCTGGTGGAAAGTGGCCTGTGTTTTATGGCCTCTACTTTTATGAAGTGAATATCATCTCCACGGCTCAGATTTGTCCTAATCTACCTTTGAGTGGGACAGAGCCAGGGAGGAAATTGCTCTTTCTCCCAGGATTGCATTTCCTGGAGAGCAGAAGGGGCTGCTTGGCCATCCAGAAGCAGCTCTGTAAAGTCAGGAGGGAGCAGGGCCAGGTGATGCAGCCTCTGCCACTCCAAAACCGTGCCCTGATGCTGATGTGCACAACATTTGGTGCCAATCTGAAACCAGTTTGGGAGAGACTATTCTAAAAGGAACTGGAGATGTTTTGTGAAGTTGTCTCAAGAATGGAGATGCCTTTATTAAACATGGAAATTTTCCATCTGTTTTCCAGTAAAAAAATTCTTTTGTCCAGGTGAGTCCTTTCACACAGCTCTGTGAACCCATCTTGATTTTCCCTTAAAGAAAATTTGCCTGAAAATACGGTTGTTCACCAAAATTTCTTTTTTTTTTTTCAATTGTTTGCCAGACTGTTGATTTTTATCAAATGTCAGTCCTTAGGTTTTTATTTGGAAGTGCTGACCCACTCTCCTGTACCACGACAGCAAGGAGAACCCCAAAATTCAATGGTTCCTCTGCTGAACCTTTCCACAGGAAATTCAGGGCTGAAGTCCTCTCCACTCTCCCAGTTCTCCACCCCACCATGTCACCACAAAGAGCAGCTGAGGAGCTGAAGATTATCCTCCCCTGTGTGCACCCTCAGACCATGAATTTATCTGCTTTAAAAAGAGGAACCAGTGATGGAATCATGACTGGAAAACACAAGAAATGAACATTGTGAAATGCAGCACGGCCGCTTCCTGAGCTCCAGCTTTGCCTCCTGCCAGGCAGGACAGGCAAGTCCTCTTTTACAACTGAAGATGGAGAGATGAAGAATCAAATCAAGACTTTACCCCTGTTTAAAAGCAGGCAGAAATGTGAGGTGGTGTTTGCTTGCTGTGCTCGTTTGTATTTATCACAGAACGGTTTAATTGCACAATGAATTACTGGAAAAGGCTGTTCTCTTACCAAACTCCATCACCGAAAGCTCGGGGTGAGAATATTGGGCAAGGAAGGTGACTAATAACGGAAAAAGGGACAGAGATCAGCCAGCTTCCAGAATTCCAGTCACACCAGGGAACACTGAGGTGAGGGAGCAGCATCCTGGTGAAAGGTTTACACAAAACCCCCTCTAAAACATGTCCTATAAACTCAAATTCAACCCATCTAAGAGAAAATACTTTAGGATAAAAAGATGTCAAGCTATACATGCAAACCTCTCATTAGAGCATCCTTGTTAACATGCTAATTTACAAGGTCTATATAATTATATATGTAATCTACCATACATGTGCATTTCAGCATATTCACCTTAGCAAATTGTTGCACCATGAAAATCCTTATCATATACTGAAATTAAAGCCCTTTATCCCTTAATTTTAAAACGGAGGTGAGGGAGCAGCGTTCTGGTGAAAAGCAGGAGCTTTCTCAGTGTGAAGTGTTTCCCACCTGATCTTTCCAGGAGCTGCTCGGAACCTCTGCTGGCAGAGGGCCGGCTCACATTTCAACCCTTTTGTCTGGCACCTCGTCCTTTGCTAAAGTTTATTTCTTTAGGAGAAACTCCCCGAACAAATGACCCATCCATCAACCCCAGCCTCCGCAGTGACAGGTACAGAAATCCTGGGGAGGGTTTGGCAGGGAATTCCGAGTTGTTGCTGCACTAATGAAGCTCATCTGAAATATGGATTGCCTTGGTATTAGCTGAATTTAGCGAGTTTGCAGCTGGTTAACTCTGATTGATCAGCTGGCATTTGCTGAGTGCTGCCAAACCATCCATCAGCAGGGGCTGTACTAATTCTGGTTTTGTCTGTAATGCATGAACTGTCCCAGCTCTGCGGGGCTCGGCTGATTTAGCAGCACCGATCTCGTTATCTCACTGCATTCACACCTTTCCCAGAGCAGTAATTAGGAGAGGGCACCAGAATGTTTCAGAAAAGCCCAGAAGCATCGTGGAGTGTGGTGAGAAGAGAAGAGAAGAGAAGAGAAGAGAAGAGAAGAGAAGAGAAGAGAAGAGAAGAGAAGAGAAGAGAAGAGAAATGCTGTGAGGTTCATTAGTGAAGTCCTTGCAGACCAGGAATGTTAATTTTCCTCCTTTCCTTCTTTCAGTGACTAATTTCTGTTACTGTAACAAGGAGTAAAAAAAGTTTTTCTCCACCAAAACTTAAATATTCACTTCCTCTTCTCCACCCACTACATTCACTTGAAAAAGCACTTCCCTCTCCATTCCAGCTCTGGCAAGAAAGCTCACAACAATATTACAGAAAACACTTTAAAAGAAGGTTATTCTGTTTATTAAGTGTTTGTAATCACTCTGTATCACCATCCCCACAGGGAATGAGTCAGGGCTCCCAGGAGAACACAATCCCAGAAGAAAGGAAAATGATGGAACACCAGGAATTTGCAAAGGTTTTTATCAGGACAGAGCAGCCCTCAGAGCCTGGATCCCCTCTGGATTTCCAGGATGTGGTGGCCTGGAAAAGAGCTTTGATCCACAGCACAGGCACGAGGATTGAGGCAGTTTGATAACAGGGAAGATGCAGAAGCTGGGATTGAGGAACCAAAGCGCTGGCAGAGGCATTCCAAGCCTTTCAGTGACAGCTGCCTTGTCTTTCCCTGCCACCTTTCAGCTCACTCTGTGCCAGGTGAGCTGCTCTAGACAGGTGAGCTGCACCTTGCATCCAGCAGGAGTGAAAACCCCGAAGAGACAGCAAGGAGAGGAAATCCTGCCCCCACTCTGCCTCTTGAGTCTCCTTCCCAGACCCTCAGCCTGCTCAGAAAGCTGTTACAGAGTTTGCAGGACGGTTTGAAATGTTTGCTCAGGGTTTAGAAATATGGAAATAGAGGGATTTCTAAGGGGGATGAGCAAGATTCTTGCTTTCTCACCTTTTTTGTGGATTTTCATGGCGTAGGAGGGGGGGAAATCTCTCAGCTCCTTGCACAGACACATTTGGGCACAGGTTTGGTGTCACACAGGTGCTCATGCCCAGACCCTCAGATCCAACCCGTTGTGTCCATTCCTGTTCCAATCGTCCCAACGAACCCTGAGCAGGCTCCCGAGGCAGAGCGATGCCTCTGACTCATTCCAAGCACCCTTTCTCACACTCTGCAAGCCTCAATTTCCTCGGCGTGAGCTGAGACTGCCTGTGCTGCTCTGCCCTCCTGCCTCAGGAATCCCCCGGGCAGCTCTGGGAGGCTGCTGAGCTCCTCCACAAGGGCACAGAAAGGACAGGAGGGGATGCCAAAGTGGGTCAGCCCCGGGCCTGGGTGGTCCCACAGCCCATCCCCACTGGGATCCCACCCCAGGCGCTCCAGGAGAAGGTGGCAGAGCCCTGCACTTGGCAGCTCTGGCAGGATTTCCCTCCTCTCTGACAAGTTCTCACCCTGATCTACGGTAATTAGAGCCTGGCTCAGCCCTGCAATTACCCAGCTTTGCACCCTCCCTAAACATGGGCTCGAACAAGCTCTGCCTCTCTTCAATATTCAAATGAACAGGAATTCCAGGCACACAAATCGTGTTTCCAAACAACAACTAAGGAGCTGCCAGGTTACACTCCAAGCACCCCTCCAGCTGAACCATGAGCAGTTTATTCCCAGCCGGGATGTTTAGTTAGTTTACAGCTCTCTAAGGCAACAGAATTTCTGTTCACGTGTACAAACACAGGGAAAAGGTTAATTAAGGAAGGGAGAAATGGCTTTACCTTAGTGTCCCGCTGAGCTTTGAAAGAATCTCTGCTTCACTCCCTCATTTCTTTTGCTCTGTCTCTCTCCCTCTCTTCTTGCATGGCTGGACTGACAGGTTGGCAGAGCTGAGAACGACAGGTTGGGTTTGTTTTTTTAGACACAACTCCTCCCCTTCTCAAAGAGAAGGAGAAAAAAAAAAAAGGCAAGACTGTTTGGGAAAAGTTCACAGAAAATCCTGTCCTTTCAGCACATTCAAACTGGTGAGAAAAATGCTGCTTTGGGGAGCCCAGCAGTTTTCCAATTGTTTTTCTGAAAAAGGCTCGAGGTCTGCTTCGCAAGAAGTGTGAAGCAACCAAAGGATTTACACCAGGAACCGACTTGACCCCAAACCTTCCCCATTTCCCTGATAACTGATCCAGAGGTAATTACAGCTCCTGCAGTGCAGCCTTGACTGAGGGCTGCTGGAAAAGTGCAAAGGGCTTTTTGCAGGCAGCACAGATATCTTTGGGCCTTGGATTTTATCCTCGCATCCCAGCATCAGTCTGGGTAACAAATGTCACCAAGAGGTGTCTGAAAATCTCATTTTTTTCCCTCAGAACGCCGTGCTGGTGCTCACCTGCCCTCACAGCAGGTTATTTTAAATTCCTGGTTTACTCCAGGCTCTGGATTGGTCACATAGAGACCAGCTCAGCTTCTGTCCCTGAGATCCTGAGAGGATCCCAGAGAGCTGGGGGAGGTTTTTAACAGGTCACAGTGGCCACAAAAACGAGGTGAGTGTAAAAAGTTTCCACTTCCACAGACCTTTCCAGGGATAAAACTCTTCCCTGGGAATGCTCTACTACAATGCTTTTAGACCCAAGATACAGGCAGTGGTTTTACCCCGGGGTTTATCAAGAAATTCTTAATTAGGACTGTGTCAAATTCAGTGCTGCTGGTGCCTGTGCCCTGCTGGTCATGGAGCTTTGCTTGGCAACCCAAGGCACGAGAATCTGCTCATAAATGCCAGGAAAGAGCAGCCAAGAGCTTGGTGGCCGGTGATGAAACAACTTCCACCCTCCCACTCCCCTGCAATCTCCAGAAGAACTGACAGTCAGTCTCTTCCAGGCTCTAAAGCTTTTTTAAGTTGGCACTTTGGGTACAAATCTGCCTTTTCCAGGCGTGTTCTCTGCAGAGTCGCTGCCTCTTCCTTACCCAGCAAGCAGAAAAAGAAGCACACAGTAAACTAATGACTTCATCTGCATAAATTTGCATCACAGACTCCTCGAGTAGCACCCCATCTCCTCTGGGTCAGATCTGCACCTGGGCTGGAACCAGGAGGATTCAGAGGCTTCCTTTACCTGCCTCGCTGTGCTGAGCACCTGCAGCTCTGCAGAGCCAAGAGGGTTCCAAAACTCGGGGAAAAAAAACCCAGCCAGTTTAATTTAATTTACATTACAGGGAGCTAGATCAGAGGTGAAACCAGCAGGTCACACACAGCCAGTGTGACATCATACCCAAAAATGTCCCTTTGCACTTCGTGCAAGCTCAGCTTTATCTCCTGCACCAGGGGAGGGCCACATCCATCTAATCCATCAACTCCAGGGCTGATTTCCACCCCTCCTGCCTCCTGCAGAACACATTCCCTGCCTCTCTCACCAGGCAGCTGTTCCCAGTTGTGCTCAGCTCCCCACTTAAGATCAGCAGAGATAATGCAAGAAGCTCAGAAATCCTTCCTGCCAATGGAACAAGTTCCCGAATCCAGACAAAACTGGGCGAAGTTCAGCACTAATGGATGATGCTGGAGGCAGCACTGCCTGCTGAGGGAAGTGAGGAGCTGTTCTTCAGGTTACTGCAGATTTCTGCCTGAATTTCCAGTGCAGATGGATGGGGATAAGGATTCAGCAGCATTAAACACACACCAGGGTCAGCACTGCTGTGTCAAAGGCAGATTTCCCAGCAGAGATCCCACTGCAGCTCCCTTTGGCACTGATTTGGATTTTTCTCAGTCCTCCCTCCTCGGCATTATGAGGTTGGAGATTCAAACTCTTCAGAAGATTTGCAGCTTGAAGAATCTTTAGGATCTTTTAGCAAAAGGGGTTATTCTCTTTATTAATTCAGGTTACTTGCCCTGGCACCAAGAAATCACCAAGAACATGCCCAGCATGATGCTCTTGCTTTTCTGCTGGCATTTTCATCCCACGTGGGAGTCCTGGAGAGGGAGAGAAGCTGAAGAGCATCACAAGGAGAAGGAAATCTCCAATCTGCAGCCGCAGCTTCCAGCCCAGTCCCAGTCCAGCCCTGGAGTGTGACAGATTTTTGTCACGGCTGTGTCTGCTCAGGGTGAATTAAAGCCAAGAGCCCTCAGTTCTCAGCAAACACAGTTGCTACAAGAGCTTAAAAGCAGTCAATAAATGCACTTCAATTAAGCACTGCAGTGAGGTCGGATTTCTTGTTTTTCCTGTTTCACCAGCAAGCTCCAAGACAGCCTCATAATGAACCCTGGGAGCACAGCTCGTTACAGCATCAGAAAAGTTGCAAAATTGCACCCAACTTTGGGTTGTTATGTTCTGGTAGTTACACTCCCTAAAGGAGGAAAAAAAAAAATCAAAGAGGAAGGAACATGTCTAAAAATGTAGGAACTTAATCCCAAATGCCTCGATGCCAATGACAGGATTCCCATGGTTTCAGTGGGCTGTGGATCAATACTAATGTGTGGAAAATGAAATGACTCAAACTGCTGTTTGCAAATGGATGGCAGTGGAAAAGTAGTGAAATAAATAACAAAGGGAATTAAAAAGTCAGCTCATGTACTGGTCCAAACGTGGAAAAGGTGAGAATGGGACATCTTTTCATGGTTACCTGGTGGAATATGGGTTAAATTAATTTTTTTTCCTCTTATGTGCTACAGCAACCCTCATCTTTTTACCATGCATGACCCCTTGCTTAGTGCAACTTATTCAGCAGGTGAACAAAGGGATGCAGGTGGTTGCTGTGCCTACAGACCCAGAAATGGCTGCAAAGGACAGAAAACGATGTCACTGTGAAGAATTGCAAAACCAAAAAGGACCCAGGAACAAAAGGTTAAGTCAATGTCAACTAAGGTTTGTAAAGACAATTATTGAGAAAATAAGAAGAGGAGGGATTGAAAGGAATGAGAAGGAGGAGTTTTTACAAACTGTGGGTCTGGTGGTGGGTAAGGCCAGATAGGGAGAAGGGAAAGAAGCAATGGGGGGAACCATAAATTCCATAGGAATTCCACTAATTGACACAAACTGTTGCTCACTCAAGGCTGTGCTACATCTCTGGATTTAGAGAAAAAAAACAGAGACACAAAGGAAAGAAGAACAAGGAGGGGGTATGGATTAGAAGGGGATATTAGGCATTTTGGGAAATCTGTACCTCTCAAGGATCTCAGCCCATGTGGAAATAGACAGGGAAATGTGGCTGGGAAATTGGGATTAAAAGGAGGCTGCATCCTCTAAAAATGTTGAGAGACCCCGTGGGGACTGTCCCATAACCACTCCCTTTATTCCAGTTAAGTCACAGGACTCCTCTGTCTCCTTGTTGGACATAAACCTCTGGTGTTTGTGGATTAATTTTCCTGCCACTAAGATAAATCCCATGTTTTCACATCAGGCTGGTGTTTCCCACTGATTTCCAAGTGGATCTGTTCCCTGATTCCCTGTGCTGCCTGGAAAACCCCTCCCTCAATGCCTGCACACATCTCTTGTCCCCACAGCTCCTTGGGCTGGTCCTGCTGAGCAGACACTGGAGCCACCCATGGATTGCAAAGGGAGAGAGGGGAAAAAGCACATTTCAATCCCCAGCTCTTATCCTTTGAGAGTGAGGATCCCTCAATCCACCCTGCATGGCCACTAATCCCAATCCATCACCTCACACCCCATCACCTCAAACACGTGCTGAGCCCTTTTTGCAGCCTGGCTGAGGCTGTTGCTCTAAATTTCCACCCATTCCAAGCTCAAACTGCCTTTTAATTCCATTAAAACTGCAGGTGCTGAATGTTGGATGGGGCAGCAAGGAGGTCCCTGCAGAAAAGAGCAGCTCATGGGACCTGCAGTGCTTACAGAGTGGTGGTCCCACAGAAATCAGCACAAAATCCCTGCTTGGGGGCACAGAGAAGCCCCAGGGGTGTCACAGAGCCTCTGGCACATCTGAGAGGTTGTTCAGGGTGTTGGGAATGGCAGGAGGGCTCCAGTCCTTTTCCACGTGCACAGGGACTCAATAATTCACAAAAAAATCAACTGGCCAGTGTGGAAATAATTTGAAATTAACTGAGCCCTTAGGTGTTACATGAGCTGGATCTCTAGGGAAGGATGTGGATTACTGCAGCTGAATGGAGCCCTTATTTATCAGATGGGAAGGGTTAATGTCATTTCCTTTCCTTTCCTCCATGGTTTTCCTCGCCACATCCCCGTTTCTGGTGAGCACGAGGTGCAGACAGTGTAAGAACATGTGCTTGATTGTTTAAATCACCAGAGCTGTTACTTGGGGCAGGGAGGGGGGTAAGAAATTAAGATTTCTGCTGGTTTCCTGGGGAGAATTACAGGGCTAGGAAACATAAAACATTGAGGAAAGGAAATGGGTTGTGGAGCACCTGGGCTTTGATTTGACATCCAAGAGTCCTAACTCAAGGAGGGAATTTGTGCACTCTCATCTACTGTGCTGCCTAATAGGAACCAGGATCAAACTAATCTAATATTCTTATTCCATACTTAATAAAGCAAGAGTGCATTAAGAATGGTCTTTTTTTTTTCACTCCTTAATGAAGTTTGAATACAGTTAAATTAAGTTCTACTAATAAAGAGTCTATGCTTTTTTCTAATTTCCCCCTGGAGTCTCAAGAGCTGTTGACCAAAAGATAAATATCAGAGCAGTGCAGCAATCTATTATGTGCTCTGCTAATGATGTCAACAAGTTAATTCTAATGTCAACTGAGGAGAAAATTTCCACGTCAGGACTTAGCTTGGGCTAAGAGGAAAATAAAAGCTCTTTCTGTGCTAAAAAGCTCAGGACACCCAGGTTGATTTCCCTGTCTCTGGCACAGGATATCCTTGCATAAGCCATGTAGGGATATTCCCCTCCTGCAGTAACTCAGATGGACCCAAACCACACCGAATTCAGTCTTGAAGAGAAGGATAAATGTTTGTGACCATTTGGGAATGTCAGGATTGCAGTGCTGTCTGTCCATGAGGAAGGATGTGTGTGGCACTGGGGTTTGGCTGCTGGCCACAGCTCTCCTTCCCGCCAGGGTCTGCAGGAGCTCACTGGGCATCCCTGCACATTTCTGCTTGCCTTGCCAGAGGGCAGAGATGCTTTGAGCTCCTCACCACCCTCTTGTTCCCATCAGCTTTTAACTCCATTCCTCAGATCCAGCTAGGTCCCCTCAAAGGGCACCTGAATGCAGCTGTTGGTCTCTCTGACTACACAAGGTGTGAAATTCCCTCCCAGTTTCCAGCTCCAGCTGCTTCCCTGTATCCAGCTCCAAGCTGGACAAACCCCAGGCACGCTCCTTTCCTCTCCCCACATCCCACTACCCGTGGAAGGAGATCCAGACTGAAGGGACAGCGAGGGCCAGGACTTCTGGGTGATTCTGAGGTCACCTTTCCAGCCCCAGCTTTCTATCCCTGACCTGACTCAGTGGCTTTACCTTACCTTGCAGAGGTGCCTTGAGGACAAAAAAATCCATATTTCAGGGCATGGCAGCAGGGCTGGCTAATTCCAGCTCTGAAGGAAACGGGGACTGAGATGCCCATTGACTCATGTGGGATTTACAATGAGCCCTTATCCATTTTACAATGGCCCTGAGCAGCCATCTGAGGATAGCAGGCACTGACTATTAATTCCTCAGCGGGGAAACAATCAGCATCCCAGTTAGGATGGAGTAAATTAATGGATGTAGCCAAGGCAACCCCAGCATGGCTCCTGAGTTGGCTTCATGGGCTATTTGTAGGCTATGAAAACAGCTGAGTGCATTTGCTTTCTTTTTTTGTTTTGTTTTTTTTTTTTTATGTCCATAAAGGAAAAGCTTTCCTGGACAACCAGGCAGAAAGGATAAAGCAAACAGCCTTTCCCAGAAAGCCAACCTTGACTTTGTTATAATCGCTGTGTAAATATAATCCCACTCATCAATTAAATGCTGCTCTCCAGGGCTGGAACATTATCCATGTTCATGGGGATGGAATCCCTGTCAATTTGCTCAGCTAGCTCCGTATTCATGGGCATTAGCCTTGGGAAAGAGAATGTGATTGCTTGAATAAATTCAGCCACCACCTCCAGCACCCCTGGATCAGCTGACAAGAGTCTGCCTGGCTGGAAGAGGGGCTCAGAAATTGGTTGCCATGGAAATCCTAAATATTCAGCCCTCAGCAGGGGGATGCAGATGGGATATTTGATAAACAGAAACAGCCCAGCCCTTGCCAACCTCAGAGCTGACCCCTTGGTCCTACAGGTGTCACCGAGAATCAGAAAGTCGGTATTTTTTCCAAATGTACTTGAGTAAGAAAAATTCTGAATTTTCACCAACATTCATAATTCCAGGTCCTGTATTCCTTGCAGAATTCCTTGCACAGTCTCTGCGGTGGGGTCACGTTATTTTTGAGCTGTCTGGACGCAGGCAGTCACACAGGCCAGAGGGCAATCACTAATGGGCTCTGCCCACGGAGCTGTTGTGCTCAGCAGCAGCCCTGGCCCTGGGGGTGACCTGTGCTCCCTGTCCCTGCCCCCCCGGGGCCAGCCAGCACCTGACCCCTCACTTTATGGCCCTTGTTCTGTGTGACTGAACATTCTTAATAATTCAGCACGGCTCCGTGGCTCTGCTGTTTTTCCCAGCGCAGTTGCAAACTTTACAACCCCAAATACAACCCGTGAATGGATTTCCCTCTCGGGCAGGATCCAGCAGCTGTTCAACAACAGCCAACACCCTCCTGCAGCAGTTTAGCACCGGGACTGACCTGTGTCCTACCTCGTTAGGCTGAGGCAATTCAGCCTGGAGACGAATTCTTGGCCCTGTGCTTCTAGAGCAGAACGAGAGCCCGGTACCGAGGGCATTGAGCACTGCTGGTGTTTAAAAATCTCAGTATTTTTCACAAGAGAGGAGAAACTGAGCTCCATGGAGCATAGAGGACATTGTCTGTGGACATTGGAGTGCTGGAGTAACCCCAAAGAACAATTGAGGTAGAAAAGGGTCTAGGGCACCAGGAGTGGCTGAGGGAGCTGGGAAGGGGCTCAGCCTGGAGAAAAGGAGGCTCAGGGGGACCCTCCTGGCTCTGCACAACTCCCTGACAGGAGTGTGGAGAGAGCTGGGGTCTGTCTCTTCTTCCAGGTAACAAGTGACAGGACAAGAGGAAACAGCCTCAAGTTGTACAGCTGAGGTTTAGGTTGAATATCAGGAAGAATTTCTTCCCAGGAAAGGCTGCTCGGCCCTGGCCCAGCTGCCCAGGGCAGCGGTGGAGTCCCCATCCCTGCAGGGATTTACAAATCGTGGCAGGGCAGGCGAGGGGCAGGCACAGATCGGGAGCAGGGAAAGGGGAGGGATGGGCAGGATGAGGGCGGGGGTCGGGCGTGGGTCAGACACCGGATGGACACAGGATGGACACGGGATGGACACGGGATGGACACGGGATGGACACGGGTTGGACACGGGATGGACACGGGATGGACTCGGATGGACACGGGATGGACACCAGAAAGGTGCGGGACAGAGGAGGGGATGCCCCAGGGATGAGTGCGGGCCGGTCTCGGTGAAGGTGGGACACTGATGGCACACGGGATGGAGGCGGTCCCGGTCCCGGTCCCTGTCCCGGTCCTGGTGGGATTGGACACTGATGGCACACGGGATGGAGGCGGTCCCGGTCCCGGTCCCGGTCCCTGTCCTGGTCCCGGTGGGATTGGACACTGATGGCACACGGGATGGAGGCGGTCCCGGTCCGGCGCTATCCCTTCAGCACCACGGCAGCTCCGGAGCGGGAGCGGCTCCGGCAGCGCTGGAAGGGAAACCCCGACATCCCAGCGGGATGAGCTCAACCCTCCGCCGTGCACAGCGAAAATAATAAAAAAAAATAAAAAATGCCCTTCTCGCGGTTTAGGTTTCATATGGGTTTGTGCTGGAAAACAAATTAACCTAAGAGGGTTTGGGGAATTCGAGCCGGGAACAAAAGACAAGGTGGAAGTGTCTGAGTTTTGAAAATGTGCCCAAGGCCCCGGCAAATCCTTTCTCTGAATGCTCTCGCTAAACCCTTTCATCAGCACTAGAAGAACACGGAGAAAGGCGCTTTTTTGCTGCAGAAAAGATTACCTGGAAATTATTGTCAGTAAAATATCAGTTGTGCTTTCTCCTCTTCCCCCCAAAAAAAGTGTTTCTGTTCATAGAATTATATTGGATGAAAACTTAGCAGCTACTAAATCAGTGGATCTGATCTGGTAATTTAATAAAACCATCATTTAATTTAATGAAGGTGAAAATTAATTTGTCCAAGACCTATCTCTTGAACATTAATAATTAATTCTGGGCTGTTTCATAAAATCATGGAATGGTTTGGGTTGGAAAGGACCTTAAAGTTCATCTCATGGGGAGAGGGAATTTCTAAACACTGCTGGAAAAGTTTGCTTAAAGGACTGGATTTCTCTTCCTCCGACACTCTGTCATTTACTTTTGGCAACTTTCAAGCCTTTGTGCTGAACAAAGAAAAGAATTGTGCAGAGTAGATTAAGAATTGAAAAAAAAAATCTCCTTGGAGAAGGGCTTGGAGAAACAGGAGCAGGAAAATGTTCTTGCCAGACACAGCACCCTCACCTCATGTGCACAAAAACTCAATGTGCTCCAATCACATCTTCATGCCCTTAAAAAATCCTAATTTTTGAGATCTCTAAATGACATTTCAGTGACAGACCAGTGTTGTGTATTCTGTGCATGGCAGTGGCTTTCAAACAGATGTGAGACAATCTTATCTGCTTTGAGAATTTGTATTTTATTTATTCTGCGTTTCAAAATGTAAGAATCATTTAATGCTGTGTTGGTTTAGTGCTGGGGTCTGATTTGGGTTATCAAAGGAAGTGTTGTAAAAGCCCCAGATGCCCTCCCTGAATACTCCAACAATCCCTATGTGCTCATCCAGGTGTTCTCAGCCTGTCCCTGGTTCCACAGCTACTGCTCAGATTGCACAATCCCTCCCTAAATTTCTTTAAAATCCCTTCCAATTTTTCTGCTTTCCACATCCTGGAGGTGTCCTGGGTGCTTCACCCTCGGATCGAGCGAGGGGTGTTCCTTGCTCTGGGATTCCTGCAGGGAATTTTTGGCAGAGCTCCGAGCTCCTGTGCAGCTCTGACAGCGCTGCAGGCAGAGGGGAAGAGGCAGAGACACAGAGTTGGGATTTCATCCAGCATCCACCCAACCCTGTGGGAATATCCTCAATAAAAAGAAGGAAAAGCTTCCCACTGGAGTGATATTTTCCAGCTCCTGTCCACAACCCCACCTTTCCTTGCTCTTTGTTGTAAAGCATTTATCACTTTTTTTCTGAAAAATTAAAAAAAAACCCAACAACCTGCAAAAGGCCACATCTGGCCTAGGGAATCATGAGGAAGATGGGAAAAAACCCTCCTGGAGCAGAACAAAAAGGCCCTGAGCAGCTCTGAGCCCTCATGCCCATAATAAATCTGCATTTGATCATGAGCTCTAAGTCCTTAAGCACATTGTAGAAATGGGGCAAATCCTCTTTGGGAATTTACTGACTTAAAAAAAAGGAAAAGCAACATAATTCCATTTATTTTAACATCATTAGATGCTGAAAAAGAAACCCTGGTCGTATCATGGGATGTATTTCTGTTGTTATCTGTGTGTTTTAAGACTTGATTGCTGGGACACAAAGGAGTCTTGTGCTGTGGAGTTATGTGGGAATAAGAAACTGGGGTGAGGAATAAAAACCAGTCCCTACTTTGCACTTTTTTCCCCAAGGAAGTCGAAGCTATTTATTGTCAGGATAATGGCACTGAGCTTGGATGGGGCAGTGGTGCTGGGAAATGAGTTTTTTCTGCTCTCTGTTCCTGTGTCCATGAAGGAAAATAAAGTGAAATCCAATGTATCCTACTGTTCAGTATCAGCAGAATGGTTTGGGGACAGCTTCCCAAAAAACCCAACCCAAAAAATCCCAAAAAACCCAACTAAACCCCAATCAACCAACAAACCAAAACCCCTGCACAGCTCCAGAACCTGTTGGACTGGGAATTTTGCTGCTGGTCCCACACCAGCAGAGCCAGAAGTTAACTCAGGCACAAGGAGTTTGTCTGCTTTCAATACAAGCAAAATAGAATTAAGCCACTTCTCCTTTCCCTCTTTTTTCTCCAGAAGATCCCTCTGGGAAGTTCCTTTTCCACTTTTTTTTTCCCTTAACCACTTGAGCTCTGAAGCTGAGGCAGCTGGGCTGGCCTGAGGGATTATCCAGGAGAAATCCATCGGTTTTCTTGTCCCTGTTCCCTTTCTGAGGTGTGCTGGCTCTCCCCAGCAGGCAGAGTCCTCTCCTGAGCATTCCAGTTCTCCCTGGTCCATTGGCTCCCTGGCTGCCTGACAAGATCTGCATCTCCCAAACTCTCCTTGCCCTTTTGATGCCATCATCTGTACTTGCATTTCCACCCAGAACAAGCCAGGCAAATTCCTTTAAAGTCTCATTTATGCTTTGTAGAATTGCCAGACTGGGGGAAAAAAACGCTCAGGAAATGGGGAAATCTCTGGGCCCTTAACAAACATTTAACTCCTGATAAAAAACGGTGACAAATTCATACTCTGCTGAGCCAGGTCACCTTTGAACTGACACAAGGTTCTTTATCACTTTGCCAATTCCCCCATTCTTTTAGAGGCCAGGTTTGTGTTTTGTTCTGTTCTCTTTGCTGGTTTATCTCTTAATCTTTGGGTAAATTGCAGGGTCTGAATCTGGCCATCGTAGAAGGGGTTCAAAGCTTCTCACTTAATTCATAGCCAAGGTTTCCATTTCCTCAAATCAGGCAACTCTTCATTTATTTTTTCTGTGTTATGATTTAGATTTTCAGGGTCACTTGGACCTGTGCTGACAATATTCCAATAAATACTAATTTATAGCACCAATACTCCCATTCATTCCAGGATTCTTCAGTGGGGGAGTAATGACTGAACCTCTCTAGATGCAATGGAAGGTCTGGAAATATCCACTGGCCACATTATCATCCCTTGCTAATGGAGCCATGATCCCTGAAATAAACAGCTGGCTGGACACAGAATATCAGAGCTTTCCTCACCAGGCAGAGAACAGAGAGCAGAATGCACCCAGGTCTCCCAAAAGGATGAATTGGGGCTGGGATGTTCTCTGCCTTCGTGGGGATCACCCCTGTCCTACAGGATTTACTCCTGGAGAAGAATCAGAGCAGCCAGAGACTGGAAACATTTGATTATTTCACTGATTTTTCAAATCCCATTTCTATTAAAATGCCATTGCTTTCAAAAATGTGTAATGTTTGTCTAATACACAACACCATGATCAGCTGCTTCCTGGATGTCTGCAAATACCTGTTTAAACTTTCACTCTCAATCATCATCCCAATTTCCTTCCTTGCTCTACTTCAGCTAAAGTTCCATTCTGTTATTTTTCATGTCAATTTATGGCACAACAAATAAAAATAATACATTTGAACAAGTGAATCCTTCCCTCTGCAGACCAGTTTTGAGCCACCACAGAACACACACATGAAATATTATTTAAAAACAAATATTCATTATTTAAAACCAAATATTCATTCTTTAAAAACAATTATTCCCACCACAGTGACATGGCAACCAGAACAAATGTGAGAAGAGTGGCCCTGTCCTTTTCTGTGCTGTGCTGAGGAAATTTGCCTCAGCAAGTTTTCTTCTAGAATTCACTTTACCAAAGAACAGAGAGAAAAAATTAAAGGTGCAGGATGAATGCAAATGGTACAGCTGGACTGGGTGAGTTTAGTAAAGGGACTGATGTAAATTTAGATTTTCCTTAGTGTAGTCCTGCTTCTCCACAGGGAGAAAAAGACACAAACCTTCACACACTTGGGCATAAAACATGAAAATATGAAAATTATTAGGAGAGAAAAAAATCCAGCTACAGAGACAAGGCTGTTGGTGTGCAGAAAACAGCAATGTAAAGAGTGTATCAGGGAATAAATAAATTCACAGTGCATACTCTATAACTATGGATACAGACACCTCAGTTTGGGTCAAATTAGGATGGAATCAGCCTGATTTATGCAGAGATTTAATTAAAAAAGACACAGTGAAGCCAAGCTGGCTGCTGCCAGGTTGTTCTGCCCCAAGAGAAGAGCAGAGCCAGCAACGTGCAGCAGCTTTGCCCCACTTTGCAGGAATGGAAAGGACACAAAAGCAGCTTTACCTGTGCTCAGGCTGCCCCCAGGGAGTTCCTTGAAGGCTCCTCTGAGTCTCCAGCTCTGCAACTGTGCAGAAACCAGGGGCTGGGTTAATAATAAAGGAAGGCACGAGCTGAACTCCAAAGGCTCGGGTTAAACATTGACTCTGGATCTTGGGAGAGAGCTCGGAGGGGCTGCACCTTGGGAAGGGAACACCCAGCCTGGTCCTCTGCAGCCTCTGCCCAGCTGGGACACACAGGGCAGGGAGCTGGGGCCACCCTGCACATCCTGCTGAGCCTCTCGGAGGCAAGCAGCAGGAAATTCCCCCGGGTAATAAAAGCCCTTCATCATTCGAATGGTTCTGCAAATATTTACCCGTGAGATTGGGTTTGGAGTGAGCCACTGGTAGACAACTTGAGAATAAACAGGTTCAGATTCCATGTAGAGTCTATCTTATTTCATTTTTTTTCCTATAATAAGTCTTTTGTTTCTAGATTAGTATGAGGTTAAGGTACTTCCAGCCTACACAAGAAGTGCAATCTCATTTTCTATTGGAGTCACAGACCGTGTCCTTTTCTGTGCTGATGGAATTTGCCTCAGCAAGAAGTTTTCTTCTAGAATTCACTTTACCCCAGAGCAGAGAAAAAAAATCAAAGGTGCAGGATGAATGCAAATGGTACAGCTGGACTGGGTGAGTTTAGTAAAGGGACTGATGTAAATACACAAATTCCCAGAGTCCTGCTTCTCCACAGGGAGAAAAAGTACCTCGGAAAAGGTCAGGGTGGGGCACAACCTTCATCCCTCCACAGCTCTGCAGCATCCTGACCTTTCAGGACTGTTTCAGCTCCTGCTCTTCCCTTTTCACATCATGTCCAGGCTTTTATTGAAGATTAATGCAGGCACTTGAAGATGGATTTAAACTGTTTGGATTTCTGGGTATGGTTTGTGCAATCCCTGCACGGGGACCCTGTCTGGAGCTTGGATATGAAATGAGAAGAGAAACCCAAATCTAAAGGGTTGAACAGGAATGAGTTGGTCCAAGGTGAAATGTGTCTAAATCCATGGTGGGTTTGTATTTGGATTTAAAAGAAAAAAGCAGGTTTGAGTCTTTGAATGCCAGCTCAGCTCTCCAGCACTGCCCTGACCCAGGAGAGAGGATCAGGACTCCCCAGAGCTGCCCAGCTCAGGGCACCGTGCCCTTTTGTGCCTGCTCTGGTGCCACTTGGCTTCTGTGAGGTGACACCAGACCCTGGGCATTTTCCCAGCCCCAGGTACACTGCAAATCCAGCCCTACTTTGGTAGCTCTGTAATACAAATTAATAACAATAACTAGACTTGACTGCTTGACAAAAAGCAAATAGTTCGGAAAAAGCTGTCTTAAATCTTTCTATCCCACTTCCCCAGACCAAAAAAAATCTCCAAATGTTATTTCTTTTGGCAGCTGAAACCTAATCCTACCTTGGTTAACATAACAGAGAGAACAGGAAGCGCTGAGAAGGAATTTTTCATTCCCTGGGACGTCTTTGATCCCACTCCCCTCCCTTTTCCTATCAGGTAATTTTCAAATCTCGATGTTTCCAGTTAGTCTACGGATCTTCTTGTTTTGTCTACTCCAGGCAAGCCTGATTTAACTTCTATTTCAGGGGTGAAAAGCTGCCCTGCATTGAGACTCTGCTGTTGTGTAAGCTGGAACCTGAGAACTCCAGAATCCAGGAGGGAATTCGACTAAAATTCACAATTTTTTTGGTGGAAAATCAATCATGGCTTTGCTTTAGCACAGGCAAGGGGCATTCAAACATTACAGAAACCCTGAATAAACCCTTTGAGCATTTTCTCCTGCAGCCACCACTTTTTGTCACTCAGTTCAACTTCCTGACATACAGAGGGAACTTTTCTTCAGCGTTCTCCATCTCGATTTGTGCCCATCTAAAATGTGCAAAGCTCCAAACAAATTAGTGTCTGATTGATATTTGGGGTTTTGGGGGAATGTGTCGAACTTTATTCCAGTCCCACATGGGATGCAAGGCTGCACCTCTGCTTTGGGCAACAAAACAAGTGAGAATTAAAATATTGATGATCCTGAAAGGGCTTCATTACCCCAGAGCAGCCTCCTGCTCGTAGGCAAGACAAGTCTGGAGCACTCCAAACAGGAGAGGACATAAAAATCACAAAAATCACAAAAATCACAAAAATCATAAAAATAATAAAAATCATAAAAATCATAAAAATCATAAAAATCATAAAAATGACACCAAGATCATCTCAGAGCAGACAACACAACAGCCCCTCTGCCTACAGAGGGATAAAACACACATCTCAAATAATGCAATATTTCTGTGGAAGTGAGAATATTTACACCTTTATTTACACTTTTTGTACTCTCCACCTACACTTGTGCTGCTATAGCTTCACTTATCCCACAGATCTCCACCAAATAGAATTTCATCCTCAACTCCTCTTTTTTCCCTGTTGAGGAGTTTGTTTGCCATCACCTTAGAATGATTCTCTCCCATTCCCACCAGGTCTCTCCTTGGGTTTTTAAGGCTGTGAGAGAAAGGGAGATCAGAAAAAAAAAAAAAAAAAAGATGTGGCATCTTTTTGTTGTTTTTAAGTGAAGGAATAAGCTGGGAAAACATGATCCCTCAGTATCCCAGCATCTCCAGGACCATCAGATCCTCCTGGTGCCCTGCAGGTCCCAGGGTTCCATGGGATCCTCTAATATCCTTCTGTGATTCTGGGATTTAAGGCAGCACATCTGACAGGAAAAAGAATTTTAGAAAATCATCAACGAAAACAAACAAACAAAAAGCGTTGGTGTGACTCTGCAGATACTAAGATTAATGATTTTTTTTTAATTTCCAATTTAATCTTTGTGCTTTCTTATGGAAACAGTCTGTTTTGGGGTGAGAGTTCTTCATTAAATAAAAAAAAAAAAAGAGAGAAAAAAAGGAAAATAAAGAACAATTAATGGAATGAAACTGGAATGCCAAAGTGTGCTGCATTTTCAGATCCTTTTATGCAACTCTTGCAGTAGCCCTGATGAGCTGTGGGCCTGTGTTTTCCTGCCTGTGTCCCTTCCTGGATCTCAAAGGGCCGGGACAGGAATTGTTATTCTGCAAAGCAGCACAATAAAGTTTTATTAGACAGAACAGGCTGGTTCTGTGCTGGGCTGGCCCGGTGGCAGGGCTGGAGGGAGGAAGCCCCAGGCCAAGCACAATAAGGAGAGAAGCTCAGGAATGTGACACTGGCATTTGTCCCCAGTGGATTCCTCACCTTGGAAGGAAGATTTCACTCTGCAGGAAACGCTTTCTTCTCCTTCATTGACAGCTGCAAAACAACAGAGAAATTCTTCATCCAGCACTTGTAGGAGTCAAAAATAGCCCTGAACCCCCCCAAGAGCCCTTGGCAGCCCAGCAGAGCTCCCCTCTGCTCTGGGCTGCAGTTTCTGATGCTTTGGTTAAACTTTCAAATATCCTGAGAGATGTGACCCCCCTCATTTCCCTCTGCAGACTCTGGCAGCCTAAGAAATTGTTTAAAAAGTTTTCCCTGCTAAATACTCAATACTCCCACCCCTTTACAAACTGTTGTTGAGATGTTTCCTTTCCCTTTCACCTGCCTGATTTTAATTTTTCTAACTCTTTGGCATATCTGGTGGGTGGAAAATGTTGTAAACTAATAAATTCCCCTCCTGTTCAGAGCTGAAAAAGGAGCCCAGGGTCAGCTCCAGGTTTCACACGACTGAGGCCAACCCTGGTGCTCACCCACATATAAAAATGCAAATTATATTTCCCTGCCATGAAGAGGTAACATTTAGTAGCCAAACTCCTTTTTATGAGTATCCATAAATGCTGTTTGCGTAACACATCACCATAATCAGATTTTTTTAGTTGGGCCTGTAATGAGATCTTGTAAATTGGCTGTTATCTAAAGGGTTTATTTTTATTCAACAAGTAAATAGCACAGACCAGCAACTTTCCTGAGGCCAGGCTGCCACCTCTTTACAAGTCTTTTTTTTTTTTTTTCCTTTCAACAGCCCCCTTTTGGTGCCTTTCTCCACAGGGAATTCCTGGCTCTGTGCAAGGAGCACAGACACCCTTCCCAGGAGAAAACTGCAGCAGGTGAGACCACATAAATCCACATTTTTCAGGGATATGTGACACAGTTTATCCCCAGGCTAGGCCTGATACCCACGTTTCACAAAAAGCGTAAATTGAGATTTTTTCAGACCTTTAAGAGGAGGATACAAAACCCCAAACCGATGTCACTGAATGAATGTGCAAGAATTTCTTGAAGAAGCTGTTTTTTAAATTTAACATCACTTTAGTCATTGCATTTATAATAAAAGTAATTAAAAGCTACACTAAACATTGTCTGAAGAGCATATTTATAACATTTAATTTCTAGTAACTGCTGCTTTAGTGGTGGTCATGACTGACAAACTGGAGAAGTCCTGATTTTATTTTTTCATGGGAACTCAAGGCTTGTCTCAACAGCAGAGACCCAACCCAACAGCTTTTCTTATCGGAACAAAACACACCTACAAGGCTGTAAAAACTGACATGGGGTGGGGAAAACTGTTTTCTTGTGAACTGGAGGAGATTATTCAGATTATTCACCTGGATTCTGAGAAAACGTGACCTGAGCTTTCCCATGGAGGCTGCAGCAGCTCCTGTACATCAAATTTTGTGCACATTTCCGACAGGTTTGAGGGCTCTTGCCCAGGGATGACGTTTTTGATTAAAGCCTGAGCTAGGCCAAAACCACAGATCCCAAAACCTCTTCGAGTTTCCCCAAAATGCAGTTTTTATGGGAATTCAACATCTGTCTCCACAATGAGCTGAGCTCAGCCTGACCTCCAGCAGCAGTGAACTTTTCCTGCTCCAAGCTGGGTTTGCTCCCTCCAGAGGAGCCATCCCAGGAAATCACTGGGGCTGTTGATAAACCCACAAATAATTCTTCTAGGTGTTCTCTAGCCAGGCTGTTTGGTGCCAGAATGTTGTATCCAGCTCCCTCCAGATGATATCTATTTAGAGAACAGCCATGTGCAGGACCTCTGCACCTAAAGGGATTAACAGCAGTGGAAACTATTTGAGGAATTGCAGGTGAGGCATTTCACTGTGCCCAGGGGGATTTCTGACCTGCTGTTCATAATGAAGATTGTGTTTTCACAAGGTCACCAACAGCATTCAGACCTGTCCCAAGAAATGCAGCCAGCAAAGAGCTGGGATCAAGGCAGGAAACAATAGGAATAATATTATTGTATCCCTCACCCTGTGGGTAAAGCAGGCTGGGAATCCAACTGCAAATATCCAGGGGATGACTGAGGATCACAGGGATGCTGCATCCCCAGCAGATCCCAACCCTTTCCTTCAGGATGCTGAGGTGGGAAGGTTCTCCAGGAAAATTCATATTTGTCTTGCATGGTGTGTGTGATTTTAGAAATGTTTGCAGGCACAGCCCCTGGGCTGCTCAGCATCCTTGGTGTGCCTCAGCCACAGCAGAGCAGTGCCCTGCAGGCAGGGAAAAGGTTTAGCAACCACAGAGAAGTGAATAAATAGAGAAAAAATGAGGCAGTGAGTTCCTCTGTTGGCAAATCATTTAATTAATACCAAGATTTCAATCTCCAATACATCACAGACATGAGTGAGTAGGCAAGCACTGTGCAGTGTGACCTCCCTGAGCCGGGAAAGAGGAATTCTGTGCCACTAAAGATCTGTTTAAATATCCTGAGGTGGGTGCAGTGAGTGGCTCGTTATCCAGCAGGGAGGGAATCACCTCCTGCTCTGGGGAGTGAGGGGCTCTGCATGCCAAGGCACAGCAGAAGGGGAGTGCAGAGCATTCCCTGCCTGCTCCTGCTCCTGGTGGAGCTGCCTTAGTGACACCCAGCCAATAATCCCCACTGCACTGCAATTTCCATCCCATAATTGCACAATGAGACACCCCAGGCCACGCTTTTCCAAGGGATTATTACACTCCACTGAAAGCTGGAGTCACTTGGCCTTTGGCCTCCCAGAACCACCCAAAGCTCTCAATAATCTCCAGGGCTCTGCTCCCTGTTGTGTCTTTCTCAGACAAATGGAAAACGGATTTTCACTTCAAACTAATCCCCATTAAACAGCACTGAGACCAGGCAAACCCTCGAGCTGAGTCTAATAATAATATTTTTAAAAAGAGAACATATTTAGAAACAAATTAGCCTGGTAAGTGAGGCACTGCAGGATCATTCTATGAAACCACCACTGGACATGGGATTTGCTGCTCCCAGAGCGTTCCTGGCCCTGAGTGACACCAACCACAGGAAACTCAAACACAGGCATGGGCTGGGCTCCCCACAACCAGCTCAAGGCATGATGGAAATCGGGGTGGGGGCTTCTCAGTGCTGGGAAATGATGGAGCATTGTGGGGTTTGGTGAGAGAGAGGAATTGTGGACAGGCTGATGCAGAGAAGGGAGCTCTGTGCTCCCCTGGGTGCTCAGCACAGGAAGGACATGGAGATGTTGGAGAAGCTCCAGAGCAGGCAGCAGGATGATCAGAGGCATGGAGGAAGGCTGAGAGAGTTGGGATTGTCCACCTTGGACAAGTGGAGCTGTGGAGAGACCTCATTGTGGCCTTCAGTGCCTGAAGGAGCTGCAGGACAGATGGAGAGAGACAATTCCCAAGGGATGGAGGGACAGGGCACAGGGAATGGCTTCCACTGCCAGAGGGCAGGGATGGATGGGATATTGGGAAAAAATCCTTCCCTGGGAGAGCGGCACAGGGTGCCCAGAGCAGCTGTGGCTGCCCCTGGATCCCTGGCAGTGCCCAAGGCCAGGCTGGAGCAGCCTGGGACAGTGGAAGGTGTCCCTGCCCATGGGGTGGAATGGGATGATCTTAAAGGTCCCTCCCAACCCAAACCATTCCATGAGTCCATGATTCCGTGATTCCATGATTTAGCAAAGTGTGTGCTGTGATTTACTGAGACACTGAGCAGAGTGCTATGAGTGAGAACCTCAGCTTTGGGTTTTCTGTCAGTGAAGCCCAAGGAAATGATTTTTCCAGCACGATCCATTGAGCCCTTCCATCTCAATTCCATTTTTCCTGGGCCAACTCCACTGCTGCACAACAGACGACAGCTCCTGGTGTGCCAGGTCTGGAATCCAGCCCCAGCAGCACCCACTGCTCCACAGAGGTGAAACATTCCTGGGCAGCACCTGTCCCAATGTGCCACCATTCCCCAGGGAATCCATTTCTCCCTGATCCACCCACTCAGGGAGCATTTTTGGGTTCGTGCCTCCAGCTGTGGCTCTTGGAACGTGGAGCAGAGCTCTCCTTCCTCGCCAAGCATTGTTTTGAACATCACTTGTGAGGGCTGGGCTGTGTTTGGGGCTGCCCTTTTTTCTGTTGCTGTTTTTGGGAGCGAAGGGCTCTGCATGGAAAATGACTCGGTGAGCTCTGTCCTGCTCCCACTGCAGCTTATTTTTAATTCTCCATTCTCCACTCCAGGCACCGGTTCCATCCAGAGATCATTTAGGATGTGTGAATGTCTTAACAGCCCATTCCAAAGCCCACTGAGGCTTTCTCTTTCCTTCAATAGACTTTGATTGGGCCACAAGTAAACAACCAGGAAATCTGAGTTGTTTTAACCTTTGTTCTACCTTTCTCCTTTCCTGCACTGACTGTTCCTTCATTTGTTACCTTACACCTATTTAATGATAAAACTTCTTTCAGTTAAGAGTCATGCCTTAAATTTTTCTCCTTTTGACTTTTTTACTGATTTTGATTTATTAGTTCTAACCACCTCCAATGGCTTAGATTTGTTGGGTAAGTACAAATGCTGACAGAGTTAATTTTTGTCCCCATGCCTCTGCAGGAAACAAGAATGTGGAGGATGAATCTCTCTGGGGCTGGGTTTTATTTCTCCTGGCTCAGGAGATGGACAGCACATTCCCCCTGTTAGCCCAGGATGCAGGAGGGGAAGGACGTGCTTGAGGAAGGTCTGTGCTCTCATTTTTGAGGAGGTGAGGAACAATCCCCACCTCCTTTGACCCATGGAAGTTGTCTGGGAGGCTCTTGCAGGTGAATTTTCCAACTGGCCTTGGGTGTCCACCTCCATTCCTGTCCCTTCCCTGCCCATTCCTGCTGTTCCACCGGGCAGCAATGTCCAGGATGATGCCATGAGGTGCTCAGGGAGCAGCAACTGGATAAAAATGACCCAAAAATGCCAAATTCATTCTGCCTCACCTGCCCTGCTCACCACAAGCACTGGCCACCACCACGATCAGCTTTGCATTTTCCCTCTGCACAGGGAACTTTTCCACTCATCCAAACACTGCCTCACGTTGTCCCATACATTTTAGAAATTCAGTGCCAGATATTTGACAGTGTCTTCATTCATGCTGCAAACAGGAGAATGGATTACAGTGTGTCGTGTTACCTGCAACCCTGCTCAGCCTTCCCTGGGGCAGAGTACTTTTATTCTTCTAGGCAGTCCTGTCTGGAAAGCAGAAAAGTTTCCAGCTCCCAAAAGTCTGTGAGGGTGACAGGCTTTGCTTTGCAGTGGGTAAATTCAGATCAGGCTCAGTGTTATACCCTGCAGCTACACTGGGGCCACTTACTTGGGATTTAATGGCTTTTATGATGGTCTTGAACAGAAATAGTTAGCAAATAGTAGTTAAAATTCAAACAGCCATTAAAGTCTGGTCCTGACAAGATGCAACTACTCTGTTACTAATGGACTTTTCCCCACAAGGACACATTTGTTAGAGGAAAATGTTTGAAATATTTGGCTGGCTGACAGTGGAAAAAACAGAAAAAGAGAAAAAAAAAAAGGAGAGAGCAAATTCTAAAGTTCTGAGGAAGCTGTGGTGGCAGGATCAGGCTGCACACATCAGCAAGATCCCTGAGCAGGACAGGCAGCAGTGTCCCAGGAATGTTTTCCATGAGTTGTCTCCATTTAAGCAGATCTGCACTCACACATCCCCCTCAGCTGCTGGGGAACATCGGAGGAAAAGCTGCTGGGACTTCCAGGAATCATGTCTGAGCACTCACTCGGTCAAATAAAGCCTCAGCACTGCTCTGGCACACCAAATTATCCACTTTGGGAGGAGAAATCCACTCAGGAACGCTCAGGGGCTTTAAAGTTTGATGTCTAGAGGGGCACATGGTGTGGTAAAAACAGTACCCAGAATTTGGGGCAAGATTTGGGAGCTTTGGCATCAATTCACAGAGGCAGAAACCTGCACACACTGCAATCTGCAGGCAAAGAAAATTTTGGTTTAGTTCTTCATTTAGGAACACTGAAACTGGAAACAAGTGGGTCTTTTCCATCAGAACAGGGCTGATTTTTGGTTTTACACTGGATTTACTCCCTGTTGTTCCCTGTTTAGGTTTGGAACAATAATCCCCTGAATGGATCAGCACCTGGAGCCCTCCCATGGATGAGCAGAAGGGTTTAATGGATTTTCATTATTTGCCTACACAAAGACATATCCTAGAGGTGACAACACTCAGGATTTTCCATCTGACCCACCCAGATCTTCCAGCTGTTCCAAGAGCTTCGTTGGGTTAAGTGCAGAAAGGGCTGGAGGCCAAGGTGTGTTTTCTACTCCATGGTATCACTTTGTTCAGAGCAGTTAAAAGTGTAAATAATAGAAACAACTTCTTTTAAAACTGCAGGTAAAAAAGAGGAAAAAAAAAAACCAACAACACCTCGGAGTAATTAAACTTAATTTTGTTTCTAATTATGTGCTGGTGCTAGAAACCACTCCAGACCTCCTCTTTGCATGGTGTTTGCAAGTTCTCTTTGCCAAATGAGCTTTTGGAGCGACAAGTGGAGATCTAATAAACCTCCTGATCCTGCTCTGCCCCTGGAATAAAAGAGCTCCCAATGCCTGTGATTTGTTGATATTTTAAATTAAGTTTTTTATTCGTCGTTCTTGCTCCAGTTCATCTCTCCAGATATTCACATCTGGATTTTTTTTTCCTGCCATTCAATCCCAGTTTCATGCTCTCAGCTGCCTGTACCTGATCTCAGTGTGTCATTTACAGATTCATGCCCAAATTGCCCAGAGTTTTAGAGCAAAACCCAAAGTTCCTCATCCTTCCTCTCCCATTATATCCACATTCCAGAAATCTCAAATCTGAACACCTGTCAAAGTGAGAACCTCTTGGTACCTGGTTTGTATCTGAAATATCAGTCCCTACATTTTGGCCAGGTTGAATGGGATTTAAAGCTCATTAGGCAAATTAGCATCAATATTAATGAGAGCAGGTCTCCCTGAACTTCCAACCTTAACAGCCACTTGCTTATTTCTTAATTTTACTGTATTTCTTTATAGATTTACTTTCACTCAACAAAGACATTGTGCACACACAATATTTAAAAACATGTTTTTCTTAAAGAAAAACCTGATCCTGTGAGCCAAGGCCACTTTTTCTCTATATTCTGCACTGTGCTTGCCCACAGTGCATCCATGTAAGTCATGGGTGATGATAAAAACACCTGGAGTGGCTTTCTGCATTTCATTTCACGTCAGCTGCAGGCTGGAAAATAAAATTTAGCCCTGACAGGCCACCCTCAGCCTTTGTGTTCTCACCCCAAAACTCATTCTGAACTTCCCAGTGATGGAGTGGAGGTAAAGAAGAGGGAGAAACCTTCATTCTCACCTATAAAAGTGCAGCTGTTTTCCTGTTTTTATAGAAAGCAGCGGGCAGATTTGCTGTAAAAGAGTCCAAGCCCTGCTGCAAAGAGCTGTTCACCTTGAGGGGTGATGTCAGAGCCATAAATAACAGCACGGGAACACGGAGATGTCCTTAAAGGCCCATTAAGAATGATGTGAAAAGGAAGTGGGAAACAGAGAAACGAGTGCTCTGCACAGCAGGCACATGCTAAACATCACTGGAATAAGGGACTCGAGAAATGGCAGGGGAAAAGAAAAAAAGGAGGGAAGGAAATAACAGAGTTTCTTCTTTGGAAATCAGTTGTGCCTTCTGACACTCAGCAGAGAAGGATTTCAGAGATATCAAAAGTAAAGAAAAAAAATATCTTTACTTTCAAAAGTAAAGAACTACTGATGCATCCACTTTTTAGTGCCAATTTCATGTTTGATGCTCCATTCCACTGAGGAAAAAGAGTTCTGTAGAATATCAAATTAATTGTTATGTTTGAAAAGAAAAAGTCATCGTCTCAGATAGAAAGAGTAACTTACAGTAATACAGCAGTAATAATTTCCTGTCTGGGAATATTTCCTCTGATAGAGTCTAGAGCTGGATTAATCTTTTTGCTCTGTTCATAACCACATCTTCCTCTTTTCCCTTTTTTTCTATCTGTTATATTCTGATCGTGTAGCAAAAATTCTTGCAGTTGCCACTTCTGCTCTGACGCTGAGTGTTATTAAATTTCCATCTCATTGCCGTTGCTCAGTCCCTTGGGACTGCTGGGTTCTTCCCCTTTGGTATTTCCCTCCTTCAGCATCTGTGTTTCAACCCTGACTTTTCCAGAAGTTCAGCATCACTGATGCAAATTTAAAAATCAGTTTAATTTGAGGATTGATCCCAAGGAGATTCGTAGTTGCTTTCTTTTCTCCCGTGTTCCCTTTGATTAAAACACTCTTTCCTTCCCGTGCCTTCCACTAGGCTGGATCTTTATTTTAATGAATATCCTGGAGGATATTCACTGCCTCTCTGCATGTGGTAGCTCAGGTAAATTTGCCTCCCCTATCTGGAGAAGCTCAGTAAACTCTTAACAGTAAGCAGGTTCACAATTAACCACAAGTGACCTTGGGAAAACCTCCTCTGATCTGATCCCCTGCCCTGGACAAGTCTCAGTGCCTGGCAGTGACACTCCAACAAAATATTCCCTGTACTCCTCATGGTCCTCTCTGCTCCTGGTGCAGATTCTCCAGGGTAACAGGATGAGAACTCCTTTTCCTGCCCCTGTCCCACCACATCCACTGATGCTTCAGGATTTCAGCTTTTATATTTCCATATATTCATAATCCTGCAGTTCTTCAGTGTATAACTCTAAACTCCACACCCAGTGTGAGCTGCTGCTCTCCCAGTTTGGGCAGACACAACAATTCCTCTCCAGGCTGGGAATCAAGGACACCTCACTGCCTCAGGCACTGAGAGATGGAAACAAAAGTGATTGGGGGGAGCAAATTTGGGGTAAATGACTTCATTACCTGAAGCTGTAATTGGGAGATTTACCCCAATATGCAAATGGACCAAACTTATAAAAGTGTGAAAACCTGTGACCCATTGTCCATTTTGGGTGTAATCCATCCTGAAATGTACCTGAATGCCCTTCAATAAATAGAACTGCTTTTTATTCTCTTAATTATGTTTGGCCTCTGTTTTTAGGTATCACCACCACCCAGGATTGCTGGAGCTGCTCTGCTTCCCGCTCCCTCCCGAGCCAGCCTGGGATCTGCAGCCCGGGCAGGGTTTGGCTCCTTGGAGAAGCCCAAAAGGGAAAGCAGCAGGGAAGGGAGAGGGTAAAAAGCTGAGCCCTGTTCCTAAAAACCAGCAGCACAGTCAGAGGAGGTGAGCTCTGTGGACATGGCTTCCAAATGGCATCATCAGCTCATTTTTGTGGTTTTGACTCAAAAACTCTCACCATGGCTCTCTGAGCAGCACAGCTGCCTACCAAATGCTCCAAACTCCTCCAAGGAGCTGCCCAGGAGCAGCCACACGAGGGGAAGGGCTGTGCTGGCACTGGGGAGCAGCAGGATTTTGTGACATGTCATTCTCTGCTCTGTCCTCGTGCAGCCTCGCATTGTTTCTCAGGCAGGGCAGATCTTCTATTGGATGGGACTATTGGGAAATAATCCAATTGGATTCGTTATTGGGAAAACGTGAGGGCTCCAGAAATTATCCTTGCTTGTGTAACCTCAGCCTCAGCTGCATCCCACTCCTGTAACACCAACAGTGACACAGCTTGCCTCCGAGGAAACGGGGAAAAAAGAGTGCCAGGGCAGAAAGGACACACATCCTCAGTGCTGGTTGGGCATTTTCTGTTACAGAGCTGCTACAAACTTCTTAATGAGGAGAATAAAGGAGAAGCTGCACCCCAAAGTTTTCTACAACCCGAAAATCATCTTCTCTGATGGTTTCAGAGCAGAAATTTGCTCCAGGTTTCCCATGACGACCAAGTTGCTGGTTAATGACAGGCGTGTTCAGAATTGAGTCTTTCCTTCCTTATCACGGTCCCACAGGAGGTTTTGTGAGCCAAAAAGACACTCAGGTAGTCAGAACTCATGGGGCAATCTGCTGGCAGCCAAAAGCACCAATACCCTGCTGATTTCCACCAGTTGTTTCCATGGAAATGGGGCTTTTCCATGCCAGGAGCATCTCAGCAGAGGAGTCAAACAAAGGGGATTCTCACCTGTGTTCCGTTTTTGGCACCAGGAGTGCAAAGGCCTTGCAGGAACATGGGACTCAGGATTTTCACTTGGGATGGAATCCCATCCTCTGCTCTTGTTTGGTTCAGTGTCTACTGGCCTTTCAGGGTTTGGGGTTTTCTGCCAGGCACAAATGGAAAAAACGGCCTCTTCCTTTGGGAGAGGGAGCCAAAATTTCTACTGGTAAAAATAGTGGTTTGTTTATTTAAATCTCATCTCTGTCAAAACAACAGGATGATCCTATACTTGTAACTGACACTTGTTCATGAGAGAAAGTGCTCCCAGAAAAGCTGGAAGCTGCTCCCGTGCTCCTTTCCAACAGACATCCCTCCAGTCTGGAAATCCCTGCCCTCCTCTCACCTCCCAGTGCAGATCCCACTGTGGCACCAGGCTCAGCAGGGAATTCTGCTCCTGCAGAACATTTCCTGTTTCTCGAGGCAAACCCCACCAGATCTTTAAAAACAGCCACGCAAGGGAGATTTAAGTTACATAAGTGAGATTTTTTTTTTTTCAAGTCTAAATTAATCAGTGGTCAGCTCAAGCCATGTGTGACACGAGGAGTTCCAGCAAGCTTAAAAAATCATGCCAATATTCTATTTCCAGAGACTCATTATGCACATATCATTTTCTTAATCCACTAAATCTGTGATGACAATGATCTCTTATCCTTTTATTTGTACAAAGCAGAAGAGTCCTTACTCATCCCAGCAGCTTAAAGGCACTGGATGATAATAATAGCAGTAGTAATTTGTGCCTCATAGTAATGAATTTCATGGGTTGCTTTGTTTTCTAAAAGCTGCCTTTTCTTCTCACTGAATTTTGCTGCCACAAAGTTTGTGGCAGGCTTATTATTTTAATATTATCACTTGGGGTGAGTAGGAGCTAAGTTTGGTGCATTCAACACTTCCAGGCTCTGACTTCACTGCCAAAAATCCTGCGTGGATTCAAAGGCTATAGAGCAGGAGGATCTGCAATTCAAAGTGATTTTTCTCTGTGAAATGGTTGTTTGCAGATGCAGATGCAGTGCCCAGCTTGTTTGTTCACAGCTTTTTCAGAATAGAAAGCCATTGTGACCCACGGATCTGATGAGCTGCAAAACACAGGCAAGGGAATTCTGCCCAGTAATTTGTGTATTAATTCAGTAACTTATGTTTTAACTGCACATCAGAAACCCAGGCAAGAGTCATTTTCCTTGAGAAATACAGGAAACACTGGATTTAGAGATACATTTAATACTAATTTATTTCACACTATTCACAGCTATTCATACAGGCTGTGTAAGTGCTAAAAAAAGTATTTCCTGAGATCTTTGGTTGTGACAAATGTTTCCAGCTCTTGTCATTTGATCAGCACTTTAATAACCCCGTAGATAAACTGGTGATGTAATGAATGAGCTCATGCACTTTAAACTTGAGCTGAATATAAAAACCTCGCTTAAATCAAATGAAAATTTTGTAGGATGGGGAGGTTCTTAGTGGAGAATGCAGACAGCACTTCAGCCTTTCCTCAGAGAGCTGCCACATAAACTTGTGCTGGAAGGGAACATTCCAGGGCTGGAAGGTGAACTGGGATTGCTGGAAATGCACTGGTTTGTGTGTTTGTTCACCCCTGCTCACCCAAGGTGAGGAGGGAGATAAGCACCAGTTCTTTTTCCCCTTGGAGCTGCTGCCTTGGCTGCCCTTGAGCCCAGCAGCCCTCAGGCACATTCCAGACCCGTGTGGGATCCAAGGGACCCCTGCCCAGGTCCCTGAGCAGGTCTGGGAGCACCTCCAGCACCTCCTCACTCATCATCCTCAGCCTTCCTCCCCCACCTGATCCATCCTTTCCCCCTGCAGGGGCTTTATGGGAAGGTGACTCGAGGAAGTGTCATTGGGAAGGGTGACTGGGGATTATGGTGTGTCCCTAACACGATTTGACAGCCTGGGCCACCTTCCAGTCCCTGCACAAAATACACAATCCTGTTTTCCCTCCCCTTGCCTAAATACTGCTTTTCTGAGCCTCGTTCTCCACGGTGGGGCTCTTTTGATCCAGATCAGTGTAGACTAAGCAGGATTATAAAACCAGATTTATCCAAGGCCATAATACTGTAGTTGCAAGGAGCACTTTCCAGTGGCTGTGAGGTGCTTAATCTTTTAGATTAACTAGAAATATCTATGGCTTTAAACTCTGGTTTGCGTCACGTCCCGAAAGCCGCTTTGTGTTGGGAAACATTGGAACAGTGATTAAAAAATTGTCTCTGCTGGTGGATTCTGCACGAAAACTGGGAGGGGAAAGCTGAGTCCATCTCTGTCCTGCCAAGCAGCCAGGATTCCTCCTGTGGTGGGAGCAGCAGCACTCACAGGAATGGTGGAGAATTTCCTGGAGATGTGGGAAGAGAGAAGGGAAACACCAGGACACGCATGGGGACGTGGGACAGTGTGACAGCAGTGGGAGTTTTGCACCACTTCATCAGTGCTTTGTCTCAGTCTCTTCTGCCTTCACTCAGAGCCAGGATTAGCAAACACACGAAGGAAATAGATTTTTTTGTGTTTGGGCTTGGTTGTTTATGAAATCTTATCAGAAAGTTCAGCAGCACTTCTAGATGCCTGCTAGAAGTGAGGAAAATGGAGGAAGATCCAGCTGCTACAAGGTCTCTTAAATCTAAAATCCAATAGAAAATTAACACCTATATTATTTATCCTTCTAACCCAATAATTAAATTCCCATGACCCTCAGTGTGACACTGGCTGGCCAACCAGAAACTTCTGCCCGAAATCATGAAGAAGGAAGATGAGCACTGAGAGAGACACCACCCAAAATCCTCCATCTTGTCCCATATCTATTACTACACTATAAAACCTCGAATTTAAAACCCTTCACCATGTGAAATCTCACATTTCTATTTCACTACACACCCACGATTTTAACTCCATCACTCAAATTTTGGGAGCCTTCTCCAAGGCCTCAGGTCCAAAGCAGTGTTCTGCAGGGGGTCAGTGCCAGAAAGCACAGAAAGCTCAGAAACCCCAGATTTGTGGGATCCAACAGGACAGCACTTCCCTTACCACTGCCCAGCTGCCTTGCTGGCCTTTTAGAGCCAAATATTAGCCAGAAAATCAAAAAGCACCCAAATAAAGCAGGTAATAAATAAAGAAAAATAATAAATAATAAATAAAGAAAAAAATAAAGTAATAAATAAAATCAAAAAGCAACCAAATAAAGCAGGACCAGCAGTAAGAGCTTCACTGCAGGCCCCCCTTGGCTTCACCTTTGCCCTCCTCCCTCTGCCAACCTCCACATCCTCCCACCTTCCCCCATCTTGTTCCAATTGCAGAGATTCCTGATTCCAGCCCATTCTGAGACACATCAGAGACGTGGGTGGGATTTAAACTGCAGGAATACCCACACCTGGGAGCCCAGCTGGAGCTGGAGAGTCCTGTGGGACATCGTGTGCCTGGGTGGCTCATGCCCTGGTCTGGAATGGCTTTTCCACCTCCAAACACATTCCCTTCTCCCTCCAGACTGTTGGGAAAGAGGCAACAGGGCATCTTCTCTGCCTGCCAGATGTCTGCACAGGGCTTGGAATTTTTGTGAATTAATAAAGTCACCCACAAGCTCCTGGGTTTTTTTTTTATTGCCTGTGCAGCCCCTGAGATCATGGGGACAGCAGTGAAAACTCTGTCCAGGTAGGAGAGGCTGGGAGTGCTTCTCCTGGTGATAATATTCTAAAAAAGGAAACAACCAGCAGAAAAACACTTCTATAAATTTGTTTAGAGAACATCCAGTGACCGTGAATCCTGCTATAAATATCCCAGGCTATAGGTTTCAGGGATTCTTTACCGGATTGCTGCCGTGCCTTGCCACAGACCTTGGTAACAGGAGCCTCATGGTGCTTGTGATAAACTGTTTTTATTCCTTATCTCCCCTCTCTTCCCTCCTTCCTTCCAGTTCCACTAGGCTGTTACCCATAATGTTTATTCCTCACCTCATGGAAAATTTTTGACCGAGAAAAAGATCACTTCAGTTGGAAAACCAAAAATGTCCAGCCAAAACCAACGTTTTCATTGTTTGGCTGAAAATGAGAGGTTTGCCATTTTAAGCTTAAAGTTTTTGGTTTGGAGCCAAAATAGTTTTGCTTTTTGCCCAAAGTCTGCAGTAAAAATTCCCAATTTTTCAGGGAGGCAGACACTTGTTTTTACATCAACAAGGGAAAAGTTAAAAACCTGAGTGCTCACCAGAAGTTGTTTAGACAAAAGCAGCTCTAGACAAAAGTTCTTTTTCCTTCACATAGTGAATGGAACATGTTCCAGGTGTTGTCCCTGTTACATGGACGTGGCAGAGCTGCTGGAGATCCTGTGCCAAAAGGATTCATGCCTGAACAGAGATGGCTCCGTGTGATTTCCACGTTTGATGACAAGCTGGGGCAGCCCCCACGCTGTCCTTGTCCCCTGTGTGGCAAATCCCAGCTCCAGATCCGTGAGGATCAGCGCTGGGCAGGGAGCCTGGAGCTGGGTGGTGGCTGCAGCCCCAGAGCTTTGATAACAACCCCACAAACCCTGATTTTTGTGGGGGGACACCCCTGCTCACAGCCATGGGTTTCCATTCCACTGGGGAGTGGGATTTTCCCTGTTGCCACTCCAGAAGTGACTCCTAAGCTCCAGAAAAAGAATGAAATCAGTGAAAGCTGTTTTATTTCTGACACCATACCAAGAACTCCTGTAATTCATGTCTGGGGTTTCCAGGGGCTCCCTTGCCTCTTGCCTTTCTGCACACATCTCTTCCCAAGGATTTGCCATTTTCTGGGACCCTGAAGCAACATCTAAACCTCTGATTTTAACTGCAGAGGCGAAGAGAGGAGTGTTACTGCTCCAGGTGTCTTGTGGATGCCCTGGTGCACCACTCCAGGCTCAACAAGTGCCAACAAAATCAGTCTGAAGTAAAGAAGAGGAAAAAGAAGCAGGAACTGCAAATTTAAAGCAATTGGAAGAGCTGGGCAGCCCATAAGTGATGATTATTAAATCACTTTTCAATAAACCAGGGTATTGTTTGGTTTCAGCTGGCACAAGGACACAGGAGTCACCAGGATGGCAGAGCCATGGCATTCCAAACAAACATTCCAAATGGACATCCCTGGGCTCTGGAACCTTTGCTGCTGCTCTGTGACAGGGGGGAACTTAGTGATGCTTTTTATTCCACGAGATCTATGTGGAAAGGACCAAGCCAAGGAGGAATTATCCACCATGGGTGATGTCCAAAAGGCTCCTGAGCCCAGTGAATGCCCAGTATCCTGATGGGAATCAGGCAGATCATGGCAAGAATCAAAATATGGCATTTCTGGCTGCCCTGCATTTGCTGGTTTTTGAGTGGGTGCCTTTATTTTGCTACTCGTGTTTGTTCCCTTGAACTTCAGACACATTTCAGCCACACTTCTCTCAGGAAATTACCACATGGAAAGTTGGTATTTTCTAACGATTTCCATGGAACAGTTTCCAACTGGATGGAGATCCAGTGCAACCCTAGACCAAGAAATGACAAAGCCTTCATTTTCTTACCAAGGGCCGTGGATTTGTTGCCCTCCACGGCAGTGCTGCCCTGGCCCTGGTGCCTGTGTGTGTTCCACTGCATCAAAGCCCTCGTTGTTGTGCTTGGCTGGGGCTGGGGGTGAGCAGTTCATCAGGGGAGGGACCAGAGCACATCCACCAAAATTCTGACTTTGATGTGTGAGGGTGGCTCAAGTGCCACCACAAAATCGACTGATACGAGCATCAGAGTGACTGCAAAGCTTTGAACTCCGTCTCCAGGCATTCCTGGGGCCTGAGGTGAACTCCAGATGGAAAATAGTTTGATATGGGTTTGGTATCAGCAGCTGGCCTGGTGGAAGGTGTCCCTGCCCGTGGCAGGGGTTGGAATGAGAGGAGTTTGGATGTTCTTTCCAGCCCAGTTCTGTCATTCTGTGGTTCTGTAAGCACTGATTTAAACTTCAGGTCTGGTGTTTTGGTGGAGAATTTCAAAGATCAGCTTTGATCTGTCGGAGAGGGTCCAGAGAAGGATCACTGGGTTGGTTTGGGGTGTGGAACTCTGCTCCTGTGAGGAAAGGCTGAGAGAATTGGGCTTGTTCAGCCTGGAGAAGAGAAGCTTTGGGGTGACCTCACTGTGGCCTGAAGACAGCAGAGAAGATGGAGAGGGACAATTCACAAGACCATGGGATGACAGGACACAGGGAATGGCTTCACACTGACAGAGAGTGGGTTTAGATTAAATATTGGGAAGAAATTCCTCCCTGTGAGGGTGGGCAGGCCCTGGCACAGATTCCCAGAGCAGCTGTGGCTGCCCCTGGATCCCTGGCAGTGTCCCAGGCCAGGCTGGACAGGGCTTGGAGCAGCCTGGGACAGTGGGAAGTGTCCCTGCCATGGCAGGGGTGACACTGGATGGGCTTTAAGCTCCCCTCCAACCCAAACCACGACTCTATAATTCTATGACTCCATGATTTTATTCCTTCCTTTATCATACTGCCATATTTTCCAAGTTGCCTGTAAATTAATATCAAAATAATTAATAAATATATCCTGCTCTTTGAAGAAACATCATCACTGGGAGCAGATAAAAGAATGGAAATGATTAATAATTGCACCCTGGTATGAACAGCAGTTTCATTTACTTTATTTGAAGTATCTTTTCTGGGCACTCTGGCACAGGGGAGATTAAAGATAGGAATTTTTTTCCCCAGAAAAATTGGTTTGGACTTTGGTACATTTGGGGTAATTTTTTCTTTTCGCTGCCATGTATTTCTCAATGAAGAAATTTTATCCCTGCATTCCATATTATTAAGAAAAGGGGGAAAAAAAATCAATCTGTGGGTTCTCTTTTGTAGAAAGTTCTGGTTTCCTACATGACTTTTCCCTGGAATTTGGGAAAAACGCAGAGTGCACCAAAAGGAGGTAATGACAGGGTTTGATATTTATCAAAGCCCTTTTCCCCCTGTCATCAAACTGCATCAAACTGTCAGCAAACATCCTGGAGCAGAGGAGCTGCACGGCCCAAAGTGGGAAACACAGATGAAGGTTTTTCTCTGCAGAACTCAGCCCGGGAATCTGGGACAGCTCTGGGACCTTTGTGCTGCCAGGATCATTTCAGGTGAGGTCCATGAGCATGTGCTGAGCACCCAGCAATCAGGGCTCAGTAATGGAGTAAAAGTCATACAGATCCCACCAAAAAATGAACAAAAACTCCCTTCTGCCACCTAAATACCCTGTGGGGTGGATACTTCTAAATTAAGCAAATTAATGGCTTATTGTCACTAATGAGGGGTGGACCAACCTCTGTGGAACAGGATGAGTCCATTTTCTCCAGGACTTCTCTGTGACCTTTTGAGAAGCCCCCTTCCAATGAGAGTTTTGCTCATCTTAAATGCAACATCTTAATTATTGTCACTTTTACCATTTTATTGAAAAACTCCTTGAAAACTCTGACTCTATACTTCAGGGCAATGTAATCATGAGGTTAATAATAAAATTAACATCCTGGCCCACCTGTGCTGGATTATTTCTCATCTATTTTTCATTTCTGTCATCTTTCAAACCCTAAACTTCTGTTCTTTACACACTTTGTCTTTCAAAACTGGATTTCACTGTGAGAAAGACTTTCTTTCTTTCTTTCTTTCTTTCTTTCTTTCTTTCTTTCTTTCTTTCTTTCTTTCTTTCTTTCTTTCTTTCTTTCTTTCTTTCTTTCTTTCTTTCTTTCTTTCTTTCTTTCTTTCTTTCTTTCTTTCTTTCTTTCTTTCTTTCTTTCTTTCTTTCTTTCTTTCTTTCTTTCTTTCTTTCTTTCTTTCTTTCTTTCTTTCTTTCTTTCTTTCTTTCTTTCTTTCTTTCTTTCTTTCTTTCTTTCTTTCTTTCTTTCTTTCTTTCTTTCTTTCTTTCTTTCTTTCTTTCTTTCTTTCTTTCTTTCTTTCTTTCTTTCTTTCTTTCTTTCTTTCTTTCTTTCTTTCTTTCTTTCTTTCTTTCTTTCTTTCTTTCTTTCTTTCTTTCTTTCTTTCTTTCTTTCTTTCTTTCTTTCTTTCTTTCTTTCTTTCTTTCTTTCTTTCTTTCTTTCTTTCTTTCTTTCTTTCTTTCTTTCTTTCTTTCTTTCTTTCTTTCTTTCTTTCTTTCTTTCTTTCTTTCTTTCTTTCTTTCTTTCTTTCTTTCTTTCTTTCTTTCTTTCTTTCTTTCTTTCTTTCTTTCTTTCTTTCTTTCTTTCTTTCTTTCTTTCTTTCTTTCTTTCTTTCTTTCTTTCTTTCTTTCTTTCTTTCTTTCTTTCTTTCTTTCTTTCTTTCTTTCTTTCTTTCTTTCTTTCTTTCTTTCTTTCTTTCTTTCTTTCTTTCTTTCTTTCTTTCTTTCTTTCTTCCTTCCTTCCTTCCTTCCTTCCTTTCCCCCCTCCCTATATATTGAGTATTTCATGTTTTTCCCTTCTTGCTGTGGGTGAAAACAAATAAATCAACACAGCCCATTCTACTTCCACTTCCCCCAGTGAAGATCACCTATTGAATTTAGCATTTTTCACCAATTATCCTGAGTCAGAAGCATTTCCGATTCCCCTTTATCCCATGGATAAAATGGGTTTTATGTGTCTGACTCCTGGGGTGATAATAGCAGGGAATAGTTTTACTGCACACATAGAACTTTTCCCGAGGCCAAGAAAAGCAGCCACAGCTTTTCATCCACTCCCAGCAAAAATTAAGCAGGATTTAAAAAAAAAATAAATCCAATTGATGGGGACAGAGTGTGGTGGGAGAAGAGAAGCTGAAGTATGAAAATTAACAACAAGAAGTACACAAAAATCACCCTGAGTAGTTTGTCCTCTATTTTAAACTCTTTCAAATTACACATTCAGCTAAATGATCACATTTTCAGGCTTTCCTTCCCTACAGCTACAGGAGATGAAAATCAAAGGAGGAAAAATAGAAACAGGGATGTTTGATCTGCTCTTGCTGACTTTTCCAAGTGCAGTTTCCTGGCTGCAGGGTGGAACAGCAGCAAAGTCATTCCTGAGGGCATCTTTATCCAGGAGAGCTCATCATCCTGACATTAATTATGGCAATAGGGGATCTTCCACCTGCACAGGAACTGTCCTGAAAAAAAAAACATCCCTGGAAGTGTCCCAGGCCAGGTTAGACTGGGCTTGGAGCAGCCTGGGACAGTGGAAGGTGTCCCTGCCATGGCAGGGGTGGAATTAGATGATATTTCAGGTCCCTTCCCACCCAAAGCACTCCAGAATTCTATGAAAATGAGCTTTATTCTGGAAAATAGAGGAGAACAAAAAGCAGACTTGAGTGAAGGAAAGACCAGGAGGATCTCCCAGCAGGACTCAAGCTGTGAAAGAAACCTAAATTTAAGTTTATCTATTTCCCTAAGAACTTGGTTCAGAAAGGAAAGTGGGTTTTCAGCAGCATTCCACATTTCCACACCCAGACAAGGAGGAGGATTCTATCATTTATCTCCCTGCCCTTTTCTGCAGAGCCATCTCCTCACAGAAAGCAGCAGGTTGTTCATCCCACTTTGCACTTGGTAAATCAGCGCTGACCTTTGCTTCTTGTCCCCTCCCTCACGTGCCTGGGTTGGCCTCCAGGACTCTTTTTTTAAGGAAAAAAGGCAGGAAAAAGGGAAAAAAAAAAAAGAAAAAAAGTCCCTATTTTCCAACAGTGGGGAGAACTGAAAGGAAAAAGGGAAGATCCCACAGTGTTTGGAAACACAATCTGTGTGGTTCAGAGCCCTGAGAGCCACAAACACTGCAGGGTTTCTGGGCAATAATTAAAGCCCCAGGACACAAACACCCATAGAATTTATTAAATAGCATTTATTGAATAGCATTGATTGAATAGCATTGATTGAATAGAAGTTATTAGATAGAATTATGGAAAATGACAATTAATCCCAGGTAAAGCAAGACCAACCTCAACCTTTTATAGAACAGAGGAGGGAAAGGATGGAGTTTGGATGATCCTGAGGCTGAGGAGGGAAATTGGGCAGCAGCAGGGAAGGAAACAGCAGAATCCACATTTGTGGCTGGGAATAAATGTCAGAACAAATTTTGGGACTCCATGAAATGAGAGAAGGTCCTGCCTGCTCAGGGAGCAAAAGGCAGGTGGAACTAATGGCAGAGAAATTCAAGAGGTGAATCCAAGCAAACCTGTCCTTAATCCCATGAAGGATCCCTGGAAAGCTGAAAATCTCAGCACAAAAAGATCTGAGCTCCTCAGTGTCCTGCCTGTTGAACTTCCATGGGAAACTTCAGTTTATTTTTGATTAAAGAAACTCTGTTTGAACTTGAAGGCATTCAAATTCAGTATTTTAATCACTCCCTTTGACAGACTGTATATTTTTTTGATGGACTGCTCATGGCAGGGGTTTCCCAGCTCTGGCAGAGGGGTGGGGATGAATTTTTATCCTGATTATGCCCCTCTGAAGGGAAGTCAGTGGTGGAGCAGGAAGGTGCATGGGTGAATTATTGACTCCTGGTAAAGCACTGGGATTTGTTGATGCTGCTCAATGGCCCCGGGAAGATGTCATGGATCAAAACATTGCCTTCCTCTGTGCTTTTCTCCCCTAAAATGTGCCCTCTAATTCTCCTGAGGGGCACAGCTGATCAAGGGACACTCATGACTCTATAGGAAGACACCCCATGCACACACAGATGGGATTTTTGTAAGGTTGTGTGTTCAGAAGAAAGTAAACTCGCTGGTTTACATAAGCCTGCCTCTTCCTTAAAGGCTGAGCTATTTTAACAGTGCATTCCACCAAAATGAATAATATTTGGCTTTTGGAGGCAGATTTTTCTGTGGTTACAACCTCTTTTGCACATCATAAATGTCCAACCCCATCCCCTTGCTTTTCTTTGATTAAAAAGAACAACAACTAACCTTTAAAAATACCGTATTTGTCAGGGCTCGCTTGGGTTTCAGCTGCTGTGATTTATGTGTCTGCCCTCGGAGCAAACACACTCATTGAGGAGAATTAGCAAGGGTAGCACACTGCAGGAATGAAGATTTTGGGTCATCTCAGGTGGTTCTGCAGAGGACAGGGTCTCCTTGGAGCTGGCTTAGGTTGAGGTGGGTCACGAGCCCAAGGTTGGAACTGGGAAACCTCCAGCGCTTGCAGGTGAGCCGTGGATGCCACAGGGAGCTGAGGTGACAGCAGAGCCCTCCTGGGAGTGTCACATTCGTGTTCTGTCCCAGGATGGGCAAAGCCAGATTCCTAAATCCCAAATCCTCCCAGATTTTACAGATTTCTGGTTCCAGGCTACCTCCCATTCCAGCGTGACTGGGCATCAGCACCTTCCATTCTTCCACCAGATCCTGTTCCCATTTCCACCAGCCATGGGTCCTGCAGAGCTGGAAAACAAACAGGTAGCACTCAGAGAATCTGGCCTGGCATAAATAACTTTGTCCCCTGACTTCACAATGACAACTTTCAGCTGGGGCAGATCTCTCCAGACCTGGAGGTGTCCCCTCCTTACACAAGCAAGAGATCAGATCCAAAACTGAGCAGGATTTCTTGGAAGAAGGGGAAAACTATTTGAGGAGGGAGTAAACGGCTCTGCATCGTTCCAACTGCTCAAAAATTTGTTTTGCCAAAGGAACAGGAGAAAGCTGTTAAAAAAAGATTTTAATTTTAAGTCGCTTTCGGCTTTCCCTGTAAGAAAACAAGGAAGAAGCAAACACAATGGCTAAAGAACATGAAAAGATCCCAAAGGTTAAGAATGCTCCAAGAAAAATACGCTCTCAGCCTTCAATGCAAACATTATTTGCACCAGTCTTGGTGCTGGTTGCAAGGGGCAGCAAAGGCTCTGTGATTCCCGAGGGGAAGGGGCAGGAGCAGAGCCCTGTGCTCAGCCAGTGCTTTGGGCTCCCCCAGCACGAGGGCTGTGTTTGCACAGCTCCTTTGCAGGGCGACTGAGAAGGCTCAAGTGGCAAATTGGATATTGATAATTTCCAGAAGCCTCGGCGGGTTGTTCCACTCAAACGTCGCAAACACTCGCGGCACAAATCTTCCCTCGCTGGCACAGGAGCGTGGCTCCAAATGAATTCACTTCCAAACCTGATATTTAAGGATGTTTTATTGGTCTGATGTCCCTCCAAGCCTTGCCAGAGCCATCATGTCAAAGAGCTGCGGGCTCAGTCAGAATAAAAGAGACGTTATTTGTAATTGTTTCCTCTCGGCATTATCGTGGAAGGGCAAAGGCAAAAAAGCATTTTCCAGAGCTCTCATCCATCTCCCCGCCTTGGAGCTCCCCAGGAAGGGCTGAGCAGGGAAACCTCGGGGTGCTGGGTGGGAAAAGCTCTTGGGGACACCCCTGGCATGGAGCAGAGCCAGCACATCCAGCTCTCCACACTGGGATTTTGTCATTTTTAACAAGCGGGACAAGCTTTTCCTTGCTTTGCTTCTCTTTGTTTTGCTGCTGGTTTGTGTCATGTTTTTATTAATTAAGGATGGGGTCTTTTTCTTTTTTTTTTAGTGATCCAAGTTTAGACTTATTTTGCATAAATATTGGCAGAAGAACTTCTGTGGGAGAAGGAAAACAAAGGTTATCATGATCAGCACATGATTGTACTTAGGCAGGGTATCAGTTAAATTAGTCTCGAAATTATGTTTCAGCTGCTGGTACTTTTCATATTAAAAATCAAATTTAATTTTCCAGTTTTGCAGAAACAAAAAATTCCAACCATTTGTTGCTTTCCACCACCACGAGGGAAGAAAAAAAGGAGGAAAAAAAATAGAACGAACCCAGCTTAACCCTCCAAAATAAATCTCCACAAAAGCTGTTTCTATCTGTGAGAGGTCGCTGAAGATTTTTTTTCAGCCACCCTCGGGTGCCCCAGGTAGAAGTGGGTGCTTCACTCATGGTCTCAGTGGGGACAAATTTGGCTTCAATCTTCCAAATTCTGGGATTTTTCCTGAAATTATGGCTGCATAACCCAGGTCAGAGCATTCCATTTCTCCTGGAATCTGTGCAGATGCTCCTCATTCCCTGTCAGTCACTGGATGGGAGGGAGGATTTTTGGGAAGCAGCATCCCCAGCTCAGGAGCTGAGCCATTCCTGACCGTGTGTGGCAACATTTTTCAATGCTTGGTTTAGTTCCATCCAGGCTACAAACCAGAGAACCAAACCCAAAACAGAGAAGGAAAAAAAAGATTAAAAAAATAAAAAGAAAGGAAAAAAGTCCTTTCTGATTTTCAACATAAAGCTAGGATTACCACCAAAGAACAATAAAAATTCCTTTATTACCAACAACAGGAAGAGCAAAGAGAAAAATAAACCACAGAAAATCTTTGTTATAATTTTTCCATAACAAATAAGGTCTTTTCTGGTCATGTTTGGCTTTTTTTTTTTCCTTCTCCTTAAAATTGTATCTGTTTAGGAAAAAAAAATTCTTGTTTAGAATAAAAACAAAACTGCAGAGGAAAAAGCAGAGCTCTTATTAAAGAGTTTGACATCACAACCCATCTATTAAATAGCAGGATTCTTAAAGGAAAGTCCTTTCCAAATAAAAGGGAGGAAATGAAAGGTTCTGTGAGTTCCCAAGCCCATTGTTGATGCTGTGGAGCACAGAAAACTTCCACTATCCATGGTCAAGGAAGTCCTGTAGGAACAGGAACCAGCTCTGGAGGTTCCCACAGGAAGAAGATCCTTGGAGAAACATGGCTGGGATTTGTCCTGGTGTTCTTTTATTGCTCCCACTTTTCTGAAGTTTAACTGGTGGGGGATGAAGGAGGATAAATTGTCTCAGGGGAGGGAATTGTGCACTTCCCTTGGCTGGCAGGAGGGAGGGATGTGTCCGTGTCCCTCCTGTCCTGCTGTCCCTGCTCCGGCCCCGGTCCCACCATGAGCCCAGCTCATTGTGAGGGGGGTGTGAGTTTATCTCCAAGAGATTTCCATGTTCCCCTGGCTCTGGGGGCTGGTTTGGGTTTGGGTTTGGTTTGTTTTTTTCCATCCCAAAGCCTGGCACGCTTTGTTCCTGCTCCTTTGCCCTGTGGATCTACCCGGGGCTGATTAGGGGTGATAAGGGCTGGCAGTGAGTTATTGCCCAGCCACACTGAAAAGACAAACCGGGCAGCTTTGACATAAAACAGCCACAGAAATGGTTTTGCCCTTTATCTGGCCCTGCTCTCGATAGCAGGGGCAGCCTGGAACAAAGGCTTTTGTTCCTGGGTAATCTGCAGGGAGGAGGAGCAGGGACTGACCCTTCCATCCCTGGGACCCCTCCATTCCATCCCTGGGACCCCTCCATTCCATCCCTGGGACCCTTCTATTCCATCCCTGAGACCCCTCCATTCCATCCCTGAGACCCTTCCATCCCTGAGACCCCTCCATTCCATCCCTAGGACCCTTCCATTCCATCCCTGAGACCCCTCCATTCCATCCCTGAGACCCCTCCATTCCATCCCTGAGACCCTTCCATCCCTGAGACCCTTCCATCCCTGAGACCCCTCCATTCCCATCCCTGAGACCCTTCCATCCCTGGGTTTGTCCTCTCTGGTCCTCTCTGACCACGGTGCCTGGGCACATCCCAAAGGACACCAGGGAGGCTCTGCTGGGATTTCCCTGCAGAAAACAAGGGATGCATTTCCCAGTGGGATATGGAGGGTGGAACAAGGAGCAAAGTTCTCACCAAATTTTAATCACAGAATCCCAGAATGATTTGGGCTGGAAGGAACTTAAGAGATCACCCAGTTCCAAAAGCAGGGACACCTTCCATTGTCCCAGGGTGCTCCAAGCCCTGTCCATGGACATTCCAGGGATCCAGGGGCAGCCCCAGCTGCTCTGGGCACCCTGTGCCAGGGCTACCCACCCTCCCAGGGAACAACTCCTTCCCAATATCCCATCCAGCCCTGCCCTCTGGCAGTATAAAGTGAATTTTAATTGAGTTGAACCAGGAATAATTTCCAGGTTCTTTAATAAAATTCCTAAAATTATAAATAAACATTAAAATGCTGGCAAGACCCTCCTAATCAGGATATATCCTTATTTTTCTTCCTTGCTTCTCCTTCCTTGTTTCTCCTCAGCTGCTTCCCAATCCAGGTCACTCTCCCTCTCCCTCATTGATTTATTGTGAAATTAAGCCCTGAATTGAGCAGAACTGTGAACAGGCCTGCTGGGGTCAGACCCCAGTTTGCTCTCAAAAGATAATTTGGGGTCACCTGGCCACAAAATCCAAGAGCAGCCTGAGTTTTCCTGCTCTGGATCTGCACAGAATTCAGAACTGGGGGTGTTTGTGCAGCACCAAAGGGATGAAGTTCCTCTGTTGAATTGCCCTCCCTGTTCCTGCTCATTTCACAGCCCAAGGGGTCAGAGCTTCTCCTTTTATTTTGAACACTGATGTCTGAACCCAGAAATCATCATCCAATCAATCTAGGAAAAAAAAAAAAAAAAGAATACTCTGTTTCCATCTACATTTTTCCAGATGTAAATACTCCCTTAATTTAGCACAAAATTATTGTGCTGTAAACTCTTTTATAACATTGCTAGGTTTCATTTTTGGTTTTGTTTTTCATTTTCTGATGTCTTTTGTGGATTTGGGATACAAACAAATGACAGGGTACTAACAATGACTTGAACCAGCTTCTGAAAGATGGGATTTTGTTGGAGTTTGGGTTTTTTTACCTCCTTGCACCACTGGGTTTATTTTCCTCTCTCTGGCTTCTTTATCCTGGACTTTCTCAGGAGGGCAGCATATTTTGGGATTAGGATTCCCATGGTCAAAATCTTTCCTTTGGTCCATTTGTAGAAATATTTGAGTATCCCTCAAGTGGAATTCTGCAGTGTGGTTTGGGAAGATCTTTGTGATTGAATGATGCCACATCTCAGGTAGAATCCAGAGGAGGAAGATGGCCCAGAAGGAAAAAAACCAAGAGTTAAGGAGTTATTCAGAACACAAGGATCACACCTAAAATCTCCAAAAGGAATAAAATTGGAATTTTATTTTTCCTATAAAAGTGCTGCTGGATACAAATGTAGATCTAAGAACTCTACAGAAAAAGAGAAAAAAAAAAGGACAATCAAGGCACAAAGTGATTTTAGTGGAAGAGAGCTTGGGGTCAGGCAGGGCTGGGAAGAGCCAGGCCAGCAGGAATGTGGCTGAGGATTGGAGCTGCATTAATGATGGGGATGGGACGAGGAGCAGCTCTGTGATTCATGGATAATATCCCCATGTTCTCTGACACGGAACAGAAATCCCACACTCAATGACCCAACATTCAAACCCTCATTTTCTGTTTCACAGAGAGGCTTCCAGGACAAGGCAGAGCTTTTCCTCAGGTCCATCCCACCCTGAGCTTCCCTCTGTCCATCCCTCTGTCCACGGAACACAAAATCATCCAGAGCTCCATTCTGATTCATCCTTTCCCAAATCACTTTCTTTTGAGAACAGTGGAAAGTACCTCTTGTTTTCTTTATTTTCTCTTTTTTTTTTTTTTTTTTTTTTTTGGGGGGGGGGGGGGTGGGTTTTTTTTTTTTTTTTTTTTTGTCCTTATTTTTTTTTTTNGCCATAATTTAATTCTTCATTTTAACCAACATGCTACGTCCTTTCTCCTTGATAACTCCCGAGCTCGAATGTAAAAAATGTATTATTACAAGAGACAATTACGGGGTTCAAAGCATTCTGAAGCATTCCATGCTCCCAGCTTCTGGTACTGATATAAGGAGAGGAATATTTGTGGTTTTTTGACTTGCATGAAGTGGAAGGGTTCCAAGAGCTGGTGGTAAAAGGCCTAATGAAAGTCTGCCTTCATCAGACACAACAAAGCTCCTGCATCCTGGGAGGTTTAACTCTTTCTATGGACAGGATGCCCAGGCCCCAGCACTCCACACAAACTCCTTGACCCTGTAGACTCAACTTCAGTCAAAAACAGCAACAGCAAAAGAGTCAAAAAAGAAAAAAAACAATCATTGTTTGTGTGGCTTAAAATTCTTTTTTTTCTTATTTTTCAAACAGCGCATGTGTGGAAGTTGAAGGTTTGCAGCTCCCAAAGTTGGTTTGGGCTGAAGATTTGTCTCCCACCTTTGGGATACAGCTGGACAGCAGAAAATGATGGAAATTGGGTCTGTTTTGAAGGACACCCAGTGCTGCACGAACATCTGACTGCTGCAGAGCAGGAGGTTCTTTCTGCTGAACCTTCTGTTTGTCATTTATTTTTCCATTTCATGAAAACCGATTGGAAACTTCTCCTTGGAAGGCAGAGGGAAATCTTGTGGATTGTAAACACGGAGGAGAAGAGGAATTGTTTAGGATGGTGAAAAGGGTATAAGGACTCAGAGCATAACGTGAAGTAGAGGAAAGTTTAGGCTGGATAAACTTCCAAGAGCTGAAATCTTATTAGGCTGTGGAAAATTCTTCCAAAGGATGTGGGAGAAGCTCCACTGTTTGAGCAGTTTGCCATTAGATTGGACAAAGCACCAAAAATAAACCTTCAACAATCGTGTCCCAGCAAAGGGGGTGAAGTGAGGAGGCCAAAATCGATGTATCCAACACCTCCTTTGATTTCATGGACCACGAATCCATCCATGCCCAGGGAGTGAGAGCATCCATGGGATTTGTGTGATGGATTCACCCCCGGGCTGGGCTCGACTCTGGAACCTGCTGCAGGGAAACCTGTGTGAGCCAAGAAAGCAGCAGGTGTCAGGGCCTCCCATCCCAGCAAGGAACAGCAATTCTAAACCAGGAAAATGGGAAATAAAGACATACATTTGAACTGTTCTGCTGCCCAGAGGAGGCTTTGTAGTTTGGGGTTCAGAGATCCTTCATGGGGTATCCTGGGAGAGAGCACAAGGAACGTTTCAGATCACCAGGAAGGATTAAAAACCAGTTTGACAGAGCTGAGCCCAAGCACAAAGGTGTTTTACCCCAAATTCTGCCCCCTGTCCTCAAAGGACCTGTCCAGGCTCAGCACCAGCAGCAATTCCCAGGAGGGAGAGTGAGCAGCCACCCTGGATTTGGTTTGCTGGGTCACTTCAAAATGATTCCAAGTGCCTCCTGTCAGATGATCCAATGTTCAGCAGGGAATTCAGTTTTAAATATGCGTGGGTTTAATAAGAGGCTGATGAAATGATGGTCAGTGGGGAGAACTACGAGGTGATGCAAGCTGGTAACTCAGTTTTTGTAGTAAACACAAAGAAGATCCAACAGGATTTACAACTGTAATGATTCTCCAGGAAGATTAAAATATTTTGGATATTAATCCACTCGCTACCTTTTCCCTTCTCATTATTGATGATCTAAAAGCAAATTCTGGGGCTTTTAAAAAAAATCCCTTCATGATGGTGTTGACCTGAAGCTCCTGAAGAGACAAGAGATCTTCCCACTGATTTCCTGGAGCCTTGGATTTTATCAGACCAGATAAATTTGTTCCAAATTTCTGATCTCTCTGCTCTGGGGAGTCGTTAGGAGTCTTCAAAATTTGATCTGAGTTGCTAAACTCTGCCTGGTCACATGATGGGGTTTTCAGTCCTGGCTGGAGACATCTGGGAGCACATCTGGTGCAAATATTCCCTGGTGGAACCCAAAATGTCACTTTCTGTAAATACTGCTCTGTGTGATTCCAAAATTCACTTTCCACAATGTTTTTGGCCAGTAAGACCTGATAACTCCAAAGTTCTTCGAAAGCAAAGGCAAAGAGATGAGAACGTGGCCAAAGGGACTTCACTGCAAATTTGGGTAAATCCAATGTTGGGTAAAGCACACTTTGGATCTGCTGAAAACTGAATTTTTGTAGACTGGAGAAGTTGCTCAGATCTTGACCTGGTAGGAGAGGAGAGGGAAAGCTCAAGGGTTTAAGTGAAAAGAAAATCAACTCTCGCTGCTCCACACATGGAAATATGGGATATTTACTTTTAATAGAGTAAAACCATGGTGTTCATGTGGATATTTGGTGGATTTTGCTGTAAATGCTCTGTTGGTTCAGAGAGCATCTGAATCCATGAACCATGGAGCTGATCCAACCAGGGCAACTAAACCCACCTCCCAAACATCTCCAAAAATCATTATTTGGAGTGGCAGACTGGGAGAACTTCTTGCCTATTTCCTGCCTAAACCAAATCCTACTTTTTTTTTTTTTCTCCCAAAAGAATTGATGGATATCAAAAGCAATTTGAATTTTCTCCTTGTTATTTTTTTCTATTTGTTGCAGTTTGAATGTTTTTCCAGAACCTTGGTGGGTTTAGAGGCAGAAATGGCATTTCTAGGCTCCAGCCTCAGTGGGAAGGGGCCACCTCATCTTCACCTTTCCCTGGCTGATCCCAAGCCTTGGATAAAAGATCCAAAGTGCTACAAGTCTTCTTCCAGAGTTCCCACAATAAGTCCTGATGCAGTCCCAGTAGAGTAAATTAAAGGAGTGGATTCCTTTAATTCCTCTGGACATGTAGGAATACTTTGGATCCTTGACTTTGGGATCAAAAATAAATGGATTATTCATATTTTTTCTTAACTGTTGCATTTACCAACAGAGTTCTCATCTTTATCTCCCTTTTTCTGACACATCTCTACGCCGTTCCTTTCCTTTTTGTTCTGTTTTTCCACCAAACCATTCTTCCTTCCCACTTTTGTCCTACACCTTTCCCTTAACACTACTCCAGACCTTTTTCCTTCTCCCACTGTTATGAACCCTCAAGGGCCGCAAGAATTTTCCATTTTCCTGCCCGAAACTCTTCGTATATCTCTCCCCACCTCGTTACAATAAAATAATTCTTCCATTTCGCTGTCACCTCAATTTAGCTCTCTCACCCTCCACTCCCTCTTTTTCCCCTGGTTTAAAGACCGACCAGCATTTCCTGAATTGGAAAAGCCACAATAATATTTTTTCCATTGAAAATACCACAAGTACAGTATTTCCATTGAACATACCACAAGAACAGTGTTTCCATTGAATGTACCACGAGGACGGTGCTTTTGAGGTATCTAAATGCTGAGATGAACTCATAATGTTCATCTTGGACTCGTTAAAGCAAAGCCCCTTCTCTCCTCAAAAAAAAAAAAAAGTTTCCTCAGGCAGAGAAAGAATTTTTATTCACAGGTTTCAAAAAAAAAAAAAAATACAATAAAAACAAGACCTAGACAGAGCCAGGACAATTTTGCACTTGCTTTGTGAGTAAAATATAAATAGGTTTTAGCAAGTTAAAAAAAAAATCCATTAAAAATGCTTAGAGTGGTTGAACAGCTGGAAAAGCAACTTTTTTTTTCTTTTTTTTTTTTTTTTTTGATAACATTTAAAGCTGCTTAGCAGCTGGGGAAAAAATCGCCTGTAAAAACACTTAACATTTACAGCCACTCAGTGGCTGGAAAAGCAACTTGTTATAAAATTGATTTAACATCTCAGTGGCTGGAAAAGACATCCCCACACATCCATGGAGCTGCAGTGTTTTACACTGCTATTTATGGCTATTTAGACCCAGATAAGGCTATAAATAGATAAACTGGGCATTTCTGCTGATGCCATTGTGGCAGGGAATAATTTCCATTATTCACATGCAGATCATTCGCTGTTTTATTTTATTTTCTGGGAGTTTTCAACTAAGCCCTTTAAATTCCCATCAGTCTGGAGTCTGGCGGGCCGGGATGCTCAGCCCCCAGGAAAGCTGTAAATCACTTTAGTTACAGAGCACTTTATGAAATAATAACTGAGCTCTGTGTTTGATGGGCTCCAGTGAAGCTCTGGCTGAGGCAGCAGAGCCCAGGCTGCCCGACAAAATCTTTGTAATCCAAGCTGAGAAATGGGGATGTCTCCATCAGGAGCTGGGGAGGTGACAGGAGCCTGCCAGCCCCAAAATCCCAAAAACAAAAGCCCCATCAATGCACTAATTAATCACATTTGTCTCTGTCTGAGGTTAGAGCTTTTTAAGAAGCGGATTTAAAACGTGAGTCATGTAACAGCTTCCAGCAGCCCCGGGCAGTGGTGCTGCCCTGCATGCAGATGTGCAGCAGGCCCTGCATCCTGCCCTGCATGCAGATGTGCAGGCAGAGCCCTGCATCCTGCCCTGTATGCAGATGTGCAGCAGGCCCTGCATCCTGCCCTGCACCCACATGTGCAGCAGGCCCTGCATCCTGCCCTGCACCCAGATGTGCAGTGCTGACAGAGGGGTTGGATGCACTGGCACATCCCTGCTCAGCCCAGCTCAAAGTCTCCAAGGCCAGGACTAAAGTTGCTGCCTGAACGTTCTCAGCTCCCTGTAACCCGTGAGAGCCTTCCCGGCTGGGCACCCGCTGGAATTAACTGCTGGAATGACCCAAATAATCCAACAGAGCCGACTGCTTTGTTCAGCTCCCGAGGCAGGGATTTCCCCAGCCCTGGGAACATGTCAGGAGTCTCTGTGGTTCTCTCCCAGACTTCACCTCCACCTGATTTTTTTGTTTCATCCTTCCAAGAGTTTCTCTCTACGACAAAATTTGCTGGATGCATCCCTCGTGTTTGAAAGATGGCAAAAAACCCTCGAGGCAGTTATTGCACTGCCACAACAACTCGGGGCAATAAAACCTTTCCTGTGCTGCATGTTTTGCTGGTGGGGAGCAATCCAGGCAAACCAAAAACCTTTGTCGAGCCCAGGGATCCAACCTGGGGCTGACCACAGCTCCCAGTGAGCCCTTGGGAAGAGCACAGAGTCTCCTGGAGCAAGAGCAGCTCCTTGCATTTTATTTCCAAGCAAGGATGTCCTGTCTGGCTGGATTGTGGCTGAGGACCCAGTAAAGAGGGAGAGGGAATGTTGCCATGATTGGGTGTCACTTCCCAAAATCCCAAACTTCTCCTGAAGTCAGGGGTAGAGCCCAAAGTGCTGCTTTAGCCGAGTTTGATGCCAGCTTTTGGAGCTCAGATGAGAAGCTGGATGTCTCTGCCAGTAACTGCAGATAATGAGGCAATGTTCCCAAAGTATCTGAGGCTGGGATCTTTGAAGTGTAACCGCTCTGTGGCCAAATCCTTGTGAAAGTGGAAAAAATAATAATTAGCTATGAATATGTGAAGACATATATTCCTCAAGGACAGACAGGAATTGTTCAGTGTCGTCCGGGTGAAGGGAGGAGGTGCAAAAAGAAGATTTTCAGCAGAGTTTTCCTGCCAGGGAGAGCTATTAGGCACTGGAATTATTTCCTCAAGGAAAGCAGAGGAAGGCGATTCCTTCAGACATTTAAGAATAGCTTGGGCAAAGAATTAGGAAATATAAAGAAGCAGCCTGTGCTGGCAGGTAATTGAGCTAATCAGGACTAAGTAGGACTCAGAATTTATTTTTTCTTAGGATCATTTAAAGTCAGCTGCAATAGATATTTCATTAATTCATTGCCCTTTTCATTGCAGTCCAACGCCCAGGAGGAAGGCAGAAGAAGTTAATATTAAAAAAACACCGACCCAGTCAGTGCTGGGAACACTGGGGCGAGGCGGTGCCAGCGAGGAAAGATTTCATGGGCACTCATCAGACACAAAAACGAGCTCTCAAACAGGCCACAAAAGCCAGTGGGGAAGAGAAGGGGTAGAAGGAGCCAAGGACTGATCTGGAAAATAAAAAGGGAAAAGCAAGGATGAAGAACCAGGGGATTGGACAAGATGGGATGGGCTGGGAGGGGGTCCTGGAGAGCCTCTGTCTTGGCAACAGCCATGGAAAATCAAAGTGCAGAATAAAAAAAGTGCTGCAAGAACAGCCCGTGATCGAATACCAGACTGGCTAATTTGTATTTCAGGGGCTCGAGGAGAGGATGCTGCAGTCTGTGCCTCTGGACCTTCCACACATTTGGTGTTCCTGGACAAAGAGCCAGCACTAAATCAGGGGCATCCGGCTCAGACTTGAACTGGGGTGTAAAGGCTCAGCAGCATCAGACTGAGAAACTAAATTTGGGGAGAGGCAGACACTTCAGAGCCCTGTGGTGTCTGGATCACCCAGAGGATGCCTAAGCCAGGTACTTTTTTCTCTCCCTGTTCGTCCTGAACAGCACAGTGGGTGCCAGGTTTTATTCTTTCATCCTTTCTCCTTGTTCTGCGTTTAAAAAAGAACATTTAGGACATGCTGCAATTATTCCATATGGGATTATTTACCACTTGCATCCATTGCTGGGCATGTCCAGGGTGCTGGGGCAGGAGGGGACACAGCCTGGGACATCCCATCAGTTCCCTGAGTGACAAAAGATGCCAAGTGCATCAGGAACACTCCCCCCGTGTCCCTGTTTTCCCAGGACATGCCGTCCCTCCTGCATCCAGGTGGGACAAAGGTTGTTCCTAAAACAAAGCTGAAGAGAAAGAAGGAAAGAAAAAATCCTCATGTGACCCTCACCACAAAATCCTCATGAATAAATCCAGTCAGAGCTGAGCAGATGCAAATGAGGTTTATTGCCTTTTTAACAGCCCTATGGCATTTCAGACTATCTCAAGGTCTGATGCAGCAATCCATGCACACTGTGGACAATAATTACACCCAGCTGCAACTCCATGAAGGCCATAAATGTTTATCAGGATATGTAAAATTGTTGATAGGTACATGGAAAATTGGTGTATTTGTCCCAGAGATGCCAGAGCCAGATTTTTTATGTACTCACTGAAAGCAATGGTGGAGAGTCACAATCCAACACAACTGATCTGGTTCAAGACATTTACTCCACAAGGATCATCACTTTTTGATGCTGCTACCACCAAACCTGAGCCACAATTTCAGAGCCCAGCCCTGAATTTGTGCAATTGCTCTGTAACCTGCACAGAGAAGTCATCAGCACAAATCCAACCCACCCTAAAAGCTGCTCAGAAATCCAGGTTATTCCCTACATGTTTGCACAGCAACCACAGCCATTGATTTATCCCTTATTAGAAGCTGATATCACCACTGGCTTTAAATCATGGCTATATTAACATCCATCAGCAAGCTGACCTAAAAACTTATTTATTTAAGAACACCAGTGGTCTGAGGAAAAGCCAAAAACAAAAACAAGTACAATGGGGTTTGGATCTGGACAATGCTTGGGAACCGTATTGGCAGCCACCAAGTTGGAATATTTGATCTTCACAGCTTGACGTCAAGAATGGCTTTTAAGTCTCCTGGCTGGTAAATACATCTGGCTCATGCCTTGTTTAACATTCGAGGTGCTTATAGATATTGTGGTTTCAAAGTTGATCAAACATGCAGGGCATTATTTGTAGGAAAAACATTTACCTTACTGGAGAGGTTTGACTTATACCGAGGGCTCAAATGATTTCCCGTCTGCTTTAATGTGTGGAGGAAGGTGGAATTTGCTTTGGGAAGCAGAGAAGAAGGCGGTTCAACACATCCTGCCGTGCCCAGTGTGGCTGGGGATTGCCTGTAGGAAAGCTCAGCACCGTTTGTTTTGTGAGATAAAACTTGCTCAGAAAGTCAGAGCAATTTCATGTGGTAGAGCCAAGGAAAAAAGAAAACGAGCTGAGGTTCAGGAGCTGGATGTGAAAGTTGTGGGTGTCCTTTCAGTTGTTCCTGTCTGTGGAAAAATAAAATGGGAAGGCTGGGGGAAAGAGGGAAGAGGAGAATAGAGAAATGAAACATGGACATTTTGGACATCTTGGTTGAAAAGTGCACTCAAGGTTTTGCATTCAAGAGTTTGGGGAAGAAAGAACGGCCCTGGTCAGGGGAGCTGTTCTGAACTGAAGGAATGAAGGAACTGGAGGGGTTGTGTAGCTCCATCAAGCCTTGGATTCCAGGGGGACACCATGAACATCCCCTTGCTTTGCTGTCTCCATCCAGAGATGTTTCACCTCAGTGGAAGAACCAATATTTGAAAATATTTGCTCTTACCTCAGCCCAGCAGCGTGAGGCAGGGAAAATCTGCAGCAGGAATTCGAGAGGATTGAAGGACTAACAGCAGCAAGGGGAGGGAAAAGGACTGACTCTCCTCCTGAAATCCATGAAAGCCAAAAGGAGCAGTATCCATGCTGGGATCCCCTCCAAAGAGCAGCACAGCATCTCTCAGGCTTTTCCATTTCCAGCTCTTTGTGGTGTGACACCCGTGAGATGTCCTCAGGTTTGTCTGGCAATGTGTCACCATCAGTAAGGATGGTGGAGCCAGAGGTCCATCCTGATGAACCCAAATCCTGGTGTTTGCTCTCTCCCTGGGCATAAGTATCCCTTAGGAGACACCCTAGGAAGAACTACTCAATTGCCATCAGGAAAATGCTATTTTTTCCCTCCAGACTTTACAACTTTTCAATTCCTTCAATTCTTGAGGAAAAAGGAGAGGTCTGGGTGTTCAGTGAGAGGGCAGCTGGCCCCTGTGGGCTCAGCTCTGTGCTGATGCTGCTGCTCTCAACCATGGCTGAGATAAAGATTATCTGTCCACTCAGCTTCAAAAGCCTTTTCCTGGAAAGAGCTGATGTTTGAAATCAGCCAGGGCAATCTGTGTATGGCCACTGCTCTGATGACACCACATCTTCATCAGCCACTCAAAGGATTTTAGCAGGAGCAGCAAGAGGTGAGATGTTCTCACTGGCTCTGCTGGAGGATGTTCTGCAAGACTCCAACCCTCCAAAATCCCCAGGGAACAGACACAGAAGGAAATCCCCACCAGTGTGAAAGCCTCAGCTGGCACTCACACTTGTATCAGCTGTCAAAGGATACAAAAATCCATCAAAACCCAGTTTTCTCGGGAAAACCTTTCTCTTCTAACTTCCAAAGCCTGGGATTTATGTGGGAACTGCAACGTGCTTCATTTTGAAGCTTGGTTTCCAGCAGAGGGGATGTGGAAGCCCTGCAGACTCAGAAGCGAGAAAGCAAATAAAAAAAGCACCGATTTTGATAGGTTTTTACTAAAAATAATCACGTTTTGAGCTCTGGTTGCCGGAGCTTCGGGCATTGGCTCACGGTTTCTGCATGCCTGGGACAGGCAGAGCCCGAGGCAATCCCGTAAGGGAAGGGGATTGTTACTATAGGAGCTGAATAACTCCTGGTTGGCACTGCAATTGCAGAAGTCTCACATACCAGCAGCTACTGCTGAGAAAATTTATGGGCTCTTAGGAATCACAGATCCATTCGAGAATCTGACAATTTGTAGACAACCGTCGAACAGGAAAAAAAAAAAAAAAAAAGCTGCAAAACTTGAGCCCAAAGTCTCTGGATCAGCAAAGGATATGTACAAAATTCCCTCTCCTGTTATTATTGGACTGGGCCAGACGTCCAGACACACCGAGTTACTCAAGCTCGCTGTCAGCTCCACCATAAATTTATATGGAATTTCAGGGCTACCTCAGAGGGGCAATATTGGCTTAAGGCGTTTCCATTTCAGAACCTTGTCCCACTGCAGACTGGTATAATTTTTTTTTTGCCCAGTTTTGAGCTTTCTGAATGAGTTTAGCTTCCCAAATCTTTATTGGCCACATATTCCTCTCCCAGCCCGCTCCAGCTCCACATTGCTGCGATCCAGAGCCTGACTGTTAAGTCAGACTTAACGCTAGTCTGCTGTCAGTGGATGCTACTGTGCTATTTATAAACCCTCTGCTACACACAGGTATTTATGGCACTGAGTAGGGTCAGGAAGAACAAAAAAAGAGGGGAAAAAAAAGAAGAAAAAAAGTTCACTCCATTTTTATTAGCCCAATTCACAGCCAAGCATATGGCCACAAACTGGGAGCCGCCAGCTCAGACAACTGGAGCAGCAGCACTCCCTGAATCCTGCAAAATCCATTAGATTGTGTTAAATATGTGGATATTTATCTCTGTGCGAAGAGAGGGGTGTCAGATATTTAATAAATGATAACGAGTTCCTCCCTGAGCGCCCTGTGCTGGCCTTGTCCCTGATCCCTTCTCTGTCTGTGCCTCCCCAGGAGCTGCTGCCACTTCCCTGCCATTGGACTCTTCCCCAAAAGGGTTTGTTTGCTGGAATAAATCATCCTGATGGAGATACACAGTCCTGAGTGGAACAGGAAGGACGTGCAGCTGTGCCTGCAAGTGCTGCTGAGTGCCCTAAACCCCCTGCTAACCATGGGATGCATTGTGCAGATTATTTCATGTCGTTTTTTGCTCTGTGTTGTTGGGTGGTTCTTCTCCTATGGACAGTCCTTGAAGGTAATTTGAAAAAAAAGAAGTTTCTTTGAGATTTGTAAGGACAGAGGGTTTAGCCACCCACACTGATAATGTGCACAATCTGCAGGAGTTCAGATGTTTGAGGTTCCATCCAAGTCTCAGCAAACCTCACATCTCCCAAGGACCTGTCCCACATCCTCGGGTGGGTGGCTCAGCCCAAAAGCCCTGATGAAGCCCAGCCAGCTTTGTGGAGACCCAAGCTCTCACCCCAGAGTGGGGACAGCCCCACGAGTGTCATCCCAGGAGCCTCTCCTGCCTCCTGGCACATCTCCTGAGCTCAGGCATTCCAAGGTGCCCACAAACACCCTCCTCATCCTCCTCCAGGGCTGCTCCTGCCATGGATGGTGCCTCTTCACTGTGCCTTTCCCAAGGTCATTCCCGTTCTTTTTCCATCAGTTCCCTATCTCTGAGATAAAGGTTCCTCATACCAATCTCCCCCAGAGCCTGAGTGAGGTTTAATTAATAATCCTGGCCTCTGAGGGAGTAACAAAGAGGCGGAAGGACTGGGGGAGGGAGCAGCAGTGGTAGGAAACACATGGCCAGGGAGCTGAGCCACGGCAGAAATTCCCATCAGGGAACAATGCTGCACCAGCTGGGACAGGAGAAGGTGACCTCAGGGCTCTGCTCTCCATCGCCTCCAGCCCATTGTTCTATTGTGTCTTTCACAGGCAGTTCAAGGGAATAAACAGCATTTTCCAAGCCTCTGGAATGGTTTTCTCCCCTGCTGGATTCATACGAGGGAAGAAATGCAGTGTTGATGCACTCAGCACCTGGCAGGGCGTGGGCTCAGCCTGGGGGGTTGGGAGGTCCTTACCCTGTCCCCAGGTGCCCTGGTGTCCTGTGCTGGATGGAGACAGGAGTGGGGCAGCCCCAGTGACATGAAGGGTTCTGTTCCCAAAGGCTCCCCAGGGATCTTCAGCCCCAACACCCCCAAACGAGGAGGATGATGGAGAGGCCAGCTCCTGCTCACACCACAGCCGTGGCTGAGGCACCCTCAGAGCCTGCTGGTGGTGGGAATGAGCCCAGGGATGCTGAGGAACCATCGTGGTCCTTCCTCACTTCTACCTGGAGCCATTCATGCCCACACAACCCAATCCCAAAGTTCCACAATTATATTCAAGGTTTTAATCTCCTTAAGGGCTGTTATTTTTGTGCCTCCTTTTCTGCTGGCTTTTCAGAGCTGCAGAAACTGCAGCACTGCAGGGACCTGGTGCAGAGAAGCCCTTTGTCACTCCCAGTGGAGCAGCATCCTGGGATGAGAGCTGGGAATGGTGTCCACAGGGGGATCACAGGGAAGCCACCAAGGTTCAGTGACAGCAGAGACTGCAAGGACTCGAACCCCAAGCCATCCTAGAGGACTCAGTAGCTTATTTTAAACATTTTATTTATCCCACATCCCTGTGCCATTAATCCCCAAACCATAAATACAAATTTTATGGACGCCACCTCCTTAGCAGAGTGCAACAAGACACAATTTGGCAACTGAGAATAATTAAAATATGGATGTGGAAAGGACCCTGTCTCTTAAAGAAAGGCAACAGAGGAAACCAGGAAACATGAAAGTGATCAGCAAGGAGGGAGAGTGGAAGTGGGGAGGCCCAGGGGCACGGAAGTGAGGGGAAGGAGAAAATGGGAGCTGGTCAGAGCAGTGTTAGCTGAGCCTTTCCAAGCAAAGGTTCTGCCAGCCAAAACAGCAGCAAGTCTGAAATTGGTTAGGGATTGTTTATTTATTCATACCACAGGATGTAAACTAATATAGTTCAATTCCCCCAGGAAAACAAAGCTGACTTTTTCTTTCTTTTTTTTTTCTGTATATTCAAGCATACATTCATCTTTCCTTCCCCTTTTTTATGAAGTCTGAGAGGCTCCAAAGAACCCTGAAAGAGTCATTACAGAATTCCTGCCTCTTCAGGGATGAGGAACAAGCTGTCACATGGAAGAGTGAGTGGTTGGTACCTTTGATATCCAGTTGTCAGACATGGATGATGCCTCATGGGTCGTGTTCAGGAATGACTTTTCCACTCTGACCCACTTTATTTATTTAAGGGTTTGCTGGGCAGCAGATGTGGCTGATATTTATCTGAAATTAATCCCCCTGTGCAGCAGGTTCTGCAGTCCCAGGCTGAAATGTAGTTTTAGCAGGAGTTAATTGGAGAGTGAATATTTACCTCGGCTGCAGTTTGGAAGTGTTGAGGGTTTCACCTCCCTGACGCAAAATGAAAATGAAAACAACGAGCTCCCACGTTGCTCACTTAGGATAATCTGAATGGAACTTTACAGAAAATACTAATCCTTGAGGAGAAAATATCCCAGGACCTGCAGCTGAAAAACAAAACTGGAAACAAGCTCCCAGATTGCTCACTTAGGAAAATCTGGATGGAAATTTATAGAAAACACAGATCCTTGAGAAGAAAATATCCCAGGATCTGCAGCTGAAAAACAAAAGTGAAAACAAGCTCCCAAATTGGTCACTTAGGATAATCTGGATGGAACTTTACAGAAAACACAAATCCTTGAGGAGAAAATATCCCAGGACCTGTAACTGAAAAACAAATATGAAAAGAAGTTCCCAAATTGCTCATTTACGATAATCTGAATGGAACTTTATAGAAAATACAAATCCTTGAGGAGAAAATATCCCAGGACCTGCAGCAGAAAAACAAAACTGGAAACAAGCTCCCAGATTGCTCACTTAGGATAATCTGAATGGAACTTTACAGAAAACACAAATCCTTGAGGAGAAAATATCCCAGGACCTGCAGCAGAAAAACAAGGTCTGTAGGGTTGTGGAGGATAAACCCCCCCAAGGAGGGCATTCCTCTGGCCCTGCATTCCCAACCAAAAGAAAAACTGAAAAAAAAACACCCGACATTTAATTGACCAAAATCCTGATTGTCTTTTCAGACACCTTCCTTGATGTGGTTGGAGATTGGAACCCTTTTGGAAAGCAACCTGACATTTCATAGCTTAGATATTTCCTCCATCTCTTTTTGACTGTCTCTCAATTATTTCCACCAGGAGGGCGTTTGCCAAGAGGATGAAATTGGAAGCCGAGTGGATGTTATAAAAGCCAGGTAGCTCCAGCCCCTGTGCGTGACGCTGCCGGGTGTGTTTTCTTCATTTGACTTCTCCTGACTCATTCCAAGGCTGAGCATGGCACGGGCTGTGCTCCACAGGGAACAGAGCTCCCTCAGCATCTCCGTGCTCCTGCACACAGGTGTTGGCTGGGGTTTGGTTCCTGAGCTGGAAAATTTCTTATGGTTTTTGCAGGGATAAATTATCCTTCCCGGTAGTGGAGGGAAAGGAGGGGAACCGTCCTGTCCTTCAACAGGTTTTTGATGGAAACTGTGTTCCCGTGCCAAACGATCACTGAGAACATTTTTAAAGGACATTTATGGGGGAAAGTGTTGCAATTCTCTGGCTTTTTGTGCCCTGTTTGGTTCTGCGTGGGGATGGAAAATGGTAAACTTTGAACTGACTGCAGCCACCCTGTTTTACAGCTTAGAAAAACACCTCGTGCTGTCCCACCGACAGGACACGACTGCACCACCACAACTGGAGCTGCTCAGGAATCTGAGAATTTGGCTCTGGTGGTGCTGCTCAAATATGATGGACTCTAAATTTACCCTCTGAGGGGATCTTTATTTCTACCAGTGCTGAGCCTGGGACTGAGGGGGCCGAGGAATCATCTGGAGAGAAGGAAAAACCAGCTGGACCCTCTGCTAACTCTCAAGGTGACACAGGATCCAATTCTCAGAGCAGCAGCTCTGTGCTGTCCCCACTCCCTGACCATGCCAAACTGACCCTTAAATATAAAACACAGCTCTAAATTCACTGCAGGGAATATTTAAGAAGCCAGTGGCATTGAATGGTGGTGTGGCTGAGCGGTTGAGTGGGGTGGAGATATCTGGGGACAAAGCTCATCCCACCTGCCCAGGGATCTGAGCTCTCCTGTTGCTGTGCATCCCACCCAAAATCATCTGGAATAACACGATGCAGGTGGCCTGGAGAAGCTGTGATTTGTTGGGATCTGGCAGAGCTGATTACAGGCCTGATGGGCCCAGGGAGGAGCGAGATCTGTCCTCTCTCCTGGGGGACTCCAGCCAAAGGCACCAGGAGTGATTTGTCTCTGCCAGCACTCGAAACTTGAGGACGTTTCTGTAGGAAGTGACAGTGGCAAAACATCCTCTGGAGCATGTAAACAATTTTTCCTTATTCAGGATGGTCAAAATAAAAAGGGAGCTGTGTAAACATCTCCGGGCTGTCCCTGCTCCTCTCTCACTCTGAGCTGTGGAGCAGAAAGCTCTGCTCAGGAGCCAGAACATGCTGCAACTTCCTCCTGATCCACGATCCAGCACAAATACTAAACCAAATCATGTTTCCACATAATCAATCCATGTTCTTAGAGAGGAAAAGAGCCCTTAGCAGCCGAGCAGGAGACCTTGGAGTATAATAGAGCTGTCCAAGTGCACAGGTGTGCCAAAGTGCTTCACCAACAGTGTGTGAGAAAGTATTCACATTGTTCCCAAACCATGGGAAAAACATATCCTGTTCCCATTTCTGGCCCGTGCCATTGCTGAGGCTCTGTGTATTCTGTGCACTGTCTCCTTGCAGCCATCCCTGCCTGCAGATGAACTTTCCCTGATTTCCGAGCATTGTGGCCAGCACAGGTGTCCTTGTGCTGCTCCAACAGGGAGCCATGGCTGTGCCAACCACAGCATCAGGCTCCTTCTTTTGGGCTCACTTGGATCAGGGAAAATAGAGGAAGAGGTTTTTTTGCTGCTCTTGAACTCTTCCCTGTCCCTTTCCCACGTGGATGCTTTGATGTGTGGATTTTCCTGCATTGTTCCTGAGCTGCAGAGAGAATGAAGATCTTCAGGTGGGGAGAGAGGGAGACGAGGAAGACCAGGATAAACTCTGATCGTAGGAAACTTGGATGTTGTGGTCACATTTAAATGAACAACATCACGAGGGAAATGGAGAAGTGACTGTGCAGGAGAATGACAGACATTTGTTTAATCGTCCTGAAGTGCTTTTTTATTTTTGGCTAAAGTAAGAGTGTATCAACAATTTCCACTTGAAATGTTTTGGAGATACAAGTGGCTTTCCTTTTCATCAATAAAAGACTCGTGCAACATTTTTTGATTCAAAGTGCCTCATAAAAGAACAACAACCAGGAAGCAAAATATGTTTTTACTCTCAGGATGTTAAAAATTGCTTAATTTTGACATTTCAACCAGGCTGTGGGATGGGCAGCTCCTTCCTTCGTGCAGAGGACATTGGAATAGCAGAAAGGAGATTCTACCTCAGAATCATCTCAAAATACCCAGGAGCTTTCTGATGTGCCTTTCTTGATAAGAATAATCAATTTAGAGCAGAAGTATTGAAGCAGCATTTGAGTTCAAACACATGAACTGCCTGAGCTGTGTTTAAAGAAGTTTTTAGGTTCTGTTCAATTCACTGAGAGCTTCCAGCTCCTGAATCTCCCATAAGGAAAGTGAGGACACACCAGAAAAAAAAACCTGGAGTTTTCACAATCTGCTTCCAGAATTGCTAACGTGGCATCCGAGCATCACCAGACCAACCCAGCAGCGCTGATGGGAGCTGTGCTAGGTCTGAGCCCAGGGCTCTTTGCTGTGGCATTATCCAGATCCCATGGGAAGCTTCCTCTCAGCTGGAGGGCAGAGGCAGAGCCAGGTGACATCCCCAGCAGCGTGGGGACAGATCCAGCACGGGGGGGATGAGCACCAGGGTGGCCTGGCAGGAGTTTTTGATGATGTGACAGCAGATTTAGGGTAACCCCAGCCCCAGGTGGGGCCAGCAGAGAGTGGCTCTCCCTTCCTGCCTGAGGAAAAGCTTCTCCCAGCACTCAGCAGCCAGTCCTGGCCTCACTCAGGTTTCAGCACTCAGATATTGAAGGCATAAGGAGTTTGCAGCCTAGGCAGAGTTTACTGGAAGTTGAGGACACTCAAGTCATTAATTAATTCCCACCAATGCCAGAACTGCCTTAATTTTATAGAGATTGCAAAAATATCGTAGCAAATAAAACCTGGCCATTAGTTAGAGGTTTTTCTACAAAAGGGCTGCCCCTTTTTCTGAGGCACTTGGTGACATTCGAGCTGATCCAGGGGACATTTCTGTATCACAGGAATATTTTCCAGACACTGTGTTTTCCACTCTAAGCCAGCAATTCTTTTCCTTTCGATCATGCACTTCCAGTGACCCAACAGGGAGTGTGTAGTGATACAGCAACCCTTGTTTTCAAACAGAAATCACTCGTCTGGGCTGTCAGTTTGCAGACAACATCACAAAATCCTGACAAAGAGCTGAGCCTGGGCAGTGGGGTGATCATGGTGATCACCATCACCACTGAATCCAGAATGGGCTGGGTTGGAAAGGACCTTGAAGCTCATCTCATTCCACCCCCTGCCAGGACACCTTCCCCTATCCCAGGCTGCTCCAAGCCCCGTCCAACCCAGCTTTGAACAGTTCCAGGAATGTTTTATTTTTCAGGACAGTTCTGCACACAGAAGATCTCCCATCCCCAGGCTTGAGCCCTGAATAAACCCAGGCTTAGGAAAGGTTTGTTTTTTTTTTGCAAGGACAATTGTTACAAACACTGGGGACAGCTGAGAGCAGAGGGCTCAGTGTCCCCTCGGAGCAGAGCTCAAACCTTTTGGGGTTTTACAGCCCCAAAGAATCCACTCTGCAGGTAACTCCCTGCTTTGGGAGGCTCCAGGCTCTCAATTCCCCAGCAGAGTGGCAGGGAAGGAGGACAAGACCAAAACCCACCCCTGGCACTGTCAGTGCAAACAGGGAAGTGCTTTGTCCCCATGACCCTGTTTTCAACCACAGGGCATTGCACAATGAGCCTTTTAAAAATAAAACTTCTTTTAAAACACTCTTTTTTTTCTTTTTCTTTTACATTATGAGACGCTAAGTGAAAGCAGCAATTTTTTTTTTTTTGCCGTATTTTGCTTTAAACCAATGAAACCTAATGTTTATAGCAGTCTAGGAGCTGGAAACCCAACTTGAGAAACACTTAATGTTTAGATCTACTTTGTGGTTGGAAAAAACAACTTTTTAAACGCTCCAGCAAGTGGAAACAGCCACCCCTTGTAAACAAATCTTTAGCATTAAGATATTTCTTAGCAGCGGAAAACCTTAAGTGCAGGGAGATGTATTTGTGAGGCTTTTCAAAGAGAGCAGAGGCCGCTGGCAGAGCCATGCTCTGTCAGCAGGGACGTCAATGATCGATGCAGATGAAAGAGTTTCCATCCAGGATGCTTGCTGGATGTTTGTTTCCCAGCCCTTTACTGTATTACACACATCACTCACATCCACCTCGGGCTCAGCTTCAAGCCCACGGTTACTCCAGTTTCGTGTTTTGGGGTCAGGGAAGTTAAACCAACACAAACAGCGAGGAGTCAGGCAGCAGAATGAAAAATATTGGTTGTTTTCTGCAAGTACAGTAAAATTTCCCAGCCGTGAGATAAAGGCTGCCAGATATTCCAGCAGTGACCTTGGAAAAATAACACAACAACCTGCTCAGGCCGTGTTTTGCCTCCAAAACCTCATTTCAACCCTAGTCATGTGCTCTGGAGCTGCTGCCCTGCCCGTGGGTTGAAGTGTCCCTGAACTCAGCTGTGTATGGGAAGTTTTTTTCCCAAAGAAAAGTGGAAGTCCCATCACAGGACAATTAAATGCATCCCACCGGCTGCTGGCAGGAAGGATGAATTTTTCCATCCTTTGGGCTTTAAATCTGCTGCCTGCATGGGGCAGGGCCATTTCCTTGGGGAATGCTGCAGTTGGGAGCAGCTGGGATGGGACAGCAGCCGGGGCTGCCCTCCTGCTGTCCCACCATGACACGAGATTGGTGTCCCCTTCTCCCAAAAGTGGCCAAAAATTGGGAAAAGATCCTGTTGAGCTGGGAATCTTTGCACAGCCACCACTCACTGAATCAGCCAAGGACTGGGAAAAGTTCCTGTTGAGATGGGAATCTTTGTATAGCCAGCAGTCACAAAAGTGGCCAAAAACTGGGAAGAGATTGGTGTCCCCTTCTCCCAAAAGCAGCCAAAAACTGGGGAAAGCTCCTGTTGAGCTGGGAATATGCACAGCCAGCACTCACAAAACCAGTCACAACTGGGAAAAGCTCCCATTGAGCTAAGAATCTTTGCACAGCCACCACTCGCAACCATCCAGGATGGGAAGAGATTGGTGTCCCCTTCTTCCAAAATCGGCCAAAAACTGGAAAAGCTGCTGTTGAGCTGGGAATCTTTGCACAGCCAGCAGTGACAAAATCAGCCAAAAACTGGGAAGAGATTGGTGTCCCCTTCTCCCAAAAGCAGCCGAAAACTGGGAAAAGGTCTCGTTAAGGTGGCAATTTTGCACTACTCATTAAGTCAGTCAAAAACTGGGAAGAGATTGGTGTTCCCTTCTCCCAAAAGCAGCCGAAAACTGGGAAAAGCTCCCATTGAGGTGGGAATCTTTGCATAGCCAGCAATCACAAAAGTGACCAAAAATTGGGAAAAGCTCCCATTGAGGTGGGAATCTGCACAGCCAGCAGTGACAAAATCAGCCAAAAACTGAGATGATGTTGGTGTCTCTTTCTCTCAAAAGCAGCCAAAAACTGGGAAAAGCTCCCGTTGAGCTGGGAATCTTTGCACAGCCAGCAGTGACAAAATCAGCCCAAACTGGGAAAAGCTCCCATTGAGGTGGGAATCTTTGCATAGCCAGCAATCACAAAAGTGACCAAAAATTGGGAAAAGCTCCCATTGAGGTGGGAATCTGCACAGCCAGCAGTGACAAAATCAGCCAAAAACTGAGATGATGTTGGTGTCTCTTTCTCTCAAAAGCAGCCAAAAACTGGGAAAAGCTCCCGTTGAGCTGGGAATCTTTGCACAGCCAGCAGTGACAAAATCAGCCCAAACTGGGAAAAGCTCCCATTGAGGTGGGAATCTTTGCATAGCCAGCAATCACAAAAGTGACCAAAAATTGGGAAAAGCTCNTGCATTACTCATTAAATCAGCCAAAAAGTGGGAAGGGATTGGTGTCCTCTTCTCCCAAAATCAGCCAAAAACTGGGAAAAGCTCATGTTGAGCTGGGAATTTTGCCCAGGCAGCCCTCCCAAGCACGGGAAGAGATGGGATTTAGGCAGCACCGAGGGGATGCTGAGGTGTCCGTGGGTCCCTCACCCCAAGGGAGGTGCCAGGCGCTGCTGGTGGGGCTGGGAGCAAACTCGGTGTCCAGCACTCTGCTCCTGCTGGGTCATTTCCTCCGAAACAATTGGAGCTTTGATCCCGTTCTGTGAGCCAGGACCCGCCGCTGTTCTCACTGGGCGCCCTCGGGGGGGGGGGCTAACAAAAAAACCCCAGAGGCACCAACAATGAGCGAGGAGAAGCCGCTGCCGCTGACTCAGCCCCTGCCCCAGGTTAGGTAATTTCCTTGCATAAATCTCTTTTCAAGGAGGGCTTTAAACAGACCTTAACCAGGACCAGACTTCTCTCCCCTGGATTTGATCCTGAGGAAATACCTGATAATAAACAAATACCTTGCTGGGATCCTCAGACTTGCCAGGAATGACAGTTGATTTAAAAATCACTTTTTTTTTTTTTCTTTCCCATTTTTTTCCCTTCTGTTTTCTCACTTTACCCTTAAAAAAAAAAAAAAACTCCAAGGAAATTGCAGCCATCCAGGGCTAGGAAGGTGTTGCAGAACAAACAAGCCCCAGCAAGGGCAGCATCCATGGTGGGATCTCATTTCAGGGCTGCTTGTCCTCACTTTCCAAACACCTCCACTGCTGCCTCGTTTAAGATTTCCATTGGGATTTGGGCCAGCATTTGGACATTTCCAGGATCCTTTTAAAGACAACAAGGCTCATCAAGTTTCAGTGATGCATCCTGTAGGAAGCTTGGGTACCTAGGGCTACACCTTGGCTGCCCCTGAGTCTGATTTTCTAAGAAAATGCATCTGAAAATCAAACTCAAGGTGTGCAAAGGACTTTTACATCCTTACCAGCTCAGCAGAGTCCTCTGGGTGTGATTCCAGTTTGTCTCCCCTGAATTCCCCCAGTAATTTCCCATGGAAAAAGGAAAATTTCCTGCCTGAAAACTCTGTCCCAGCTCACTCCCACACCAGCCACTTTCAGGGATGGGTCGAGTTATTGACCCCATTGTTTGTGATGATGCTACAGTTTGTAAATTCTCAGAATATGAGACTAAATAGACTTGGGATTATCATCATAATGGCCCAATAATCTATGGGAAATCTGTTTATATTTGGTGAGCAGCAGGGAACAGCTGAAAAGAGGGAATGCCCCTCATTCCATCTCTTCTCAGCTCAAGTCCCTGGAGCAGTTGAGGAGGGGCATTGCCAGAGGTGAGCTCAGTTATCCATAGACATGTGGATGTGTGGGGTTTTTACATCCCTGAGGACTTGTCCTGGCAGGAAAAACTTCAGCCAAGCTCTAAAAGAATGGCTGTGCCTCTGCCATGAGGTATAAAGATATCAGTGACTTCTGGCTGCTGCAATTTTTATATTCCCTTTTTTCTGGTGATATAAGGCAAAATGTAAATTTTTAAAATCCACAGTTTAAGGATTTTTTTAAGAGACAGAGACCATTTTCTGGACCTCATGTGAGAGCTGATGATGTTCATGACCCTCTTGGAAAAGCAGATCCTTGCAAAAGAGCCTCCACTGGGGATCAGCCAAATGGTTCAGGGTCTTGTTCTGGGATACCTGAAATGTGTCGTGTGCATTCGTGTCCATCAGCAAGGCACAGCTTACATCACCTGCCAGGAACTCAGCCTTCATCTGCAGATCAGAAAATTGCCTAAATCTGTGATTTAATTGAGTCAAGTTTTTAGTGCTGACTTCCTGTGCTTAGCCCTTGGATCACTCCTGGAGTTTCATGTCACAGCCGTGTCCGTGTCGGTGCCTGGGAGATAAAGTTTCCTCCAACAAATGGTTTATTATTCTCCAGAAGGGATTAGCAGAGGTGTTTAAACCCCTGTGGTTGTATCTGCTTTGAGGATTAAGGGGATTTTGGAGCAGTGATATCACTGGGCTTCAATGCAATTTATGTGGTGGTAAAAAGACATGAAACTGGAAGGTGATGTCAGAGTGGTGGCTGGGATGGGTGGGGGTGTGGGGTCTGTCTGAATCCTGCCCAGAAGTGATCCCACTGTCAGGGAGGAGGAACTGGGCTCTCTTTGATTTAAATCAAGCTCCCTTTATAAATATCCACCCAGTGCCTTGATAGTCAATGGAGTTTGCAAGTTGTTCACACTGGATTGGGGAGGTAAAACCTCCCTGGCACAAACTCTGTTATGTTTCCATCAAAGATCCTTTATCCTTTGATTTGCCTCTGTCAAAAAAAGATAAACCCCACATTTCTCAGACCAACTTAATTCCCAACAGTATTTATGTGTCTAAGAGTTTTCCCTGACAGTACGTACGATTAAAAGAAGAATCATTTAGGAAAAAACATATCAGTAATGTAATCCTTCATTTGGGTCTGTGCCTCAATTACATCTATTTCATTCTGACTTTCTGCCCAGGTTCCAGTGGAAAATTCTTTTTTTTTCCATTAAAAAAAAAAACAAACAAAAAAAACCACTTATTTCTCTGAAGGCAATCAAACCAGCAGAGCTTTTCTTTCTCTCTCCCTGTTTTATCCAACTATGAGCACAATGGTTTTTACTTAATCCCTTTTCTCTCCTTATCTAGTTTTATACCCTCTGCTGGGGACAATGATGCTCTTGGTGATGTTTTAGGTTGATCACAGCCAATTCCAGATTTATTTTTTTTCCCTTTCTTTGCTCACCAAAGCTCTGGGCTCAAACATGTTGGTTTAGGAGTTGTTTGCAGGTATGGCCAGTCTTTCCATCTCCTAAATTAATGCTAGGTTCAAAATAAGGTTTGTGCTTTTGAGTTTTGCCTCTTAGATGTGACAGCACAACTCTCAACAACCACTTTGCTCCCTGGTTTAAAAGAACAACCACTTGCATTTCTTCTTTAATGCTTCCAAAATAAAAAAAAAGCCGTGTTTAGCTTGATCACTGTGGATGTCTCCCATAATCATTAAAAGCAGTTGGAAAGCCAAGAAAGCTCTAAGTAATTGCTGCAGGGCTGCCAGGTCTTGTCTGTGCTGAGTGAGAGGAGTGCTCGGGGTGCCTGAGCTGGGTGATGTGAGCAGAGCTCGGAGGTGCTGCGAGGAAAAGCTCCACCACACCCTTTCATCCCCTCCAAAACAAACATGAAAGCAAGAAGTGGATATCTTTGCTATTGCTTTTCACTGTGCCTTTTTGAAGATGTGATGTACGAAGATTTCCTGTAATTACATGCAATAGCTGGAGGGGAAGCAGCGGGGGAAGACAGCAAATGAAAGTCAGAAAAATTAATTTGTTTAAATCTGTCACTAAGGCTTGCACGAGCCAGCCTGTAAATAACTCTGCAGTTGAAGCAACTTTGTTTGCACAACTCAGCTCAAACCCCACGAAGCTGAGGGACCCAGCGTTTTTCCCTCACTCCTTGCACATGAGGTGCTATTTGAACCACTAACATTCTGTAAAGCTGCCTCTGTGGCACAGCCCCAGAGCTGGGGGGATGAAACAGCTCCAGTGCCAGCAAACGAGCCTAAAATTAGCACCAAAGACATTGGGCTCTCAGTGCTGCATTCCCTCTTTCCTCTCCCAGCAGGGCTGGAGTTTTGGCTGCTGAGCAGCAGTTAATAACATCATTATTAAGGGTGGTTCTGGGCCATTGCCCAAAGCACAGCACCTTTGGTCCAGGGGATGAACGATCCCAGCACTCCCTCCCAGCACCCCCACCTCAGTTATCCCTCCAGGACGGCTGCAGGAGCTCCTGCAGGAGCCAACGGACCCTGAGCTTTGCCATCATCATCTGCAGGTGGCAGGAGAATGAGGGGGACAGAGGCAAAGTGGTCCAGGAGCCACCATGGGACTGCTGGGGGTGGCAGTGCCACCATGAGTGGCCTTGGGACACCTTGGTCCCACCCTTCCCTCCAGTGTGGGATCAGGGTGGGCAGAGCCCAGCAGGAGCAGATCCCAGATCCCAGATCCCAGTGTCACTGGGACAAGGCAGGGGTGTCACCCACTGCCACCGTGGCCATGCAGAGGGGTGGCACCTCCCAGGGCTGCTGTCACCCATCCTGATGAGCTGTTGGAGGTCAGATGGCTCCTCTGCCAGCCCCTCTCTCTGCTCTCCATGGACACAGGATCCAGCCCTTGGACAAACACAGGAGCTGCCTGAGGAGCAGAGCTGTCCTGTCCCTGTGGGATGGGGTCCCCCAGGCTCTCCTGCACCTCCTGATCCTCACACAGATGTGCCTGATGCCTTCAGAAGGTGGGGATGATGCCTGGAGGAGCTGGGACAGAGGCTAGACAGAGTTAAGAGGGATAAAATGGATTTTTATTGAGGAGCCTTTAAAAGCCACACCCTGCCAGTGCCAGTGCCACAGTCGTGGATGGCTCCAGGATGGAAACAAAAGAGAGCTTGGTCACAAAATCTCACATCTTTACAGGTTTTAGTCCATTTGCATACAACTGTCCAATTAATAGCCTCAAATTGTGAAGTTTCATCCTCCTTGCTTGCTTGCCCACCCTCCTCTTTTCACATTGTTTATGCTTGGGGCCTGAAGTTTGAAGGAATTGTCCTTGAGTCCCCAGCTGGAATGGGACTGATTTGTCTTCACCACCCAAGCACCACCGAAAAGCACACCCAAGCAGAACAGAAAAACTTAAAACTTAAGGCATCAGGGACACAATGACAACACTGACCATCAGCTGATGATCCCTGTGGATCCCTTCCAGCCCAGGATATTCCGTGGTTTTGTGATGGGGCATCCATCAGAGCAAAGAGGTGACTTTTGGGTCAAGGAAAATGCAACCCAGAGAACAGGAGATGTGGAAGGACAGAGGGGAAGTGTCACTGATTTTTCATAATCACTTTGAAGGGCTCCAGCCTCAATTGCTGTTTCACAGCAGGATTTCAAAAAAGTCATCCCAGGAAGTTCAGGTACTGCAGGAACAGCCAGAGCCAATTTCTCTGGTACTTATCCCATGGAAAATACTCCTCATATCCTGGGAGACTGAGCTGGTCCCAACTGGCCCAGCTTGTCTGGAGGTGTTTCTGCAAGCCTGACCTACTAATTTTTTTGTTATTTGTTTGTTTATTTTTATTTCACAACAAATCCTTCTCTATCTCCTGTGACAATGAGGCATTTGGGCAGCCAGCACATCAGGAATGGAGAAATTCCATGGCATTGTTTTCAGGCAGAGGTTCTTTACTGTCAGCTTTCACTTTGTTAGACATCACCAGACAAAATAACTTAGGAGAAATTAAAATTCAACAGAAGCCCAGCCCAACAGCAGCAAAACTTCAAACATCCAGATTCTCCAGTAGATTTAGAAAAATAAGTCAAAGGCCTCGTTTCCTTTGGTGAACATTTTAAAAATCTCTAATTGTCTTGGATTTTTAATCCCAGAATGACTCTTGAAGTGCAGGGACACTTCTCATTTTTAATCTCATCAACACTTCCAGGCACAGATCCATTCTGGGGAGATCTGAGAGGCTGCCTCAGGTTCAGATAAGTGATGGGGAGTTGGCATCTTTGTCCTGCTAAATTCATCCTCCAAACTCAACTCAGCCATGGAGACCCCATAAATTCTGATGGGGCTGATGAGAACCAGGGGATGATTCATAGGAAAAGGAATTCTGACTCCAACATTTCACCTCCAGGGCAGACAGAACAGTGTCACAACAAAGAATAGTCCTAAAACTTTCCATCACTTAAGGATCATGTCAGCTCTGCTGAAATATGAATAAATGTTTTAGGGGTTTTTTTGTGCCCTAAATAAGTTTGACCAGATATGTGTTGGCAACAGCAATGCTGCGCTCACTGCAAGATTTTTTTCTGCTGATAACACTCTAAAATCTTCCCCACATAAAATCTTCTGCAGGTTTGACTTCTAATGGAAAAAAAAGCCACCATATTCCTAAATTTATTACGAGATTCCTGCGTTTCTCACTGGCTTTTTACAGGGTTAAAGGTTGATCAATATTTTAGACAACCTAAAGCCCATTTCAGCTTGAGTGTGTTTGGAATGATGAGTTCCAGAGTTAATGTGGGGTGAGGGTGAAGCTGGAAAGCTGCAAGTGAAGTTCAGCTGGTTATTAGAGGGCTGAAAATATATGGAGGGAAAATCTATCATATTCATTTTCCACATGATTTCAAAGTAAAAAAAAAAAAACAAAACCAAAAACACTTAGAGTTAAAGCTCTGAAAAAAAGATCACCTCTAATTCCATAAGTTATGGGCCTATAAATCAGTCAAATAATACAGAGCTGGCCACCAGGCAAATATATCTTTGAGCAGCAATAACTGAGAAAGGAGATTCTCTTATTCAAGGGTGGTTCATAATTCACTATAATTGGTGGGAAAGTGAGAGCTGAGACAACTTAATTCATTCACAATTGCTGATGTTATTATTTCAGAATAAAAATAGTGACTTTGACGAAAACCATCTGGTGTCAACAGAAACCATCACTGGTCAAGCACCAGCTTGGGATAGGGGGATGATGTTTGGAACTGAAGGTTTGGGGGGTTCCAGCTCAGGTATAAACTCCATTTTTAATAAGAATCGTGGTGTGAAGAGTTTCTTCAGGTGTCTTTACCTGATTTTTGTGTTTTTACAGAGATTTGAGGCCTTGGTCGTGAGCAATTTGTGTGGTGTGGGTGACCAGGAGACAGGGCTGTGAGGAGGAGCTCCTGAAACTCCAGGAGGAGAAAAATCTTGGGATTTTTTGGGGATTTTCTAAGCTGGATAAAAACTTTGAGAAGGGGATTCGCAGCAGGGCTGGCAGGAGGGTGGCACTTTGTTAACCAGGGTCTGCTCAGCCTCCAGGATCCAGAGGAGAAAAAAGCCAGAGCTCCTTTCTCTGTGCTCCAAATGTCCCAGGAGAGCAGTGTGGGAAATTTTCTGGGACTGACTGTGGGATCACAAGTGTTTAAAAGCCCCTTTTTAGGGTTTTTAACACTCACCTGATTCTCCTCAGAACTCCAGATCAAACCTCTCCCAAATCAAACCTTGGAGGGGAGGGGACTGCTCATTGACACTTTGGGTTTTAATCTGCAGCCAAAACAGGAATAAAAGGGAACAAAAAATGAAAAAAAAAAAAAAATTATCCTTGCACGTGGTTTTTGTGGGAGCAGCTGGAGCCTGTGCCTGGGGGAGCCCATCCCAGTGGGGTCCCAGTTGTGACTGGGAGCACTGGGTGTCCTGACGTGGTGTGGGGGTGTTTGTGTGAGCTCAGACCCTGCTCCTGAGCGCTTGGGGGCCTGTCTGTCATCACTGCCATCAAACGTGTGTCCCCACATCAAAGCCCTGCTGACTTCCTGCTCAGGAAAACAAGGGAAAACAGATTTCTCGCTGCATGCTCTTCATTTGAGCCTGTTTTTGGTGTTTGAACGATTCGGGTTTTTTTTCCTAGGAGAAAGCCTGAGGGGGCTGATTTGTTTTATCAGGAAATGAGAATAAATTTACTCGGGTGCTGTCTCAGCCCTGGTTCATTGTCACCCCACGGTGCCCCAGAGCAAGGGCTGAGGCTGCTGCTGGAGCTGGGACAAAGCTGCTGCTCTGGGAGAGGCTCTGTGAACTGTGCAGGGATAGAGGGACTTGTAAGGGGGTTGTTGTTACTAGAAATTGAGTATTTTTAGACAAAAAAAGTAGCAAAGTGTCCCAAATTTAAACATCCCAAATCAAACTGCACTTTTAAAAAGTTTCTTCTCACTCTCCTCCCCTGCCCTTCTGGAGAGATGAGGCTGAGCTGTTGGTGTGGTTGAAGTTTCCAGTGACTGTCCCACTGGCTGCCTGGAGATCCCCATGCCTTCAGGACTCTTCCTTGCTCGTGGATACTCATGGACTTACAAACTATTTCTGATTCATTAGGCATTGGCAGTCATTAGTGCCAAAAGTGATCCCCAAAATCATGGGGGGGATCATGATTCCCAAAATCATGGAATCATGGAATGGTTGGGGTTGGAAGGGACCTTAAAGCCCATCTCATTCCACAGGCAGAGACACCTTCCACTGTCCCAGGCTGCTCCAAGCCCCATCCAGCCTGGCCTTGGGCACTTCCAGGGATGAGGGACCCCCAAACGTGGTCACCCTGCAGATTTTAGACTGAAAACTGAAGTTACAGCAAGGCCAGCCCTTGCTGAGCAGCAGGAGGAAACCAACAAATCCCAGCTTTATCCAGTTTTATTTCCCTTTGGGCTCAGGTGTGCAAACTCCCTGAGCATCGCTGCCTGTGCCCAGTGATGTCACAGAGAGTGACAACAGCCAGCCCAGCAGGGCCAGGGCTCACCAACGTGGGTAAACTCAGCCCCAGCTTAGTCACAGACAGCACAGCAGCCTGCCAGAGCTCTGTTTAGTGCTCAGGAGTGAATCACAGCAGAGAGAATATCCAAAGCAATTTCAGCTGGAAGGGCAGGAATGACTGTGAGCACAGGCAGGGGCAGACAGAAACACTTCCCCTGAGTTATTTGCACAAATAAACCAAGGGGAAAGGCAGCAGCCACCCTTGGGGACAGGACTGGAGGGGTGTCAGGCAGAGGGGAAGTGTGGCTTTGTCATCCCAATCCAGCTCTCCATGTGCCCAAAGACCTGCCACTCACAGGGAACACTGGGATGCTGCAGTTCTTGACTTGGATAATTGTTCTTTACTTATAAGGACCCAGAAAAATGTCACCTCAACCATTTATGCCTCTTCATCCAGTGATAAAGTTGTAGGGGGTTTTTGGTGTACATCCACAGACCCCTGGCCTGGCATCAGTTACCAAATCTGCAGGAGCATCAACTTCTGGAGCTAAAAATGCAGGAAATTTGAAAGATGCCAAATCTGTCCCAGTTTAATTCAATTTTTTTCCCATGCACTCTTAAAGAACAGCCTGAAAACTTCCAGCTAGAGGCTCTGCCATAAGACTCTAGAGAAAGAGGGGGGAAAAAAAGAGGAAAAAAGTGAGAATGAGCCAGGGGGTGAGAGAGTTAAGGGACCTGCAGCTTGGGCTGCTCTCGAGGGAGACAGGAAAGCTGCAGAGATTTGGCAATGAGCACAGATCCCAAAAATTAGATCATAGTGCATAATTATCCTGCAGGCTGCTCCTGGTGCCAGCACCTTAATATCTGTGATTGTTGTGTTTTGGAGTCGTGTCGGAAACCCCGAGTTTGAATCAATTGCATTCCCATGCCCAGGCGCTCCGTGTCACTGCCCGTTCCACAATAAAACCTACCTGGCATTGTGTAGGGAATGAGTAACGATTCCTGTGCTGAAAGGGAAGAGGGAGAAACACCAAGAACTCTCTCAGGAGCTGAAGTCACCGGGAGCTGGCGGGGCTGGCACAGCTCCGTGCCCATGAGTCACTGCCTTGGCTCCTGGGCCAGCCTTGTCCTGCCACTGCCACCCCACGGCCTCCCACTGCCACCCTGGGAGCTGCCCAGCCCCTGAACTGCTCCAGAAATGTCCACGGGGTTTGTGTGGAGATGATCAACTCCTAAATTCCTCTAAAAGGTGTCCATGGGGTTTGTATGGAGCTGCACAACTCCTAAACTGCTCCAGAAATGTCCACAGGGTTTGTGTGGAGATGATCGACTCCTAAATTCCTCTAAAAGGTGTCCATGGGGTTTGTATGGAGCTGCACAACTCCTAAACTGCTCCAGAAATGTCCACGGGGTTTGTATGGAGCTGCTCAACTCCTAAATTCCTCTAAAAGGTGTCCATGGGGTTTGTATGGAGCTGCCCAACTCTTAAATTCCTCAAAAAGGTGTCCTCAGATGTGTGGAGCTGCACAACTCCTAAACTGCTCCAGAAATGTCCATGGGGTTTGTGTGGAGCTGCTCAACTCCTAAATTCCTCTAAGAGGTGTCCACAAGCTTTGTGTGGAGCTGCCCAGGCCCTAATTTCTGCTCCAGAAATGTCCATGGGGTTTGTAGGGGCTGATCAATGCCTAAATTCCTCAAAAAGTGTCCACAGGGTTTGTATGCAGCTGCCCAACTCTTAAATTCCTCTAAAATGTGACCACAGCATCTGTGTGGAGCTGCCCAACTTGTAAACTGCTCCAAAATCATCCACGAGGTCTGTGTGGAGCTGCCCCATCCTAAGTTCCTCAAAAATATGTCCTCGGGGTTTGTGTGGAGATGCTCAATTCCTAAATTCCTCAAAAATGTGTCCCCAGGCGTTGTGTGGACCTGCTCAACTGCTAAACTGCTCCAAAAAGTGTCTGTGTGGTTTGTGTGGATTTGCCCCACTCCTAAATTCCTCAAAAAGTGTCCTCAGGCATTGTGTGGAGCTGCTCAATTCCTAAATTCTTCAAAATACATCCACAGGGTTTATGTTGAGCTGCTCAACTCCTAAACTGCTCCAAAAAGTGTCCATAGGGTTTGTGTGGAGCTGCCCCATTCCTAAGTTCCTCAAAAAGGTGCCCACAGGGTTTGTGTGGAGATGCTCAATCCCTAAATTCCTCAAAAATGTGTCCCCAGGGTTTGTGTGGAGGTGCTCAATCCCTAAATTCCTCAAAAAGGTGTCCTCAGGTGTTGTGGTGAGCTGCCCGACTTCTAAACTGCTCGGGAAGATGTCTGTGGGGTTTGTGTGGAGTTGCCCAACTCCTGAACTGCTCCAAAAATGTCCACAGGGTTTATATGAAGCTTCCCACTCCCTAAACTGCTCCAAAAAGTGTCCACAGGGTTTGTATGGAGCTGCCCAACTCTTAAATTCCTCAAAAAGGTGTCCTCAGGTGTTGTGGTGAGCTGCCCGACTTCTAAACTGCTCGGGAAGATGTCTGTGGGGTTTGTGTGGAGTTGCCCAACTCCTGAACTGCTCCAAAAATGTCCACAGGGTTTATATGAAGCTTCCCACTCCCTAAACTGCTCCAAAAAGTGTCCATAGGGTTTGTGTGGAGCTGCCCCATTCCTAAGTTCCTCAAAAATGTGTCCTCAGGCTTTGTATGGAGTTGTTCATCTCCTAAAGTGCTCCAGAAATGTCCACATGGTTTGTGTGGAGCTGCCCAATTCCTAAATTCTTCAAGAATATGCCCACAGGGTTTATGTCGAGCTGCCCAACTCCTAAACGGCTCCAAAAAGTGTCTGTGGGGTTTGTTGGTTTGTGTCTCCCCATCAGGAGTGCACCCAGCTCCTCTAAATCCCTTTTCCAGGGCTAACACGATGCCATTTGTCCCTAAAGTGTTCATTGCACAGATTCCCTCCAAATCCCAGGATTCCAACCAGCAGAGGGCACGGGCAGCCACTGCCCTGCACTGCAATGCCCAAGGCCAAAAAAAAGAGATTTTAGGGCAAAAAAAACATGAATGCAGGAGGGGTTCATCCCTCCTGTGATGGGAGCAAACCCTGGCTCATCCCAGCTTTCCCCCAGGCCCCTGCACAGCCTGGCATGGAACAACCACAAATCAACAACTCTGATGGCAAAAAAAGAAAAGGGGGAGGGGGATTTTCCCATGGCACTGGAAAAATTAAAGATATTCTAAAGACATTTTGCCTGCAGAGATGCTCGAGGTGATGCCAAGAGCTCCCTGAGAGTCCTTGTGGGCTCTCCAGGCTCCAGTGCCTCCAGCCAGGAAAGGGCAGCAGCGTGGTGGAGGCTGAGTGTGTGGTGATTAAGGGCAGGACATGCCATGGGATTGAGGATTTCTTATTTTTGTTGAGGTTCCTGTTTATAGGTTGACTGTATTTCCCCCGTGTTTGAGCTCCTTCCTCGCACCGTCCCTCCGCTGCTGCTGGCACTGAGGGAGAGTTTAAAAACTTCCTCTGAGCAAATCTCTTCATTTCAACGAGCTGCTGCTGTGCCCTGCAGGCACCAACCCACCCATAAATGTCATTTTGCTAAAGGGAGGATGCAGGAAAAGCCCTTTCCTGGCATCACCACCAAAGGCTGGGGTCTCCTCCTGCTGCAGCAGGGCAAGGCTGCTGTGCAGAACAAGAATTTGGAGATTTGAGCTCTTTTTCCACAAGAGAAGGAGGCTGAGCATGACTGAGACTCAGCTCCTGGTACTGCACACTCAACCTCAGACCCCCCAAATCTTCCCCAAACCTCCCCAGCCCCAAACTGTTGCTGTGAGCAGTGCAGGGAGGGAGGAGGAGGTGGCAGCTCTGGTTGGGGTTTTTTTGTTGGTTTTTTTTGTTTGTTTTTTTTTGGTTTTTTTTTCTTTCTTTTTTTTTTCTTTTTTTTTCTTTTCCTGAATTTAATTAGAGCGCAGCCAAATCCCCAAAGAGGACATTTTTTTTGATCAGACATGAAGTGTTTTATTTTGCTGGTCAAAACGCTGTCTGTGGTATGTGTGGCATCTCACTTATTTACTCACTGAGTGCCCTGATATCCCATCAGATACCACCACAAAAACAAGGAAGTCACGATGCTCTGCGGGCTAATTAATCAATCCCTTTGCTCAATTAGCAACCTTAAAGGAATTCTGAGGCAGCCCCGAAGCTCTGATCTGCCACACGTTTGCATAAATGATCATGGCTGCTCATATTTACATCACCCCATTAATTAACAAATTACTGGTAGGGTTTTTTGGGGGTTCAGGGAGATCCTCGCAGCTCCTTCACCGTCCACAGGGGCTTTTCTGAGCAGAGCACACAGCAGGGAGGGTTTCTGCCATGGGAAAGGTTTGTTCTGTGCTTGTTGCTCTTGTCACTTGGATTTGAAGCAGTTTGAAGGTGGCTGGACGAGCTCGGGGGATCAGGGAGGTTCAGCAGTGCTGCAATGGGGGGATAAAAGCAGTTTTAGTAAATGGTGATGCCTCAGGATTTCAGCTTTTATATTTTCATCTATTCATAATCCTGCAGTTCTTCAGTGTGTAACTCTAAACTCCACACCCAGTGTGAGCTGCTGCTCTCCCAGTTTGGGCAGACACAACAATTCCTCTCCAGGCTGGGAATCAAGGACTCCTCACTGCCTCAGGCACTGAGAGATGGAAACAAAAGTGATTGGGGGGAGCAAATTTGGGGGGAATGACTTCATTACCTGAAGCTATAATTGGGAGCTTGACCCCAATGTGCAAATGGACCAAACTTATAAAAGTGTGAAAACCTGTGACCCATTGTCCATTTTGGGTGTAATCCATCCTGAAACGTACCTGAAGACCCTTCGATAAATAGCTTTTTATTCCCTTAATTTTGTCTGGCCTGTTTTTAGGTAGTCAGTCCCAAAAAGGCATCAATGGAGCCTTTAAAAAAATCATTTGTGCCAAATCTTTGATAAAAATGTTCTGTGGGAGGGTGGCAGGTGACTGGAGGGCTGGCTGGGTGCTGTGCAGGTCAGGAAGGCAGGGCAGGGAATTTTGGGGTCAGCACAGGCTGGATTTGCTCAGGGGTCAGAGCATTGTCCCATCCCATGCAGAAAGCCACCAGCCTCTGCTGCTTATCCCAGAAGCCCACTTTAGGGTGGATTTGGGATGGGACCCTCAGGGGTCAGGCTGATCCCTGGCAGCAGAGCTGCTCTAAGGCCGTGCTGTGCCTGCACAGGGGGACAAGCAGCCTGTCCCCACAGCCCTTCCAGTGCCACAGGGTGGGACATGGCCCCACTATCAATCCAAAAATACCCTACAGACATCCAGAGCCTCGGAGCCATGAGGTGACTTCACAGGAACCACCACAAAGCCTGGGGTCTAAATGCTTCCCTCTCTGAAAGCTCCCTGCTCTGTCCTTCACAAGTGGACACACACTTTGTTGGCTCCATTCATTTCCAAGAACTGTTTCCATCCAATGCAGGCTTGAGTGGTGCTTCAGATTATTTTTACTGAGTGGCTCGAGCCTGTTGTGTGTTTGTCCTTCCTCGATGCTTCACAGCAGATGCTTCAGGGCAGCAGATTTGCAAACTGCTCTAAAGGCAGGTCCTTTAAACGGCCACGGGAGAGTTTGAAAGCTGCAGAGGCCGGGCAGAACATCGTGTACCGGTTCAAGATGTTTGGGACTTTGGCTGTGAAGGGCAGAGCCAGGGGCAGTGAGAGGGCAGAGCTCGGGGCCAGCTCGTTCCATTCAGCCTCTGGGCAGTGTCCAGCTTGTCACAGCACTGGCACTGTCACAGCACTGTCACAGCACTGTCCCCCGGCTGTACCTGGCTGTTTCCTCTCTGGCTGCCCAGCACCCTCATGTGCTCTGGAAAAGGGGTTTATTTGGGGTGAAGAGCTGGTACGGAGCCCTTGGAATGAGACTTTTAATCCAAGGAAAAATAAAACCCATCCAGTTGTGAGCTGCTGTTTTCCTCCCCTTGTCCCCTCTTGTCCCTCCCCAATTATTTTCTGCCTGATGAATTCACAGGGGAGGCCCTGATGAGTTTTATTTGTCATTCCAAGATAATTTATTGACATCAGCAGGGCTGGTGGCTTAATGAACACCACTGGTGAGCACGGGCTCCACACGATCTCATGAGTTTGTTGTTTTCCAGCAGATTTATCCCATTGATTTGTGTTTGCCTGGGGACAGGGAGAGCTGGGCCAGACCCCAGAGCCACGTGGCAATGGGAGGTGTTGGTTTTACTGGTACAGGAAGAGGACAGCCCTGCCCAGGGGTGTTCCAGCAGCTGGGCTTGCGGTCATGGAGACAATGGAGCTGTTTGGAGGAGAATCCACATGGAATCAGCAGCTTTCCCTGGTGAAAGGAAGAGGTAATCCAGCAGGGACATCCCTGCTCCTGTAAAACAGCCCTGGGTGCTGCAGATTGTTGGGAGCTTCCTTCAGTGACAGCAAAGGCCAGTGAGTGAATGAATGAATGAATGAATGAATGAATGAATGAATGAATGAATGGCTTTTTTATTTGCTGTGTGTGCCCATGGGCTTGCTTAGATAACACCCACGTTTCCAGTTATATTCCTCATCCACACAATAAAACTTTAAGCCAGGCTTGGTGGAGCTGCTCCTTCCAGGGCAAGGATAACTGAGGTTTTGGTTTTTTTAATCCCCTAAAGTAAAACCAGGTTATTTGTCCATCCTGACCCAGGTCAAGATGCCCCTCTGGAGATGGACCCCAGCCCCTGGTGAGATGTTTGCAGCTCACAGTCAGCAGGGCAGCACCCAAAAAGCTGAATTTGCAGCCATGTGCCATTAAAAGGCCATGGAGAATCTCCAGAACAGGGAAAAAAAAGGGGAAGAAATGGGAAAAAGTGGAAAGAAAGGGCACTAAACTGGAGCAAAGCCTGGCTTTGGTCTGAGGAGCTTTGTGCCAGAAGTTCCTGCACAGCACCACCGTGCAGATGGGAACAGTGTAGATTTTTTTCCTGCTAAGGGCCATGTGAAAAGCTTGATTTTTGACTCTGCCAAAGACAGGATGGGAATCCTCTTATGAGGATTAAACTTTCAGGGAAAAAAAGATAGTTCTCTTCTAAGAAAAGCTGTGCACTTGGCTTGTAATGCAGGTAATTAGTTATAAAACACCAGGCAGCCAATTGCACTGCCGGGGTGAGAAGCAGATAGAGGCAAATTCGGTGAATTTGCTGTGATTTGGGTTCAATCTTTCATACATAACTCCTGATTAAGTTCTATTTTCCTGATAGGATTATCAGTTTAGCCCTTTATTCTGCCACTGTACAATCTTTCCCAAACTGCTCAGCTCCTGATCCTGTGCATCACTTGCTGGTCAGCACAGAACATACTTTTGGCCAGAGGCCAGTGCCTTTTCCCAATGACATGGGGGAAATTTGGATTTCACCTCGATTACAGAATCTCTTTGCATTCCCTGGTTTATTGCATAATGGAGATTTGATCCTCCTCTGGAGTCAGCTGAACAATTTCCAAGGGATAACAGTTGGATCCCGCCCCCCTTCTTTGATTCTGCTTCCAAGACAGAGTGGACTTTTATGGGGTATAAAATCCAAACACCAGCTCTGTCTTTTGGATTCTGCTGCACAATCCTTCCTGTGCTCTGTGAGGGGTTTGGAGCCTGTGGTGCTTTTTTGGGGATGGCAAAACCGTGGTGAAAGGAGAAGTTTGGACATGGAGAGCTGTGAGGAGATGACACAGCTGAAAACCAAGGGACGGAGCCCAGCAGAGCTGGTGGCTCTTGTGAGCACTGCCCCACCCTGCTCTGTGCAGACACCACCTCCAGCGGTGGCAGATGACACCCTGAGTGACAAGGACACGTCTCCTGCAGGAGGAGGAGGAGGAGGAAGTGTCTGCTCCGAGCCTGGAAGTGCTGAAACCATCTCATGCACTAATTGGTGTTAATGAGTTTACCAACAGCGCTTCCACCTCTACTCCAGAGGCAAGAACAGCAGGGGCAGATGCAGTGGGTGGGGTTTGGGAGGATCTGGACATGCCCTCCCTTCACATCCCGCTGGGGCTGAGGGGTTCTGTGCCTCTAGATCAAGTGCTTGGGAGCAGAAATCTGATTTTTCACAAAGCAAGTCACATCTGGAAAACAGGGAAGCTGGATTTTTTCAAGGAATGGTGTCGAGGTGAGGCTGCCTCGCCAAGGGATGTGTCCCTAGCTCACACCTAACTCCAGGCCAGCACACCTTGTTGTCCTGAGCTTTTCCCCAGGTGGATCCAGAGGTGCAAACCAGGCAGGGTTGTATAACACAGCAGAGCTCCGAGGGAAGAGGAAGTGCCAAGCTAAAAAACTCTTCTGAGAACACCAAAGTCCATCCAGCACTTAAGGGGCAAGCCCATACAACCCTGGAAGTGAAAGCTTCCTCCTCCTGTCTGCCATAACTCCCTGAGTGCCCATCCCTCTGGCAGCCACTGGCGTCACACAGCCACCCATCAGTCACCAGGCAGAGCTGAGCACTTGCTGCAGATACACAAACGATGACAGCAGATGCCCAGAGTGCCTTTGATCCCCGCTCTGTGTTTAGTTTAGGGAGTTTATTCCTTGGCTCGGTGGCCAAGGGAGGCCTGGCTGCTGCTGGTGGTGACAGAGGAGCTGTGGGCACACAGCCCGTCCCAAGGACACGCACTAAACAACAAGAGACTGTGCTGAAAACATTTCCTGCCTCAGCTCGGGGCTCTGGGAGTGACTGGCTGGGAGTCATCTGGAGGAACTCTACCAGCAAGTGCAGGATCAGCGTGGAACTCCTGCAGACTCCGTTTGTATTTCAGCATCCAGCAGACACCCTCGTCTCCTGGGAAATTTGCAGCCTGCACAGAGAATATGGCACAGTGAGATTTCCAAGGAATATCCTGCCCCTCACCAGCTCCCCAGTGCATCTATTGGCACAGTGAGGAGGTTTCCAAGGAATATCCTGATATTCACCAGCTCCCCAGTGCATCTATTGGCACAGTGAGGAGGTTTCCAAGGAATATCCTGATATTCACCAGCTCCCCAGTGCATCTATTGGCACAGTGAGGAGGTTTCCAAGGAATATCCTGATATTCACCAGCTCCCCAGTGCATCTATTGGCACAGTGAGGAGGTTTCCAAGGAATATCCTGATATTCACCAGCTCCCCAGTGCATCTATTGGCACAGTGAGGAGGTTTCCAAAGAATATCCTGCCCCTCACCAGCTCCCCAGTGCATCTATTGGCACAGTGAGATTTCCAAGGAATATCCTGCCCCTCACCAGCTCCCCAGTGCATCTATTGAGCCAGCAGCCAAACCACCCCTCTAGACCCACACTAGGGGTCTGATTATCTCTGAGAGCCCTCCTATCCCAGGTTTAAAGCAATCACTCTGCTCTCAGTTCAGCAATTCCAGCTGAGTGACAAGTTTCCAGCTTGGCAAAGTGAGATGCTTAGCCCAGCTTGGCTCTGCATGAGTGTCTACATCTGTACACACACACATATTTACCAGCTTTCAATGCTTTCTAAACTCCTGCCCGTCAAGGAGCTGGCTGAGCTGCCAGCAGGATTCCTGTCTGATGGCTGTTTGGTGTGTGCCAACAGCTCCCTCTGGGTTTTTTGTCTAAGATTTACTTCAGTCGCAGGGAGAAAAAAAAAAAGAAATAAAACCAAGCAGCGCCTTTGTTCCCAGTAGAATTTTTGGCAGCCAGAGCTCCGAGCATGACCCATCCGGGTTGCTCGGTCTTTCCATCAGCCCCGGGGGCCAGCACAAGCTGGGGAGATGACTTCTGTCATGGAAACTGCTGTGCCTTTGTGTCTGGGAAGGCAGCAAGTGTCAGTCTTTGGGGCACGGAGGTTTTTTGGGAAGGTGCATCCTGAGCAGAGATCCCTGCAGCTTTCCAGGGCTCCGTGGAGCCTCCAGTTGCATAACCCTGACAGTCTGTGCTGGAAAGCTCCTCAAATTCCCCCTCTGCTGCTAAACACAAAGCATCAATGACCTCAGTCCTTGGCCGTCCCATCCATCCCCAGCAGCAAATGTTAGAGGGAACAGCATCTCAGAACCCCTCCCATAATTTATGAACTACCACAGCTGATTTTACAGCTACTAAAACACAGCAAAGCTCCAAACAACAGCTGGGTGAGCTGACTGAGCGGGGAAGGGGAGCCAAAAGTAGGAGACACATGGATTTGGACTGAGGTGAGCACCAGGCAGAGGTCGAGCTGCAGTCCTGCAGCCCAGATTTGAAGGCTGACACATTTGTTCTGAATTTCACCGGCTGAGAAGCCGGTGCTGTGGGTTTTTTACAGCCACCAGTGTTGATAGAATCAGATCTCTGATAAGAAGTGGCTGCTCCATGTCTTTGCTCATTAGAACTGGAAAGAAAGAGCTGACCAGTCTGGAAAAATTCTGTGGAGTCTGGTAGAAATGGGACTGAGCTTCCATGGAAATTTAATAGAGTCATATGCAGAAATTACTGTAAATAGCTGTAGAATTTAATAAGTGCTTTTATGCTTCCTGTTGGGTTATTTTTAACACTCTGGTAGAATTCCGTGTTGGGTTATAGTTATGTATTAAATTTTAACAGTTGTTTAAAAAAAGAAGCTGTTGAACAGTATCATTTTCTATTAGGTTACACGGGATGCCTCCATTAGGAGTGTTTTTCTGCTTCCAAACAAAGCCTGAACAGATTTGAACACTGTACATGAGCAAAATAATCCCAGCTCAGGGAAGATATTAATGAAATCCAGGCTGGAAATATGTGCAGGAAGCTGCTGTAATGTTTCTATTTCCAACTCCAGTTCACACAGGTGAATTGAAGAGCAAACTTAAGGTTCACCACATCCTAATTGTATTTGGGGGCACTGTCAAACCCCTAAACTCTGAGATTTCCCTTAAGGAAATCTTTTTGATTCCTATCTTCTTTCGTGATCACGGAGAAGTTTTCCTGCAATTTGAGCAGGCTGGATACATTTCATGCCTTTTTTAATCTAACCCAATGTGGTCCAGATGAAAATCCTTCACAAAGTTCAGTGATGAAGCTGGGCAATCTTGAATCCTGCAGGATTTATCTGTTGCTGTTAGTTAAGGATTAACCCTTGGAACGGCGATAATAAGGCACACAGCAACATGGTCATCTTTCAAGGTAGGAAAGAGACAATTTATTGTGACACCACACTGCTTAAATACACTTGAACACTAACTCAAGAACAGAACAAAACCCATTGGTCAGGGCGAGCAACACCTCCTGTAAGATGTTCTTACTGTAAACAATAGAATTTCTCACGGTACACATTCTGTAAATAATAGCAGGTGCATCTTTGTTTGAGATTCTTTCCTTTCTGTTTTTCTCCAAGCTTGTGAGAAAGCCTGGACTTCTCAGGCAGTCCATGGGAAAGCTCCCAGGCTGTGTATCCACAAGTCCCCCCTCTTTACTTGAAAGAAAAAAGAGAAAAAGAGAAGTGTTTGTGATCCCACTCTGGGCCCTGGCAAGGGAGAACAAACACAGCTCAAGAGACCTGAGGATACTCTGAGCACCCAAGAAATTTGTGTACCTGTTGGTCTTCCTTACAAGAAGCTGCAGAATACTATTTTTAATACAATAATGAAATCTGCTATAACTAATACATTAAACACCTCTTAACCAAAATATCTTACCGTACCTATTAATGAAATCTAAGACAGAACACAACTCATGAATACAATAATGAAATCTATAAATCTATCTAAAACAGAATACAGCTTATGAATCAACTCTGTTTTCCTTTGAGCAGCCCGAGAAAACTCAGACTGCTCCTTTCCCTGGCTGCCCAGTATGCCAGATTAATCCTCCAGGAAAACATCTGAGTGTGCTGTGAGGATGTGCATGGCTTCTGTCCCCTGGCTGTGTGATTAATCACTGCGGTTTCTGCAGGACTAACACGGTCATGTCTCATTAGCTCCCCTTGGCCACCACACACTCATTAGTCAGGCATCATCAGACCAGCTCTGGTTTTCAGGACTGCAGGAGGTTTGCACAAATCCTGCCCAACTGATCCCAGAGTGGTTGGGAATGGTGGTGGAGTTCAAGTCCCTCTGGGAAAGGGGTGAATTGTTCTCTTCACACTCCTTAGCTGAGCGTGCCAAGGTGAAGAAACGCTGAGGAGGATGTGGTGAGCTGCGGGGTCATGTGAGCTGGTCCCAGTGTTTGGGATGGGTGAATTCTGGCAGGATTTAGGCAGGAGAAGATTTGCTGATGAAAGAGGAGAACTGAGGAGAAGATCTCCAGGTGAAGGTGTCACCACACCTTCAAGGTGCCACCACACTGTCCCCAAGCCTTGCTACATCAGGAGCTGAGCTTCTCCCCCATGGGAATTTCAGCTTTGGGATCTGAATCTGTGAGCTGGCTCCTCCCAGCCATTCCCTGGTGCCACGGGCAGGTTTGGTGCCTGAGCTGGAGGTCCCTTGGGCTGGAAAGGAGAGGACATCATGTGAGAGATGGGCAAGTGCAGGGATCTGTGTCCAGAGCTTTGATTTCTGCAGGGAGCTGCTCCTGTGCCATGCTGACATTTTTCCAGCTGCAGATCCTGTCTCCATTCATCCCTCATGTTGGGAATATTCCTCCTGACTGCACTTCCTTATCTAAACACGTTGTGTGCTGACGAGTCCAGACAGGGTGTTCTCTTTTTTCAGCTCCAGAAGGAAAGGCTCATGAAATGTGTTGCCAGTCTAAATCATTGCCTACATTTCAAATTAACTGGAGGAATATCAACAAACACAATGGCAATTCCTTTCCAATTCCATCTCCTTCAGCCAGTCCTTAACCCACTTATCAGACACTTGTTATTACAGAAATAATCAGGAGAAGAAAATACACCAGTGCTGAATCAACACTACTGGGCTTTTTTTTCCCATTTTTCTTTCTCTTTTTTTTTGTACTCGTGTAACTCCCTTGGTTTCTGTTGGACACACACCAGCCTGGAATTGCAAAAACACAGCTGGCTACATCCATCACATCTTATTACAGGTTATCAATTCTCCTGTGCAATAAACACATCTGACAATTAGCAGGGAATTGATGAGTGATTCAAATTAGAGGAGACTTTTTTTTCCTATTTTGTGCCTAACAGAGAAGTTTGCAATACAGGCTGGGTTTGCAGAAAATGCAAAATGCTGTTAAAGCCATTAGCATGTCTTATAACCAAAATGACAAATGGTCTTTACATTAATCTCAAATAACTTCTTTAAAGCAAGGATCAGGAAAGAATTTTCCTCAGAAGGATATTGCTGCTCAAATGGAGAGGGGCTTTCACGGGGCTTTCTCACCTTCTGTGGGATTGATGGGCTTGAAAAAAACCACTGCTCTGACTTCCTTTGCTGATCCTTCTGCTAAAAAAAAATCATAATATTGCAAAGTCTGCATAGACAAAAGACTGAACCACGCTGTGACTCAGAGTGTCCAGTAAACCTTTTGGAGTAATAGTGCAGTAATTCAGATTTAACTTCTTCAGCTCCCTATCTTGCTGCAATTAAACTGGGCTATTGTGGCCAGCTGGCTTTTTTCAATTCCAGTCTTTTATTTGGTGGGGGGAAAGCTTCCAGTGCCAAGCACAACTCTAGAAAAGTCTGGAAATAAGTTCTGAAGGAGATTTTTGAGGAGGAAACTCTTTCTTTCCTCTGCCCCAAGGTGAGACCTCCACTCACTGTAACCCCAATGAGTTCTGTCACAGAACTTGAGTTTTTCTGGTTTTTTTCTATGGATTTGGACTGATTTGGGGGGGGACTTTTTGTGGGTATTTTTTCTAATCAAGAGGTTTTTTTATCTTCTTTCAAGCTAAATATTTTTCCCCTGGCAACCTTGTCCTAATTTTGCTTTAAAAGTGCATTTTTCCCTTTGTTTTGGTGCCCTCTGTCCCCAACTGGGGCAGGGATTTGCTGTGGCCATGGGACAGAAGGGTGCAGGTGACACTGAGGAAAGAAAACAGCAAAAGGAGTAGATTTGTTCTGACCAGCAGCATGGAAATGCCCCACACATCCATTAGTGAGTGGAAGAGATTTATCTGGCAAATCTCCCTGCCCAGAATTTGGGTGGGTTGGGATTGGTTGGGTTTTTTGGCCATGCTTTGGAAGAAGAGCAGTTTAGGATTTGGAGGTTTGCTGGTCACTGTGTGAACAAGGGAATATTCAGAGTGAGGGCCAGAGTGGTGGTGCCACACCTGGGTGTGCTCAGGGGCTCAGGTCTGCTCAGGAAGCTCCAGCTGGAGCTTTAGGGTGTTGCTGCTGGGATAAAAAGTCACTGCCTCTGCTGATCAACGCTGAATGTGTTAAATGTGCTAAATGTGTTAAATGTGCTGGCTCTCCTGGAGCCTTCAGGAGGTTTCACACTCCAAGCAGGAGATGCAGCCCCATTTCCCATGGATTCCCATCCCTGGAAGTGTTCCAGGTCAGGCTGGATGGGGTCCTGAGCAGCCTGATTAAGGTCATCCCTTAATCCCCTAACGAGGTTGTCCTTCCAACCCACACCATTCCATGATTAATGAGTTATTCCCACATTTCCAAGCCTGGTCTTGGCTTCCTTCGAGGTAACATTCAGCACACAGAAGCTTCAAACAGGATGCCTTGGTTTGCATTTGCCACAGATGCAGAAAACCAGGGGGGAAAAAAGCAGATGTGGAGATTTCCTACAACTCAGCTGATGCACAGCCACTTCTTAAATCCCAGGAACTTGAAATCTCTTCCTGGCAAATGAATTACAGCTCTGCCTGGGCTGGCAGGGCTTTAGCAGAACACAATGGCACTTCAGAACACTTAGTGAGGGTTCATTAAAAAATAGATCCAAACTATATCATGCAGGAAGTACGTAGGATGGAACAAAGAGGAGTGGGTGAAAAGCAGAGGTTCCCAAATCGATGTGTTTTGGGAAAATCGTCTCCAGGTTCCAATCACCGTGTCAGCTGAATCGTTTGAGCTGCCTTTGTGTGCAGAATCATGCAGGAAATCCCAACAAAGCAGAATTTCTCGTAAGACTTCTGGTGCATCAGCCCTGTGGGCCGAGCCAGAAGGAAACCACAAAAACAACTGCTCTCTGTGCTGCGTGGCTACTGCGAGCCCCAGGTGGGAGCTGAAGATGAAATGTGTGTGTGAGAGTGTCCAAACACTGCAGGCCTTTCCAAAACCCTCCCTTTGGATGGAGAGACAAGCACATGACAGGGGCACAGGGTCCATCTCTAAATTATGCATTGTTCTCTCATCAGCTTGGCTGGAACTGACCCAGTGACTTCATTTATTTAAGAATATTTTCAAACATTTCCTACAGGTCTCGGATCAGGTATCACTTTGGAACATCTTTAAGGAAACTTTAGAGCTTTTATACACTTCCCTGAACAATGGATTAATTTCTTCTTTGCTGTGGAATGGGTTTCTGCTGAAGCTGAAATGTATAAACAGTGAGAAAAATTGGCTCTGCAAGGTCTTTAAAGGTAATTTATATTCAAGGCTTGGTTAAGGAGTTGGATTGGCCTATCCTCACCTTTAGAGGACTGTAATAATAAAGGTTAAAGACCAACAGCAGTAATACAAGAGGGATATTTAAGTCAAGACTAAATGTCTTCTGAACGTTTGGTAAACATAAATTAACAGCTGGGCTCAATGATCTTAAAGCTCTTTTTCAGCCTAAAGGATTCTCTGATTTTCAGGGATTGTCTCAAAAAGTCACCACAACCTCCTGGGTGGTTTCTGTGCACATTTAAGGTTTTCCCATCACCAAGGATGGAAACCTCACCCATTGACCTCATGGATTCTCTGTCCCAGGGGAAAGCATGGACATCAAACCCCTCAATTCTCCTGCCTGTGGCGTTGCCTCGGCTGAGGAGGCTGAGGGCAAGCAGAGCTCCCGGCCTGGTGTCTCAGCACCAGCATTTCCCATTTCTGCAGCCACTTCTCCCTTTGCTGAATCCTGGTAAAGCCCTTGGCAAAGGAGCCCGACGCCCTGGGAGAGATTTTGGCAAAAGCTCCAGCAGAAGAGTGAATTTTCTGGGAGTGAAGGATGTTCTAATTTGCCCACTACCTCCTTAGCTGGATGTGATTCCAGGAAATTGTCTTGGTACAAATTATATATGTATTCTTTTTTTTCTTTATTTCCTAAAGTCCTATTGGGAAATAATTTTCTCAGATCTCCTCAGCCATGTTTGTTATCCTATTTTCCCTAGATTATGGAAAAGAGAGATGCCTGCAATTTCTGGTTTCTTTAGGGGTGAATTTCATCTCTTTTGTGAAGTTTATAAACTGCCCAAGTCTGTTTTAAGTCCCACCCTGTAGTTTTTTAAAAATTTAATCATTCTCATCTAGCAGCAACATTTCTTGGAGGGAGGAATCAAAAATTCTCAAACATGAGAGGAAAAATGAATAAGAAAAAAAGACCTTTTTTTACAGATGAAAAGCAGGGAAAGCATCACCAAAATGGAATAGGGTTAAAAAAAATCCTCATGCCAAGGATCTTGTCTTGTTGTCTTCCTCTGCAAAATCTCCAGCAAACTGCTGGCACTACATGAAACTCACGGTGAGGCAGAAAAGCGCCGAGGCTCTGCTGAAATCGAAGTCCTGCTCGAGATTTTTTTTTCTTTTTTTTTTTTTTTCCAGGGTTTGTGAGAGCGATTTCCCTTCCACCTGCTGAGCAAACAGGATAGCAGTAAAATATTTCCTCCGAGTGACTCACAAATCTGTCGGAGGTGATGAGGCCCGGTGGGAGCTGGATGATGTCTTAAATAACGATTTGCTTTTCTGCTCCTGGCGAGCCGGGCTGGTAACACGAGCTGCATTCCCAGGCTGTGCAGAAGAAGGGAACCAGGGAATCTTCTCCTGTGGGTTGTTTTTGCACTCAGGTTTTCCAGCAGGCATCTGCAGCTCGGTGGGGTTTGAGATGCACAAAAAGAATAATGGGGGGGAGTTCCAGGAGTTTAGTGATGTGCTGCTTTTACAGCCTCAAAAATTGTCTGAGTTAATAGCCCAAAATTCCTGCTAGGAATGGGCTCTGCTGCATGGAACATGGGGTTCATCTGCCCAAAAGTTATCTTAGTGGGTTTTTTCCCCCATTTCAGGGTATTGAAGGATGAAGGCTCCACAGTGCTGGGAGCAGGCACCTCCCTGCTGCTGGTCTGGAACTTCGTGATCCGATCTATTCCCAAAAGGAAAATCAAGGCTTTGCGTGGCCCAGCACAGCTCATCCCGTGTCATTGCTGGGGTACCTCCTCGCTGACTGTCACACCAAGCTGCTCCTCCTGCTGACAGCAGAAACCCGGGAGGCTCCAGCAGATCTCACCCGCAGCCCTTTTATTTTTATTTCACTTCCATAAAGGCAAGACACCAAGGGAAGATTAAAGTGAATTATTGTGTGCTATGGGTTTCGGAAACATCCTTGTGCTTCCTTCCTAGGTCATGCTCAGCCCCGTGGGCTGGGGCTGTGGGCTCTGCTCCCATTCCCAGCCCGAGCCCTTCCCATTCCCATCGCTGCTCTTCCCAACATCCGACCCAACGTGTGTTTCCAAGGGGAAATGATTAACTCCAGCCATCTATAGAAAGAAATTCTTCCTATTTAAAGACACCCCTGACAAAGCCCAGTGGGGAAAAAATGGCTGCAATTAAAATAGGCTGAGGTTTTTTCCAAGAATGTTTTAGTGTTTTCCGTGAAGGATAAAGAGAAGTTTCTGCAGGAGAACATCTGCCATCGTGCTCCCAATAATTGCTTTTTGAAATTAATATATCCACTGCTTCCTCACTTGAAATTAAATCCCATGTATCCAATGGAAATATTGATTTCTAAATAGTGGGAGTGCGAAATTAAAGCACAAACTGGAGGTTTAGTGAATTAAAGAAAAGGGATATTTAGTTACACAGTAATTAATATTCGGACTTGTATTTAACTGATGATCTGAAAACAAGATGACACTCCTGAACAGCCAGCTTGAAAGCAATTTGGGTTTATTTTCTTTTGTTTCAGAACTGTGTTGAGGACTGAAACTTTTATATCCTTCTCACCTTACACTCCTGCTGAAGATCTTAAACCGAGGTTAAAGAAGAAAAGAAACAGCATAAGCAAATTTCAGGGGACAGATTAATTACAAGGCATCTGTAGCTTTTTTTTTTTTCCCACTTTCTAATAATCTACCCTGGAATATTTCAGTGTTGTTTTCCCTGTGCCAGCAGATTCCCACTGAATTTATCCAAAGACATCTGAGTTCTCAAGCTGGAGGCTGCCTGAAAGCCAAGTGGAAACCAATGGGGTCAGGTTTGTTAACAAGCTTTAACATTGGCATTCTGCTTTTTCTTTCCCTGAAGCCATCAGTTTGCCCATGCCATAGGCTGGACTTGCTGATCCCAAGGATTTTTTTCCAACCCAGTTAATTCTGGGATTCTGTGATAACACCTCCAGGAAGAGTTTGTTTGGTTTTTTTTGGTTTTTTTTCTGTTAGGGGGATATTCAGGGGAAAGGCTCCAAATCCACAGCAGGAGGTTGCAAGGTTGATTCCCAACTTGGGGCACTTGGAAAGTTGATGTCAGGGATGAAGCTGCTCCCATTCACGTGCAGAAAAATCTTTCTCACCCTAGAAATAAAAATAAATGCTTTCAGTTTGAATATTTTCAGCTTCCATGGCATGGGAGGCAAATGTAATGGGGGAAAAGAGGAAAACTGAACGAATTCCTAGCAGGAACAGCTAAAGCTGTCAGGCTCTGGGCAGGGAGGATGCTCCAGCTGACAAGTGAGGCTGCAGAACTACAAAGATTTATTGTGCTCCAAAATAATTCCTGTGCTTGCTGAGCAGAACTGCTGCCCTGGTGTAGCTGCTCTCAGAAATATTTTCCATTGTGAGCTCCAAGTCCATTTTCTTGTCCAGATTCCAGCAGGACAAAGATTCTGGATTTATGTGCCCCAGGATTTATGTGCCGGTCCCTTACCTTGGGGGATGAGCTGATGGCTCGAGGTACAGATTTTGTGAAGAAAAGAGTGAAGGGGTGCAGGGAAATTGGGGAAATTGAGGAAATAATTGAGGAAGTTGAGGAGTGGCCCATCCTCAGGAGGGCAGAGGTGCCCAGGTGTGGTTGGTGTTACCTCAGCCCTGCTCTGGTGTAAGAGCAGAGCAAAGCCCTGTCTCACTCAGGGCTAACACAGCCCAGCCTCAACCCCACCAGGTTTTTTTCAGACAATTAAAGGCATTTTTAGCAATGTTACATCACTTCCTCGACTTGATAACAGCCTAAAAACAGCAGATTTGGAGTAATGATGGGAATATTCAAAATCCTCATTCTCTTTTCACGTGCAAGTGCCCAAAATAAATGAGAGAGAAGCTCAGCTTCAGAAAAAAAAAATATTTATTTATTGTCAGGCAGCTCCTGACCTGCAGCTCAGCAGCTGGAGCTGATGTACCTAAAAGCCATCACTACCTTGTTGATGGGGATACTTAAAAGTGAAATTACTCTTATCTGACTTCATGGTGTCTCAAGGCTAAAGGAGCAATCCTGGGCTCGTGCCCTGGCCTCCTTGGGGAGGAGTCCAGGGGACTATCCACTGAAGAAAACCAGACATCACCAAAATTTCCCTTTGTACACAAGTCTGAGGATGAGACAAAAATCCTGGGCTGTAAAGGGATCACAGATAACAAGCCCAGACTGTGCCAGTGGCCTATTTATAGGATTTCAGGCAATAAATCAGGGAAATTATATTGTTGTGGCAGTAAAAAACTCCAAATAATGTCTTTATCCCACTGCCCATCCCCTCCTCCTGCTGACAAAGGTGGCCTGGAGAGCACGGGAGGGAAATGAGACAAGGGACAAATGGCAGAGGCTGCTGTGATGGACAGGGCTCAGAAATCCATGGATGCAAATGGAAAATGTGGCTGCATTAAAGGTCGTGGGATAAATGAGTGTCAGGAGAGGGAAAGTCCTTGAGTGGGCACCAGGACCAGGAGCTGGATGGAGCAGAAGATGTGGGGCAACCAGGGAGGGGGAGGAGAAGCCAAAATGGCTTTGTTTGGGCTAGGAAAAGCAGGAAAAGGCTAGGAAAGGGATTGCTTTCTATAAATAGCCCAGGTAAACCCCCAGGGAAGGGAGAGAGTTATTTAAGCTAAAGGACAATGTTGGCCCCAAATCAAACTGGTTGTGAGTAAATAGAGGGGGGAAACATGCAGGAGGGTTCTGAGCATCACAGGAAAGATGTTCTGAAACAACTTTCCAGCCACAGCAGGAACCTGAGCACTTCTAAATCCGTCAGAGCAGGAAATGGATCTCTGTGCCAAGACAACTTCCAGATCTCCATTCACATTTCTCAGGCTTGATTCAATCTTCATGTTGCCAATGACAAATTTTTGCCCTGACTGGGAAAATGGGAGTGGACAAAACTTGAGAGGCTCTGGTTGAGAACTTTTCTGAGGCCAGGTCAATTCCTATGGATGGGAATTGGGCTGGCATCAGCTGGGACATCCCCAAGTGACATCCTACAGCTTTCTAGGCCTCCTTATTTCCTCATTACTGCCTAATTCTGTTAATTGGTTGGGGTTTTTTTGTTAGCCTTATCTCCCTCCCTGCAGTTTAAGTAGATCATTAGCTTAATAATGACTAATGGACCTTTGCAAAAATTGTGGGGTTGTTTTGTTTTGTTTCGTTTTGGTTTTGTTTTTGTGGGTTTTTTGTTGTTGTTGTTGTTGTTGTTTTTTTGTTTGTTTGGTGGTTTTTTGGTTGTTTTTGGTTTTGGTGGGTTTTTTGTTTTTTGTTTTTTGGGTTTTTTTTGGTCTGGCTAAAGATGTTTTTTTTTTTTTTTGGGAGAAATTTCAGTCAGCAAAGAAACAAAACAAAAGCAGCACTGGGTTGAATATGAAACTTCAGCAAAGAGGGAAACTGAGGAAACTGGGTTCAGTTTTCCTGTCCTTTATCACCCATGTCACAGGGCCATAAACAGAGGAATTTGATAGTGACACAGGGAAAAGCTACATTCCCACAAAGCCTTTGGTGCACACATCCTGGTAGCAGTGGGTGAGGAAAAACCAGGCTGGTCTCTCATTTTGGGATTAGCCTCATATGGGCTTTTGGCTTGGCTCTGAACCCAGAAAAAAAAACAACAACAAACTTTTCTAGCCCAGTTTGCAGGGAGTCACATTCTCAGTGTTACAGAGTTTTACCAAACTTTCTGTTTAATTCTTTATACCTGAGGGAAATGGTGCAAGACAGACACTCAACCCTGAAGTAGTTAATACTCCAGGAAAATAATTTTTCTTGGCATATAGAAAAGATTCTACCCTATGGCCCTGAAACCAATAAGAGATTTTATTAAAAATACTTTGGTTTAAATAGGAATTCTAAAGGAGAGATAAATGCATCATTACCTTTTTCATTCTCTCTTTCTGTTTGTTCAAGAGATCAGATTCACACTACCTGAAACCTCTAATTTAACCAGAGTAATCTTGAGTCATTCACCACTGAATTGACCAAAGAACATCAAAGCAAGAGAGGAACTTTTTCCCAGCTGGGAATGAGTCAAGTGTCCATCCCAGCCCCCCAAATCAAGGGCAGGCAAGGCTGGCAGCACTGAGAGGAGGATTTTGTCCATTAAAGCAGTGACCCCAGTGAAGAACAATAACCCCGTGCTCCTAATTAAGAGTGATGCCTTAAGTTTTAGCTTTTGTATTTTCCAGACTGTGCCCTGCGTTAGGAGATAACTCTGAGCTCCATCCAAAGTGTTCCAAGCTCTCCTCCCAGCTCAGGCACACAAAACAATCCTTTTCCAGCCCCACAACCAAGGACAGCGCTGCAGCTCCAGCCCCAAAAAGTGCAACCAGCAGCGAATGGAGGAGAGAATCTGGGAGGATGGGACTGCAGAACCTGGAGCTGGGATTGGACAATGAAGCCCGAGATGGGAATGGACCCAAACTGATCCAAGTGTGAGAACTCGTGACTCTGAGTCCATCCTGGGCTCCTGCACTGCCCAAGGGGAATCCTTTGAAGGCTTTTAATCAATCCCTGCTTTATTCCTTTAACTCTGCTCCAGCCCCTGTTCCAGGCAGCCTCTCAAGGCATCAGGAGGGCAAAGAGAACCTGTGCCAAGTTCATCATCATCATCTTCCTCCTTTGTGCTTCACCCTGAACCTTCACTCCCAACCATCCCACAACAGGTGATTATCAAGGGTTGATGAACAGCCTCTCTCCTCTGGAAATTCTGTATTTAACACAAGCTCCTGCTGTGTCCCAGCAGTTGCCCTGGAAGCCCTCTCCATCTCCCACATCCCTGAGAAAAAAAACCATTTGCAGGAGCAGGAGCTGAGTGAACTTGGCCAGAGCTCCCAGCCAGTGCAGGAGAGCATTGCCAAACGGGGAGAAAAGTGCATCTGATTCTCCTACTGAGGCATCCAAGGAGGGCCACAAAATTATAGCTCCAACTATAAACAGAATGAGTACATTTTGTTCATTTTCCTGTTCTGTGCCTAATCGATGCAATATGAAGAGCTGCTATCAGTGCAGAGTTATACAATCAGATGGCAGCAATAAAAGGAGCGTTAGCAAGTCGGGGCTATCATGGGAGGCTGACTGCAGGAAGCAGTTATAAAACGAGACCGTTTAGATCTGTTCAGATGAGAACATCACATTCGTGACAAAGTCGTTCTGATGCCTGCCTGCCCACTGAATACTCAGCTAATGGACATCTGCATGGAGATTTACAGGGGCTGCCTGGCCCAGGAGCAGTGCTGAGGGTTGTGGATGCACAGACAGGGCTCTTTGTGCACCTTAAATAAGATGTGTCTTGCATCCAGCAATAAAACATCCATCTATCCGTGAGTTCATGTTATCTGCACAATATATCATGTGCAGAACTGGGTAATTGTTGTCTGGTTTATTGTTTCCTCGTTCTCTGAGACTCCTGGGAGGTTTTATTGTTGTTTTAGCACAAATCAGAGTGGAGGCTCACAGACTTGCAAGTCTGTGGCATGAGGAACACAGTGGGAACACTGTAGAAGGATAAAGCACAAGCTGGGCACCTCCAGCAGCTGTCAGCAAGGAGCCTTTGCTGTAAACTCCTTTGTTCTTTGGTATCTGAAAAGTTCCTGGTTCTCTGATGCTCCTCAGACTGGTTTTCTTCTCTTCCAGCCACCTCTCCTCTGGTATCTGTACAATGCACTTGGAAAACCCAGGGACTATCAAAAATGAGAGCTGTAAGGCTTTAAAAACAAGCAGACATTTCACCTGTCTCCAATCAGCCCCTTCTCAGGGCTTGGCTTTGATTTCCCCAGTGCAGAAAAGAAACGGAGAGGATTTTAATTTCCTTGGCTCCCCAGAGCAGCATGAATGAGGCTGCAGCCTTGCATTGGCCTTGTGTTATTAATGGGCTCCATGCTTGCAAATGTCTCATTCAATATATTTGCTCCAAGTGCTCCCAAAAAAAAGGGGGGAAAAAAAGAAGAAAGCAAACCTCAGGTTTCTGGGCCTAATGTATGTGACCTGACAGCATGAATACATTAGATCTTCCCCAGAAACACACAATTCCAGACTGTGCACTGGATCTCCAGCCTTTTTATCTTCATCTGGGCTCTAATCAATGTGCTGGCAAGGAGCCCTATTTTCCTGCCAGCCTGGCTCAGGCTCTGTCTCCCCCTGACAGGGTATGACATTCCTGCCTCCAGAGTGCCTGCGAGCTGGAATTGTCTGCTTTCCCATCCAGGCATCCCCAGCATCTTTCCAACAGGAGGGATTGCTTTCCTGCTGAGTTTCTTGGCCCCTCTGTGCCAGAGCCAAGGCTCCCCCAGCCCTCTGCAGGAACTGTGGCTCTGTTGAGGGCTCTGTGCTCTTGGAGATCTTATCCATCATTCCCCAAGTCCTAAAGAAGTGCCCAAAATCCAAACCTGAGCCCTGCGAGCTCTCAGCTGTCTTCTTAAACTTCAGGCAGGTGGTGGCATTTCCCCACTCCCTGTCTGCTTTTCCCTTCCCAGGCTCTGGTTATCTGCAAACCTTTCAGTTCCTAAGAGGAAGAGCTGGTTTATATTATGGGCCTGGACAGTGTCTAACCCAGGAGGGCCCCACTTTGATTAGGGTCTCTTGTGACCACCGTAATACAAGCACTGCTAATAAAATGCATTTGAATCAGAAAAAAAACCTCAGTGATGCTCCTTTTCCAGTTAGTTCCTAACTTGGGAAAGCCTGGGAGAGGTGGGATTTTCAGCCAGAGGTGAGGTGGCCTGGCCTGACCCATGCCAAGCCTTTGAGCTGTCCTTGCAGTGCTGCAAGCTGAGCTTAGCAAGAGCTGTGCTCATCTGTGCAAAGCCTTCTGTGCACGCCCAAATGTGCCACATATTTGCCTTCCCAAAGCTGGACCTGCTTCTGTTAACAGAAATTAATCACTTTAGAGCTAGTATTTTATTATTATGAATGCAGCAGATGTGTTTCCATTAATAGGTCCCCAAGTGAGCCTTATCTAGCATCACTGATACTTTAATGAAGGAGATTATGTGGCCTAAACAGACTTTTCATTTGCAGCATCCTCCCTTTTCTATCTGTGCTTCCCAGTGAGCAAACAAACCCAAGCAGGAATCTTGTTTCAGGCTCAGTTTCAGCACAGAAGATAAACCTGCTGCCAAATAATAAAATGTGTCCCCTGGTTTAATGTGATTTGTAAGAGCTAAACCTTGCCCTGCTCTGTTTGCAGGGCTCTGAAACCAAACATCAGCCCAAGCAGGGAGATGTCTGCACCCTGCTGTGGGGGTCAGAGCTCTCTGCTGCCCCAATTAACCCCAAAATCTGAGCCAGGAGAGGGCAGGCACTCTGCTCCCCAGGGACGTGTCTGTCTCCACAATATGGGAATTTTTCAAGTGTGCTGGTTGCCATTAAAAACTCATCACTTCTGACAGTGGCTCAGACCTAGGAAGTCTTTGGGTGCTTATAAAATAGTCCCTAATTAATGACAGCAATCATGAGGGTCACCAAGCAGTGCCATGGGAGGTTTCTCAAGCCAAGAGGATGTTTTATGTTTTCCAATGTTTTTCCTTTGCAAGGTCGGACTCTGCAATTGCTTTTGCTCCCCTAAATTATTTCTAGAACCAGATGCCTTTGCCCCACGTGGCTTCTTCACCCATTTGCTGCTCAGCATTCTCTTTATCTTATTGAATTTTTGTCTTTATTACTAAAAGCAGAAATAAAGAGGCTACACTGCTCCTTAGTAAATAGAGGAGGCAGTCCCTTGTGTAACACAGACAGAAAAAATCCTGTGCATTTAAACATGTGCTCTGGGAGTCCTAAGGAGCACCTCCATTCTATAAATGTATCATTTTAAAATCCAGAGGGATCATCACATAAATTCTATAGAACTGCCTTCCCCTGCTGTGTTCAATAAAGGATATTGAAGTACATCATGTCTGCAGGAGGGAGTTCAGCCCCTCAGGATGGAGGATTTGTCACCTGGACAGTGACAAAGTGGCCCAAAGGCAAGGTGGGAGTGCAGCCACAGTGAAATCCCAGGGGATTGTTCCTCAAATCAGCAGCAGCGTTTGGGTCCCTGCACCAAATGCTTGAGGTCTGACAGAATGGAAAAAGGATGAACTTTCCTTCACACCCACATCCAAACAACTGTACCATGAAAAAACAGAGATAACGAGGCGACGACTGCCCCCCAGCCTTGTCTCTTTAAACCAAACCAAAACAAAGCGCTGCCTTTTTCATTTGAGCCCAATTAATTTGAGTAAAGTGAGGAAATCACATCTGGGCTGTGGCTGCTCGAGAGCTCCTAACCACAGCCTGCGTGAGGTTATGTCAAGGACTTGCTTGTCAGCTTTGCTTTAACTCACATATGGGACCGGGGAGGAAAGAAAACCCAAGAGTTTTTACTTTCTGCAGTAAAAGCCAAACTAACATAAAATGAGATTAATGGCAACAGCAGTGACTGCTTTCATTTCCCAGTGAACTGTCCCAATAGTACCAGTAATCAAGATCAGGTTGGCTTTTCATTCTTTTTTTCTTTTCTTCTTTTTTTTTTTTTTTTTTTGGATAAAAAGACAACTTTTCATCAGAGAAAAGAAAAAGAGATACTTAAAATACATAGGCACATCTGTTCTCCCATATTAACAACATTACGTCTTTCTCCATGTGATGCATAATGAATCATCTCAGTGTGTTTTGCTTTATAGTTTTGTACAAATCCAATTCCTTGTGACTTTTACTGTAATAATAATATTTTCCAATTCAACAGTACCTTTCATTTTGAGTTTCTCAGCACTAATGAGAAGTGTGCTGAACCCATTGAAACAGCTCGAAAAAGGGAGGCACAGCTGTAATTACTGGGAATTGAATTTGTCTCCTAATGGGGAGAAGAGAAAAGCACTTAGAGCTCTTTTTCTTCGGCAGACATGTGATTTTCACTGCACCCTGCTCGAAGCAGCCCGTGTTGTCAGCTCCCTTTGGAATCCTCGGAAACACAAGGCTTGGAGCACCGGATAATTTGATTTTTTGCTACTTCGTAAGATTTCAATTACGTGGATCGTGCACTCTGGGAGGGTCACACTTCTCATTCAAGCCACTGCTGGGTCTGTGTGATGAGCATGGGGCAAAGGTTCTGCTTCCATCCATCCATGGGACCATCCATCCATCCATGGATCCAGAAATCATCCATCCATCCATGGATCC
>VWZS01009167.1:258419-341829 GCA_013397075.1 Rhabdornis inornatus
CATCCATCCATCATCCATCATCCATCCATCCATCCATCCATCATCCATCCATCCATCCATCATCCATCCATCATCCATCCATCCATCCATCCATCATCCATCCATCATCCATCCATCATCCATCCATCCATCATCCATCCATCCATCATCCATCCTTCCTTCCTTCAATCCATCCATCCATCCTTTGGGGAGATGGTGTTGAGGCACAGAAATTAGAATCCAGCATCTTCTCCCTGCTCTGCTGCCCTCTGGATGCCTTCAGGCACCACCTTTGCCTTCATGGCCTCGCTCAGAACAGCTCTGGCTTTTCCTGATGCTCCTCATGGACCAAAATTAGATCCATTTTTTCTTTTCCTTCCCCATGGCCATTTGGGAAAGGTGGTCTGAGATCACTTTTCCCCAGTGGATTCATTAAACTGAGCTAATTCCCAGTTCAGACATGCAGGATTAGAGGGGATTGAAGCTCCTCAGGAGGTACCAAACCATATCTGAACCCTTCCAGCCCATGGCAAAGCTCAAATCTTCACACCTGCGTGGGGTTTATAGGAATTGTCAACCTCATTTGGCAGCAATAATTAACATTTCCTTGAAAGACAGAGATCCTGAGACATCAGACCACGTGTCTGAAATGCTGCTTGACGACAAAAGTCTTGTTTGTGTTTGCTACCAAAATCCAACATGAGCAAAGGAATGTTTTTCACAGCAAGGAATGGGAATGATGGCTCTTTTTAAAAATAAAATAAAAAAAGAATGAGAGAATAAAGAGCAAAAATTCTTGATTCAATTAAATTCTTAGTCATGTAAATAGTTGGGAGTTTCCAGAAAGTAATGTCTTTATAGCAGGATGCCAATGCAGTGTATAATTAAAATGTAAAAAATGTAGGACGCTGGCCAAGCCTTTGATTACAAACAAGATTTTTCCTAACCCACCCATGACTTGGCATTTTGATCCTGAAATTTATCAACAGGAAAAGGTGATGATTTATTTTTCTGGACTGAAGATGAACATAAGTTAGTTTGCAGAGAAATAAATCTCTTTCACAAACTTTATTTGCTCATTACAAAAGCTTTTAGCATTTGATCACACTTTAGAAAGAAAAGGGTTTTCTGGAAAGGGGATTTGTTTTCTTTGATTGGTTGCTTTATATAATAACTGCTTTCTATTGTATAATATGAAAGGCAATGGGAAGCAAAGAGCTTTTACATAACAACCATTTAATTAGAATAATTTAATTCAACTTTACCGTGCTGTACCAAGATGATAACAAGACTAAGCCTGACACTGGCAGCAAATATCAGTGTTGAGCACAGAGGAATCCCAAAATATCCTGGAACACTCTCCAGTGTTTTAACCAGCACCCCTAAGCAACTTCATTCTCAAACCTTGGACAGCTTTGTTATTATTTACACTCTTCACTAAACTGGAAACCAGATAAAATCCTTGACAGAAGGTGGTTGAATGGGTTGATAAATGTAGTTTTATTTTATTATATAAATGCAGGATCATCAAGCAGGGTCAAAGAGTGAGAACACCACAATGCCCCACCCAGAACCTCCAAGCCCAGAGCTTTTCCATAGACCTGAAGCACTGAATGAGGATGAATTTTAAAATTTGATGTTGTCTTTTCCTTTATTACCTTTACCCTTACATTAAAGCAGCCATTAATTGGAATACTGTAAGCAGCAAATCTTCTTGCTCAAAGTAGAAAGGGTGAACAGCAAGGAAAAGCTTTTTAAACTCTAAATTTTGTTCATTGTACAGTTCTTTTTGGTATGTTCAGGTCTTATGGAACTGCAGAAAGCTGAATCCATCTCTGAGCTCTCCAGTGTCCTTTCACCATGGACTTCCAGCCAGAAAATACCTTTTGCCAACATTTGCTACTCAACCCCCTTTGAGCTGCAAGCTGGGAGAAGAGACCCAATCAATAATAAAACCCATCCAAAGATGAACAGCTCAGACAGTTGGGGAATTAATTCTCCAAATGGTCACTCCTCGTTCTCCAGCTGGATCCTCCCACATGAAGGAATGAGGAAAAAAAAGTTGGGCACAAATCTCACCCTCCTCACTGCAGGGTGGGAAGGTTCAGCACCCCTAAAATGCCCCAAATTTATTTCAGATTTGAGCCTCGAAATGTGTGATCTCCACTGCAAAATCTCAACTCAATGCCTTGTTGATCATTTATTTTGCTTTGTAGCACTCTGTGGACTCCAGGCTTTACATTTTAAGCCATAAATAGGTAAAATCAGTAAAAGATCAGTAAAAGTTCATATAGCATGTGGTCCCTGATTAGTCATTCCCAAACAGTTGGGGCTACAGATTTTCTCATCCAGGTGTTTTTAGTACAAGGCACATTCCTCTCTCTTTTTCTCTCTGTGATTGCAGTGCTTGAATTTTGCAAAACACAAGCTGTGCAATTTCATCAGAATTTATTTGGTATGAGGCAGCTGAAAAGCAACATTATGCCAAGAAAATGCAAGGAGAGAAGAATTCACAAGTCATATATTGTGCAGCTACGCTTCTCAAAGGGTATTTGTGTGTTTTAGTGGAGCACCAAGCATGTTCATGTCTTTTATGACAGAATAAAGCATTCAGCAGCCCATGATACAACTATTCAGACTGCTGGCAGCCACCAGCCACTTTCCACTTCTTTGAGTGCAAGATTCAGGGTGTGGAAACTTTCTACTTCCTTGGAAACTCTTCTGAAAACGGGTTTTCACTCAATTCAGCCTCTAAGTGTTTAAGAGGTGACTGAAATTCTGAAAGTGGACGGGCTGTTTTAGTGCCATTGGCAACCTCGGGAAGTTTCTCACTATGTGAAGGGAAAGGAGGGGAGAAAAGTGGGGGAGAAATCTTTGTTATTAAAAATCTAACTCAGGATTTTCAGCGAGTGCCTTCTCTCCCTCTCTTTCTCTCCCTTTGAAAAGCAGGAGGTGAAAATAGCAGGATACTTTTCACTTCCATGTATTATTCACCCTCTACATCAAAGTTTCTACCCCTGCACTTGGAGTTCCACTTTCTGCTGTTGCTCAGAGCTGCTGATTCAGTGAGATTAGCCAAATGCTTGATTTAACCTGAAAAATTACACTTGAGAAAATTCCCACCATCATCCAAGCAGCAGGGAAGATTTTACCTAAATATACGTCATGACTTGAAGGATATTCCCAAAGAAAGTAGTGATGGGACACGCTTCATGGTTCTGGGACAGAAAATCCCACGGGATGGGACTGATTTCACCGAGGTTTATCAATTTAAACATAAATTTAAAGCCGTTGTAAAGCTCTGGGGTGGCTGGTGGTGGGAGCTGGCTGTGTCAGAGAGTGATTCACCCCACTGGGGCATGAATCAGCTCGGGATGCTCCTGCCATTCCCTGCAGCCACAGGCAGAGCAGGGATGATCCGGGGTGGCTCTGGAATGGCTCTGCTGGCTGGGATGGAGCTGGCACAGCCTCCTGTCCCCACACTCCCTGCTGCAGGAGCTGGGTCCCTGCTGATTGTCATAGAGCAAAGAGGTGGCACAGAAATAACAGAGACAGGGAATTATGGAATATCCCGAGCTGGGAGGATCCTCAGGGATCATTGATCCAACTCCTGTCCAGCACAGACACCCCAACAATCCCACCCTGGCAGCACTGGCCAAATTCTCCTGGAGCTCCAGCAGCCTGGGCAGTGCCCAGCACCCTCTGGGGGAAGAACCATTCCTGGTATCCATCCCAACCCTCCTGACACTCATTATTCTCCCTGATAAGAGAAAACTCGTGAAATCCATGTTCAAATCCATATCTCTGTTGCTTTACGTGCAGCTGGCTGGAGAAAGCTTCTATCAGTGACTTGATCTATTTTTGTGTAGTATTTAACAAGATGGTCATAAGCCTTTATGAAGTTTCTGCCAGGATAAAATAGTCCAATTTGTGTCTCCACTTCACTTTGGTCTCTAAATCTTGTCCTGATCTCACAATATTTTTTTTTTCCACTCCACTTTTAGATCTCAGCATTCCTTACCTTTGGGCAACCTTCATTATACAAGAAAAAAATTAGGACTGAACAAACTAACCTTGGGGTGATTAAAGAAATAACTCTATTCCCAATGGAAATATCTGAAATTCCTCAGCAATACCATGAGAAACTAATCTTGAATGTGATCTGACTTCAGAGGATGATTCATGGTTTCTGACTCAAGAGAAGTTGTTGATTATGGTTTAGGTGTCTCATCCTAAACAAAGAGACACTTTTTATTTTGATACTTCCTAACTAAACAAACTCTTTTTTTCTTTCCACGTTGTCAACATATTGTGAATATTCATAGCTGTGGACAGAATAACACGTGGAAAATGAACATTTCTCACTGAGCAGCCAAAGGAGGCGAGGCAGGACCCAAAGCACTGGGGGGAGTTTGCCATGAAGCTCTTCCTGAGTGGATTTAGGGACAGCAGGGCCTCGTCTCAGCTGCACCCTCTGACCTTTGCTTTGCTGATGTTTGCTGCATCAGCTTTTGCCGTTGTTGCTGTTCTCGTGGAAGTTTTTGGAACAGCCTGTGCATTTCTCGGGGCAAGGCTCTTGCACGTGCCAGAACACAGCATTCCCAGTGTCCATGGATGGAATGCCCTGGGGTTGGGGGTGAGCTGGAGAGGTCTCTGTGTAACAGAGTGTGGAAAAGTGCAAGGATTCACCAGCTGTGTTTCTACAGAACATTCCAGCCCTGTATCACCAGCCTTGCAGAGCTGGGATGACTGGGAGGTGGGCAAAGCCACAGCTCCCAAACCCTCACCCACTCCAGGTAACCCCAGATATCATGGACAGGGACACAGAAACCTTGAAACTGGGAAAAGGTAATCAGGAAAAAAAAAAAATAACAAATCCTAATTTCCTAACTTAATTAACCCTAAAAATGCCTCTGCCTCCTTGTCTCACTTGTTCTTGAAGCTGGCAAACACCTCCACCTGATTCCTTCTCTTCATCAGATCTCTGTGTTCCACTTAACCCCCCAGGACCTGTGTGCAGGACTGGGAAGGGTAATAGCAAACAGATTACACACTGAGCAATAGACTAAGCACAATTAGGCCTCACATTCCTCTCACTCCTATAAATAACTCTCAGTTTCCTCTCCGTGTCTGCAAATTTCATTAGTATGATGGAAAAAAAATGAAAAATACACGCACACACACAGACTCACACCCACTCACACTCACCCACCCCAAGCTCACTTTTCTTGCTAAGCCCAGAGCTGATCTCTCAATCAAAGGCTTTGTTCAGCCTGGGGGAGGAGAGGGAGTTAAACCCACAGCCCCACCAAGCCTTGGGCCACGTGCTCCTGGCCATGAAGGGAAAATTCTCTGCAGATGGCTGAGGAATTCACCTGCAAGAAATAACAGAGAGAAAAAAAAAAAAAAACTCTTTGCTGGGCTTATGTGCAGCCCTGTGGGGTTTTGGGGCATTATCATCACCCCTGCTTGTCCTTGATCCCAGCAGAAGGGGGGGTGTTATCCCCAGGTCAAAGCCATCCCTCAAACATTTCCAGAGTGTGTCCTCTCCAAGATCTCTGCCTGGGGTGTGAGTGTTGTTGGGATTCAGGTGTGAATTTCAACAAAGATGGAAAATGGAGAGGACCCTAAAGACAGCAAAATTGTGAATTTCATTCTCAATAAAGGACACAGCTATTCACTGAACATTCAAGGTTTGCAGGTCTTCATCATCTTCCCTTCCTCCAGTGGAGATCCCCCAGGTAACCTCTAAGTGCAGGTAAGTACAGGCTGCAATTGCAGGAGGGACAAAATTCTTCTGTCCATGGGACCTCAGCTAAGTTATTAGGGGAAAAAAAATCTTATTAACTGCAAAAAAAGGAAAAAAGGTCAGGCTCAGACAGGAGCGTAAAAACCCTTGGAAACTTGCTGTGGTCTTTCTCTTTCAGAAGAGAAATAATTGGCTATTGCAGCAGCTTTTTGCACTTGCAGGGCCAATAGGAAAAACCAGGGCCTGTCAGACATGTAAAGCAATCCAGGAGACTTTACAAGAACCTGCAGCAGCTGAACATGAGACAATTGTCTCAGTCTGTGTTTAGGTGCTGAATTTGGGCACCCCAAATGCAGGTAGATGTTGACAGACCCCTCAAGGTGTGTCAGTGCTGGAACTCAGGGCTCCTCCTAAAAGCAGTGCCAGCCCCAGAGGGGAGCAGTCACTGATCCTGTCCCAGTCTGGGCTCCCAAATCAGAGCCTCAGAGACCCGATTTACCCAATTTACTCCTGGTGCTGTTATCTGCCTCCGACCCGGAGAATTTCATTAAATTCCTAACAAAGTGAAATAATTGCCTGGCTTTTCTTGCTGCCTTCAGCCCATTGTTGTTTCAGTCTCCAGTGGCTGGAGGATGCGGAGATGGAAAGATCCAGATGAATTTCAGGAGTTAAAGGCTGGGAGAGCCCATTGTTCTGCCTCCACATTTAATGAGTTCTGCCCCAACCCATTACTTTACCTCATCTCTTCACTGCTATCAGAAAAGTGTCTGCAAATTATCGTGTCCCAGTCCTACAGCCCATAATGAGTTCATCCCCATGCAGAAGAGCTGTTATCTCTGGTGTGTTAAAAAGCCAAATTGCTGCCTGCCTTTGAAGGGCTGTGAAGCCCCGATCAACAGCGTTTGGTGAGTGAATCACTTGGGAAGCCACACTCCCAGCATCTCGTTGTCATTATTAGGATGGAGGAGAAGAATTGAAGATAAAGTTTGATTCTACATGACAGAAAATGATTGTAGAGAGGGAGAGAGGCCTGCCTGCTGAAGAGACAGCGCCAGGTTGGATGAGGAATCACTTTGTATTTCCTCTTCCTTGAAATCTGAGTGCACCTCTCCCAGGTCGGCTGGACAGAAACGGGTTTGGATTTGTCACCTGAGGAGAGGAGCCCTCCCTTTCCCACACACAGAGCTACATGGAATGCTCACCAATACTGTTCTTCCTCACAGAGCCATGGAATGGGCTGGAAGGAACCCTACAAATCATCTCATTCCCACCCCTGCCGTGGGCAGAGTGACCTGAGTAATTTACTGAGCTCTGGTGGCCACGGCTTCATTCTCACCCGTGGGGAAAGGGCTTGGCAAAGGTCCCAGCTCCTGCTGACCACTGCTGGGAACGCTCTTCCCTTTGCCCCTTTTTGGGAAGAAATGGGGAAAACAGCCAAGAGGAATGATGGATTTGTCTTTACAAACAAGCTCTGGGTCTGCTGGTGGATAAAACCAGCACTGAGAGATAGAAGAAACAATGGGAATGATTCCGCTGATTGATGAATGGAATAAAAAAAAGATATTTGCCTTTACAGACAAACTGTAGGGTTGCTGATCAATGAAACTGGATATTGAAAGATGAAAGAAGCAATGGGGAAAAACCATGAATTCTATAAGAACTAAAAATGAGAAGGGAGGGTTGTACATTAGAGGGGAATCTCAGGTATCAGGGTTTGGGAAGTCTGTGCCTCTCAAGTACCTCAGCAATGGGGAAAGAGAGAGGGAAATGTGGATGGGAAATTGGGATAAAAAGAGAGGCTGCGTCCTCCAAAAATCTGAGAGATCCCAGGGCAATGTCCCATGGCCTCTCCCTTTATTGCAATAAAGTAAAAAGGATTCCTCTGTCTCCTTTCTGGACATAAACCTCGGGTGTGTGTGGATTAATTTTCCTGACAACGCCAAGGGTCTGTCCACAGGCAATGGAGAGGATTGGAAAACACGAGATCATTTCTCCCAGAAAAAAAAAGAGAATCACTGTTGTGAGGGATGAGATCCCTGTCACCAAACTGTGTCATCATCCCTGTCCCTGCCCTGGGCATCCCCCGTGTGTGACACACGTGTGGTCCTTGTCACCTCCCGTGAGGATGATGTCGGAGCTTGCAGATAATTTGGGAACACAAAACACTTTCCTTGTGAAGTCTTAAACTGCCTCTGCCTCCAGCACTGCAATCAAAACAAAGGAAAATAATACTTTTGTTCTACTAATCTTCTGTAGTCTTGGTAAAATATATAATAGGTTCCATTAAGCCCGAGTTAGTTAATTACTAGGTAGGAAATCCAATATCTTCTCAGGGTTATTTTCCAGCTGTCATTTTGCAAGAGAATTTTTGCTTTGACGTCATTGCGAGACAAAAAACGCTCTGTGGACAAAAGAAACCACAAATCGGGGGGAAATACATCAATATTGTTTTTCTTATAGCCTGCCACTCATTGGGAGGAATTTTGTGCAGTATTGTGAGCCTGCCTCCGGCAAAGCTCCGTTTCCAACCCAAATGTGTGAATGATGGGAGACAGCTCACGGAGCCATTCCTGGGAAAGCTCTGCAGGTCCCTTCAGGGCCGCCTTCAGCTGCTGATCAATGCCTCCAGGATCACCCCTCGCTGAGGAAAAAATAAAGATATTCGTGGATGTTTTCATGTTGGAGTTCAACACCAGCATTTAATGAATTTTCCATAAATTCCATTGCATCCCCACACAGGTGTAAATCCATTCCACGACCTTCCTTGGATAACAAGGATATTTCCATTACCAGGACACCATCCTTGGAACAGAGAGGTAATTATGCTCATTAATATTAATCTGATCACCCACTGCATCTATTTGCCTGCTTCAGCAGGAGCTGAATTAAAATGCAAACTGACTTTAGCAAGGTTTCTAATCTGATTAATTACCACCCATCTTATTTACATACAAAGCCATAAAAGCACCTATCAAACCAAAATACCTGGTCATTTGTTCTGCATGGTTTTGTGGAAGTGCTGACTGCAAAAGTTCCAGAAAAAAAAAATCCACTGTTCTGTTGGAATCTGCAAGGCTGAGGTGGAAATTAAATATAATTTAATGTTGGGGTTTTTTTTTCCTCTGGAATTTTGTTTTGGAAGAGAACCTGAGGGGAAAAATTCTGACAATGTCAAAATATTCTGTTTTGACTATTTCAGAACAAAATGTTTAGAGTTTCCTGTTCGAGATGGATTTTGTTTTGAATTTTTGGTTTAGTTATATTTTTTTATAATAAATACATTATACTGTATTATAGAAAGAAAAGTTCGAGAGCCATAATGAAAATAAATGGTTTTATCTACAGAAAACATTTTCTGGAGTCTCCCTGTGGAAAACGTGACTTTGGAGCTTTGCACAGACTCTGGTTTGTGACAAAGGGCTGGAGGATGCAGCAGGGGGAACCTGGCCTCACCTTTCATAGCCCTTCAGATCATTTTTTATCAGATTCCAGCCTGGATTCCCAGCTCCAGGTGCTGTTTTATGAAGGGTGAATTGATGGAGAGTGGCACATTTGCTTCCCTCCCTTTTCCCACCAGATTCTTCCAGACTTACAGGCAATGATGACAAATGATGAAGAAATAAAGTTCATGGACTTGATCACGGGTGGGATCCTTCTCCAGCCTGTCAGACATTTGTGGCACAGGTCAAGGAGAAGGGAATTCCCTCCCAAGGAGACCCAGAACAATTAGAACAACTCCTCAAGGGCATTCATAGAATCATGGAACGGTTTGGGTTGGAAGAAACCTCAAAATTCATCTCATTCCATCACCTTCCACTGCTCCAGGTTGCTCCAAGCTGCATCCAACCTGGCCTTGCACTTTTCCAGGGATGGGGCAGCCAGAAGCTCTCTGTGCCAGGGCCTCACCACCCTCGCAGGAAACAATAAAATGTTTAATTTCATTCCCTTTGGCCTCTCACTGCTGCTTATTTAAAGGGTTAAATGCCTCCTTTGAACCTGCTCCCTCTCAGAAGCAAAACACCAGCACTCCCTGGGCTGAAAGAAGATGTGTTATATTAATAAAATTATTTCCCAAATGAAATTTAAGCCTGGGGAAAAAAAAAACAAAAAACCAAAAACAAAAACAAACCCACCAAGGTTTTTGCGTGGGAGGGGAAAATTTGTTTGCAATAATCTGCTTTGCTTCTCCCTGTCACAATGGCTGCTGGGAGGAGTCTGGGAGGAAGGAAAGGAGCTCCTGAGCTGAAAAGTTATGGTCTGGAGGCATGATGATGATGATGATGATGATGATGATGATGAAGGCAGCTTATTTCTAAACCCTTGCTGAATAATTAAATTATAATTTAATTATTAAATTATAATGTGGCGTGACTTTGCTCCTGCTGCCCCTCCCAGCTGAAATGTCGCAGCAGCCCCAGGCTGGATCCTCACCTTGCCCAGCAATGCCAGCAGGGACCTGGAGCCCGCAGGTCCTGCCCGTGCCTGGCTGGAAAATGGGAATTTGGAAGGGTTTTGATGCAATCTGTGGTTGTGATTCCCAGCCCTGCCAGCAGTGCCGGGAATCAAACCACAGCCTTCATTGTAATCCGATAAAACCTCAACAGCCACTTAAGGCTCTCCTTTGCTCTGCAGGGGCCTCCTCGCCCTTTTTGTTTAAGTGTCAGTGAGGCAGAAGCACGGGGAGGGAACTCAGATCCCGGATTCCCCCACTGGGTTTGAAGATCACCAGGAAAAATCCGATTTTCCCCATAAATCTGATTGCCAAGGGGTGCTTTGGCACCTGGCTGGAGCACCTTGGAGCTGGAAGTGAGAGGAATGATGGATTTATCTTTACAAGCTCTGGGTCTGCTGGTGGATAAAACCAGCACTGGGAGAGAAAAGAAACATTGGGAAGGATTCCACTGATTGATGAATGGAAAAGAAGGATATTTGCCTTTACAAACAAACTGTAGGGTTGCTGATAAATGAAACTGGATATTGAAAGATGAAGGAAGCAATGGGGGAAAACCATGAATTCTATAAGAATTAAAAATTAAAAGGGAGGGTTGTACATTAGAGGGGAATGTCAGGTATCAGGCATTCGTGATCAGGTATCACGAGCCCCTGCACCCCACAGCCACAGCTCATCCCCCTGCCCCACTGCTGAGGGTTCATCCCTGAGCCCCACATCCCATCCCTGAGCCCCAAATCCCATCCCTGAGCCCCACATCCCATCCCTGAGCCCCAAATCCCATCCCTCAGCCCCACATCCCATCCCTGAGCCCCAAATCCCATCCCTCAGCCCCACATCCCATCCCTGAGCCCCAAATCCCATCCTCCCATCCCTCAGCCCCACATCCCATCCCTCAGCCCCACATCCCATCCCTCAGCCCCACATCCCATCCCTGAGCCCCAAATCCCACCTCTCAGCCCCAAATCCCATCCCTCAATCCCAAATCCCATCCATCAATCCCAAATCCCATCCCTCAGCCCCACATCCCATCCCTCAATCCCAAATCCCACCTCTCAGCCCCACATCCCTGAACCCCTCCACCTGTCCAAGCCCCCCAGACCTGCAGGGAATCCCTTTGATTTGGGATTGCCTCAATCCCCCCCAGAGTTTGGGGTTGCCTTTGCAGCACTCTGCTCTTAACTCCTCTTGTTGCTGTGATGGGACTGGATCCTGAGAGGGAAATATTTGGGAATTGTTATTTTGGGCTGATTTATTCAGTTGTTTATTCACGAGCTGCCAGCTCTGTGTATCTGTACCAGACTGGGGAGGGTTTGCCACATTCCACATTTCTTGGAATGATTCCATAAACAGGTGTCAACCCCCTCATAGCTTTAATAAGAAAGGAAAAACATGTTTCAGCAATTTTTTTTTTCTTCTTTCTTGATTATTTTAATGTGTCTTTCCTCAAAATTACAAAATAAACAAAAAAAGTACAATAGTTTTAAACACTTCATGAAAAAGACAGTAAATTTTCAGTTCCTTCAGGCTGGCAAATAATGGGGAATTACAATTAGAATTTTGTGCCCAACAAGGCATAATTTAATTTGTTTAAAGAAGACCTGAGCACCTTCATTTTCCAAGAGCATTTCTGAAAAGCCAGGCCTGACTGAGGTCAGCCTGGATTTCCAAACCTGAAGAAATCCAAGTGAGAAACCAGCTCAAATCCTTGGTCTGAAACACCTCAGGCACCTTCCCTGCTCCTCTTCTTATTTCCTGGAGCACAAACGTGAGTGGAGCTCATTATCTGCCTTAATCACCCAGAGAATCCTCTCAAAAGGCAGAACCAGCAAACAAAAGCAGCTGGTAAGAAAAAGATTTCAGGCATCATAAAATGCTGAAAGTACCAATGGTTTTCAATAAAGCCATGTTGATTTAGCATTTCTCTTTTAAAAACATGCACATCTTGATTATTCCTGGGATATATTTAAAAAAAAAAAAAAAAAACAAGCCCAAATAACCAATCTTGAAGGTATTTTTGTCAAATATTTCCATTCTTTTTCCAAAGGAAATGGTTGATTTTATAACTGCAGATTCCTCTTCGTGAGCTGTTCATGAAAAATCCCAAGATTTTTCCATTCCTTAGCCAATCCAGGCTCACTCTTGCATCCACAGAAAGGTGTTGCCATCATAAAACTGGGCCACAGTGTTTACATTTTTATGATATTCTCATAATTAGCAATTCTTCTCTGCCCCTCTGGTGACTAATTAAAAAGCAGCAGATCCTCGAAGGAAACTTTAAGAACGTCCTGTTTTGAGATTATTCTGCTGCTTTGGCCCATATTTTCTGGTTTGTTTTTTTGGTTTTTTCTTTGTTTTTTTTTTTTAACTGAGGGTAATTCTACAAAAATAAGCTCTGTTGTGTCAGGTGGGACATGAATGAATTCTGGTGCCCATGAATTCTGGTGTTGTCATGTTCTGTGTGGCATCAAAATGTCACCTACAGCCATCTGGTGTCACAGTTGCACCAGAATTTCTGCACTCAGGACAGTAAAAAGTAAAACAAATTATCCAGGAGTGGAAAAATACATCTCTGAGAATGCCCCACACCAGGCAGGCTGGCTAAAATAATAGCAAGAAATTGGTATTTTTTGGTATTGCTTAATTTGTGGGGATTAATCTGAAACAAAAATTTCTTTTCCAAGCCTGGAGGCTCCAGCAGGACCCCCCAGTTCTGCATGATGCCAAGAACCCCAAATATCTCATGAGGTTCCACTGAGACGAGACCAACCTGCTGCTCACCTCATACCCATGGTCACCATCATCATCATCATCACTATCACCACCATCATCATCAGACCCTCTGGCCTTGGATCCAGTGGGAACTGGGAATCCTCAGCGGCCTCCAGAGGAGCCTTTCTGCTCCCTCAGGTTGTTATTTACACCCTTAACTCCAGCCTGCAGTGCAGATCTGATGGAAGCTGCTCACCCCCAAATCCCACATCCCTGTTTGGCTGGAGAGGAGCAGAATTCATCATAAATGTGGATGGGCTCCATAGAAACACTTCCACAGCAGGGAGAGGAGAGCTGGTGAGCCCATCTGGGAGGAGCAGGGGGAATTTGTGCTCTCTGCTCTGCCTGCATTCAGCTTTCACAGCTCCACTGGCTGCCAAAACAACCAAAAAACCAAACAAACAACCCCCAGAGGAGCTGTGGGATCACTCCAGAGTCCTTGGGCTGGGAGGTAACTCAGAATTAGATCAAGAACCCAAAGCTGACAGGTCCCACCCACAGCCCTTTGCCTTTTGTCTCCTGCTGGATTGTGCACTGCTCAGGGCTGGTGGCATTCCCAGGTCACCCCAAAACAGAGTCAATGTCAGAGTCAGTGTCACCTTTTAGCCCTGCAGTTCTCCTGCAGTCCCCTCTTTGTAGCTGGGATCATCTGTCTGTCTGACAGGCAGAAAACAAGGCGTGGGCAGAGAGTTTGTTCTTCCCACTGAGTGACAAATTTCGAGGCTTCACCACTTCTCCTTCCCCTCTGCTGGCTCCTCCAGCTATTTTTGGATTCATGGTGTGGCTGTTGCTGCTTTCTGGCCGAAGCTGCTTTGCAAATGACCATTTCCCCGTGTGTTTGCTGAGTGTAAACATCTTGCAAAACAAGAACTTGTGCTTCCAGGAGCTCTGAGGAGCAGCAGAGGAAAGGGGAGTTGCTCAGTCTGCTCTTGTAGTAACAGCGAAGAGTTTCTCAAATTAGAAATCTGGCTGCAAGATTTCAGTGTCTCGGGCTTCTGGAGCCATCAATGAGTGAGGAAATAAAGGAGAGATGGAAAAAAGAAACCCTGCAAACACACAAGGAACACTTCAGTGCTGCACTGAGCACCGTGGTGGGACATTTCCTGCTTTATAGGGTAAGGGAACATTGGTGTCCCCCTTGTAGCAGCTCCCAAATTCCCACTCCTGGACTGCAGATAAAACACAGAAGTCTCAGTTCAGTCTTTCCTCACAGCCTGGATTTTCTGGCTCTGCAACACCAGCACTGCCTTTGCCCAGCAAACACCTCTCCCCTTCCCCACCTGCGAGGGCAGAGTTTGTTTTCCTACCTTTGCAACCACTTCCAGGGAAGACTTAAAAATACTTAGAATTTAAAAATAAAAGCCAGGTTCTGCCAAGAAAACAGGTGTCCCCTCATTAATTCCTAATCACAGAGATTTTACAGCAAGTGACGGGACAATGAACACGTGGGAAAACACAGTGCTCTGATCCTGCATTGTTCCTTACGTTTTTATATCGATAAACACTGACTCACCTTCAACAACGTAATCCAGACACAATCAAGGGAAGTACGTGGGGATCTCGTGGTCTTTGCTGACTTTGTTTTGTTTATGACCCCAAAACACCACAAAACACTTATCCATAAGTGTGTCCCATGCCTGCAAAGCATGGGCTGCAAATGGAAAAGAGATGAAAAATCAGGGAGAGCCTCTTTCCCGACACACGAGCTGCAAAAATTGTGGAGTCAGAGTTCAGCATTTCAAGATTCCACACACTGTCCATTTTTTGTGGCTATGACTTCTTTCAGAGAGTGAGAAAACACCACATTTCTCCCATTTGACTTTTTATTTCCCACCAAAATGCTGTGTCTCATAACATTTGAAACGCTGGGAAAACACATTTCCAACTTTTAAAGAGGGCTGTGTGTGGAATCAGCTCCAGAAGGGCCCAGCAATGCTCACAACTGATCAAAATCAACAGGAACATTCTTCTCCTTGCACTGCTCGCTGTGAAGGCACCAATATTCCAAATTTCCAGTGGATCTCTGGGTGTTAGGAATGCGTCCTGAACAGCATTTTGATAAAATTTAACAGAGAAATGACCCCAAAAATACTGTGCAAGCACGTGTCCTAAGAAAACGGTGATGGGATCTCAAACCCCACACCCTGATGGCTTCAGGGAGGATGTCCAGAGCTGCCAGACCAGCAAAGGTTGGGAGATCATTTCTACAGGGTGTAGACACGGGCAGGGATGCTCCACATGGCAAATCCTTCCTTGCACAAGTATTGCTGGATGTGAAAACTCTCCTTCACTCCCAAAACAATCAGTGGGAATGTCTTGTTATTCTCACTGAGAGCAGGATATTACCTAAAGCTCCCCAAAAATCATTAGAAGTGTTCTCATTAAAAAGGAAAAAGGGGGAAAAGGCAGAGCTTGTCCCATGGGCACTGTGGTTTGTGCTGTGTGAATTCTGCCAGGATTTCCTCCCTTGGGAGCCCTCAGTGGAGCTCAGATTCCCACATTCCCTCGAGGCTCAGGGTGATGAGATGGAAGCACTTGGACACCCCAGCCAAGACTGATTTCACAGCTCTGAGGGGGATTTTTGGTGCCAAAAAGGCCTGGACAAGGTGTGATAAATGGGGAAGAGTCAGAGCAGGGGCTCCCAGAATGTTTTATTGGAAACCACAGCCTGGGCAGGGCAGGATCTCTGATCCTGGGATCCCTGTGCCCATCCACGACCTCCACAAAGTGACCCAAATGCCAGTGGGAGCTGCAGCCAGCTCTGCCACCCAGAGCACAGGACATCTCTCCTGGTTCTCCTCTTTCCTGGAGTGCTGGCCCTGCTCAGGGTCTCTCTCTCTTTGCCCAGGCAGAGGAAGGATCCCAGTGAACCCATGGATATTTATTTACCTGCTCTCGAAAACTGCTGAGCTGCTAAAGCAGAGCCCCCACCCTCCCTGTGACAGCTGTTTATCTGTTCCTACTTTTACCTGTTCTTCCAAGAAAAGTGACTTCTGTCTTTCCCTTAATTTTCCTTTCATCATGCACAAACATCCCACCCAAATTTCTCTCTGTCTCTTTTTATTTCTTTTTTCTTCTTTTTTCTCAGTTACCACACAACAAAAACGTTTGTCTTCCATTGATTTTGTCACTCAGGCAGAGCCAACCGTCGCTCCTCAGTGCGTGCCCCAAAAGCCAGAGTGGAGTGACTCAGTCGGGCAGGGTTTTATTCAAACCATTTGTCCTGTGGTCAGAGCAGATTAAAGGCAGATCAGGTTGCCCTCGGAGCAATGCTGGGACAGTGAGAGTGAGAGATGCTGGCACTTGCTCCCCAAACCACAGGCAGCTCGCGTGACTGCGGCTTCCTCCGGCCCCTCCTGCCTTCTGGAAGTGCCATTTCCAGGTGGGGACACCTGTGTGCCCCTGGCATGGGGGAGCAGAGTGTCCCTGGCCACAGGGCACTGCGGGGTGATGACCCCAGGGTGGCCACTGCAATGCAGGGAGGGTCAGTGCACTGCAGGGATGATCAGTGCACTGCAGGGAGGGCCAGTAAACAGCAGGAATGGCCAGTGCACAGCAGGGATGGCCAGTGAACAGCAGGGAGGGCCAGTGAACAGCAGGGATGGCCACTGCATTACAGGGATGGCCACTGCACAGTAGGGATGGCCAGTGCACTGCAGAAATGGCCACTGCACAGCTGGGAGGGCCAGTGAACAGCAGGGATGGCCAGTGCACAGCAGGGAGGGCCACTGCACTGCAGAGAGGGCCAGTGAACAGCAGGGATGGCCACTGCATTACAGGGATGGCCACTGCACAGTAGGGATGGCCAGTGCACTGCAGAAACGGCCACTGCACACCTGGGGTGGTCACTACAGATCAGGGATGGACAGTACACACCAGTGATGGCCACTTCATGCCAGGGATGGTCACTCCACATCAGGGATGGCCACTGCATGCCAGTAATGGCCACTACACACCAGTGATGGCCACTTCATGCCAGGGATGGTCACTCCACATCAGGGATGGCCACTGCATGCCAGTAATGGCCACTACAGACCAGGGATGGCCATTACACACCAGGACAGGCAGGTCAGAAGGAGGACAGGGTTAAAAAGCACATCCAGCATCTCCTCATCCCTCCCCATTCTGGGGAACCTGCAGTTCTTTTGCCCTGCCTCAGCAGCAGAAGGGTTAATTCAGTCTGAGAGCGTGGGTCAGGCCCACCAAAGGTTTTGGGATGAAAATCCAAAGCCTCGTGGAAGATCTGAAAGCAGATTCATGTGATGAGCTGGCTGTTCTGTGCAGAGAGGTCCCTGCTGGGCCATAAGGGCTGGAGCAGGATCCAGGAGGGTTTTAACTGATTTAATAATTCCTGTTACAGTGTCACCCCATGCACTCGGTGCAGACTTGGAGGGAGGTGGAAGACAGCAAAGCCCAAAGCTCTGGAGCTTCTCCTGGCCATGATTTCACAGTCTGGAGTGCTCAGGGCTGATCTGAGCCCTCTGCTCAGCTCCCAGCACCCCGAGCCAGGCTCCCCCTGTGCCAGCACATTGCACCACGAGCAGGGGATGGAGCTGGCTCACAAAGAGCCCAGCAGCAAAATAACATTTGGTTTAATTTTGAGGAGCATCATTTCCCTGATCTGGCTCGCAGCACGTGCCAGCACTGGAGGAGCAGGAGCTGCTGCAAAGGGAGGGAAGCAAGCAGGGAAACACCTCGTGCTGCCATCCCTGCAGGTACCCACAGCCTCCCCGAGCTCCTGGAGCACTAACTTCGTTGAGGAATTTAATTTAGGGCTTTATTAGCTCTAAACAAAGCGTTTAAAACCATGAGTCTGGCAGCAGATGGTCAGGGTCTCTTCTGGCTCTCACTGAAACACAAAGCACAAAACCACAGAAGTGCTGTAAAAAGAGAGAATAAACACAAACCTGCAGTGAGAACTGCTGCAAATTGTCCTTTTCTTGTGGCTAGAAAGGACATTTCTAGGGGTTCATACATGTTTTGATATATTTATATCACATTAGAGGCTGGCTACCTAAGTCCAGGCAGTGCTCATGTCGTGCACCAGAGATTTACACAAAACCTTTCTCCCAAATTGATCAATCCAGCAACTCACATAAACAATCATTTCCCCCATATTAGAAAAAGATGTTGAAGGCTTTGATTAAGTGCCTCATCTTCCTGAATCCCCCTTTAGATCCAGGGCATGGGGTTGCAGTCTGGGATGCATTCTGTTAATGTCAAATCAACTCATTACCCAAATCCTTTGAGAAACAAAGCCTGGCAGCTCTGCCTGGGCTTTTATTATGGATTACAACTCTTGTGATCAGTTAATCCAAGAAATTACTCAGTTCTTCCAGTTGACAAAGTCAAAATATGATTGCTCTTCAAAGAATGCAAACTCAGAGGAATTAAACTCTTCATCTCGGGGATTTAATCATTTTTTACTAATTTTATACCAAAATATTGCCATGTGTGGGCTCCATAAATCTGTCTGGCCCTGTTAGCAGTTACTTTCCCCAGATGCTTTGAACTTTGAGAAAAAGTTGCTTAACCAAAAAACCACAGCTGCCACATGCTGTAATTTCCTCTTTGGGGGCATCTGGTGCCGTCTTTGCAGAGGTTCTGCCAAATTTTCCCCAGGACTTTTTCTGTCTTTGTTGTATTTCTCAGTATCTTTGGGGTTTCTCAGTATCTTTGGGATTTTATCCCAGAAAACAAATCCGTGTTGTCAGCACCTTCCCAACCCCCGCTGAAGGATGCAGTTGCATAAAGTCAGGTTTAGATTCAACATTTAGCAAAGAAATTACATTTCCCAGCCCTTTGAACTCCCCTGGACCAGTTTTCCAATGGTTATTGGGTGTTTGACTTCTTGCCTGACCAACATCAGTGTCAAATTCAGGGAAAAAGGAAGGGGGGGGGGGGGGGGGGAGGAAAAAACTTCCGGGAGACAATAAATTAAGAAGAAAAAGAATAAAAGGTCACGATGTGAAATTTACCTTCATGTTCCAGTGCCCAAAATTTCCCCTTGTGCCTGTGAGCGTTTCTCCCGACTTCAAAGGCGATTTTTTTGGGAGGTGAGCAGGACTTGGCCCCAGCTCCTGATGACAAACACGGACATTCCTTGGGTGACCTCTCAGCCCAACACATCAAAGGTTTTGCTGGAGTTGCACCTACAAAGAATTTGCCTGGAGAGGCACAAAAGCTTCCCCGTTGTAGAAGCAGCAGGCACCTGCCAAAACACACAAAGCAACAAGCAGGAGGCGGGGAAGATCCCTGGGCTCCCAAAAAGGGGTTTTTGAGGTGGAAAAGAGTGGAATTTCCACTGGGAAAAGCAATGTGGGAGCTCTTTGGAGCCCCCAGCTCCCATGGGAAGTGGGGAAAAAAAATCTGGAAAAAAATCTGGAAAAAATGTCGTGGATGTAAGCTGAGATCCCACATGGAGAATGGGAACAGTGGTTATGGGGTCCTGATGGTTTTGGGGTCTGCAGCATGCACTGGGAATGCTGGAGGAGCCAGGGACGTGCACTGGAGGATGCTGCCTCCCTGTGAAACCATCCCCATGGAAAACTCCCCAGAAATTTGTGTTGCAGAGCACAATTTTACAGGAAAATTCCTTGGGAATTCCGGGAACTGCTCACAAAAACTGCGGATCCTCCCCAACACTCAGCCCTGCTGGGGGCTGAGAGATGCTCCAGAGGCCACTGCTCTGCTCTCCCCAGCCCAGAAAGCTCCCTGATTTTGGGGGAAGAGGAGAAGTTTGGCAGGAAAGGCACCCCAGCACCACCACGGGCTCCCCAGGTGAGTCTCAGCATCTCCACGTGCCCAGGTGGGATCCCAAAAAACAGGAGAAGTGACACAAAGCACTGCACTGCCACCCAAAGCAGCTCAACTGCTCCATCTCTTGTGTAGATTGCAGTAAAAAATTGGTTTCAGTAACTCCCTATTTCCAGGTCCTGGGGGCTCAGGTGCTGCTTCCCAGGAAATCCCAGTACAGTTCAAGCTCCAGCAGGAATCTTGACTCCTGCTTTTCCAGCTGCTCTTGGGGAGCTTTGTGCCCATCTAAAAGTTTATTCTTCTCCTGACTAATAGGAGCAGTGAGTGACTGATTTAATTTGGCAGCTATTGCTCATTTCTCCCATTGTTGTGTTTTTTCTAAACAGCTTTTTTGGGGGTTGTTGTTTCTTTTTTGAAGCACAGATAAAATGAGCTGAGTCTGAATTTCGTTTTGCTTTCTGCAGCTTGGTTTTAAGTGGAAATCTTGTCATCACTGCTCTCCCCTGAAGACACTGTGAGGGGAGTGTGAGTAAGCTGAGTTTATCACCTCCTTCCTGCAGAGCAGACGTGGCTCAGGTCGTCAGAACACAGAACTGAGACATGAAACATCAGCCTGGAAGTAAATGTTTGATTTTTCCTCTTAGCTTATACTGAAAGGAATATTTTTTCTTTTTTTGTCCTTTTTTTTTTTTAATTAAAAATAAAATAAAAGCAAATTTGGTCTAAAAGCTGCCATGGCTCAAGAGGAATTTTCAGGAATGTGAGTGTGCAGAGCTGAAGGGATGGAAGAGGAGCAATCCTGGTTGGATGTGGTCCTTCCCTCCTCCTCCTCACACACCAGGGGGGCCACCACTCACCCCATCCCAAAACCAACTCCAGGAGTAACAGAGGATGGATCCACATCCCGTAGGGTCCCAGAATATCCTGAGCTGGAATGGACCCCAAGTCCAGCTCCTGGCCCTGCACAGACACCCAACAATCCCACCCTGAGCCTCAGACTCTGCCCCAGCATTTTCCTTGCAGTTCAAGCTGTTTTCCACCTTCCTTGGTTTTATTGCCTTGCCTGGGGTTGTTCCTCTCTCCCACCAAGGCTCGTGGGCAGGGTTTGTAGGGTCTGTGCTATTTAGGGCTTGCATGGCAATTCCCATTAGGCACAGAGGGAATTATGAGACATCTCCACATCCCCTGGGAGTGCTCAGCACAGGTTTAGTACCTGTGCTGGCTCTGCCCCGGGAGCAGTGCAATATCCTGTCGGAATGGCAGCAGGACAGCTCTGCAAACACATCATTTCATGGAATTCCAGCGGGAAATCTGAAAAGGAAAGAAGGAAAGAAAGGCCAAGCCAAGGTCCAGGAGCTCAGCACCTCCAAGAGCTGCACCCCTCACAAGCAATTCCTTAGCAGGATCCCTGCTTTCCTTCATTAATGATCCATTTGGCTGCAGTTTGCAGGAGCAGAACTTGGTAACAGAATTAATCTTTGACTATAAAGGAGCTGCTGTGAGGCTGAGAAAAATTCACCTTCTGGAAAGTCTTTGTCTTGTAATGGGCTGCTCTGCTCATATTTGCTCTAATTCCAGTGCAAAGAGGAAAACCATTTGGAAGGGGATGTTATTCCTCAGGGCTCCCTGTTGGAATTCATGTCACTGCAGAAGTTATTATTGTAATAAAAAGTAAAAATGAGTTCTCAAAATACACTTGAGCCTATTATTCAGGACAGCCTGGAAGCAGAACTTTAATGTTAAGCACATGCATGGATCACTGTGAAGTCAAAGCAAGGGGATGGATTGAGGGGAGCTCTTTTCCTGACTCAGGACTCCACACTTATCCTCCAGATAATATAAAAAGACAGGCACGAGCTCATGGGGAAAAAACAATCCTAATCACATTAAATCAGTGGTAAACTGCCCTTCACCGTATTGCAGCCCAGTTTAGGACAGAGTAAATGATGGTATTTATCTATTTTTTGGTTTTAGAACCATTGCTGGGCCTGCAGTGAAGCCAGGCATGCACAGGGGCACTGCAGCCCCACACTCCATCCCACTGCACACACATTTCCAAAGGGATTCAGCTCCACCTTTAACATTTGCTTGATTTTTCTCTTCTGTGGGTGAAGGTTCCTGCAGTCCCTCTTGCTCTGATGGTTAAAAAACTTCCCCATTGCACCCAGGGTCAGTTTTGCCCTCTCTTTTAGTTTACAGATCCTCCCATTATTTATAGGTTCATCCTGATGTTCTTTTCCATCTTTAGAGCCCTCACTGCACAGGGATGAGCCAAACCAATTTTCCTGCTAGAGAGGAGATCCATTGCCATTAGCACAGGTGACCTCAAGGGGAGCATGAAAATCCTGACATTTAAGGAGCAAATGGAGGGAAAGCAGAAATGAAGAATATGTAGCAAATATGGACTGAAATTCTGGAATTCCAGATCAGATTGTTCAGAGGATTTCCAAAGTGAAGCAGTAACTCCTGCAAAACATTTTAACAAACCCTCTGTATGGCATTTCTCATAAAAAAAAACCAAACCAAAACTCCTACTGGAGTCAGCACAATGTATCTGATCTTTTCTTTGGTTCAATTTGCAGCATCCTGAATTCAGAGGGGAAAATTGTGGCATTTTGGGAAGATTTCCCATCCTGGAGAGTTGTGAGGAGCCTGCCTCGTGTGCAGGGACAGCTGGTGCCACCAGGCCAGCAGAGCTGCTCTGATAAACCCAGCAGGCAAATTTCTTTAATTAACAATGAAAAGACAATGATGTCCACAAGATATCACAAGATATGCCTATGGCTTGGAACTTAAGGCTTTTAAACTATGTATAAATTAAAGCTGATTTATAATTATATATAAATTAAAATTGCTGAAGACTGTTAAGTGAGATCTGGAAACTGAGATGCAAAGGAGATGCTGACAGCACTTTTACTTTTGAATTTTGAACACTGAGGGGTTTGTAATCCTTCCCCACAAAGTGAAAAAAGCCACTACCCCATATCTGCACATCCATGGGATCCACGACCTGTCCCTGCTTAATCCTCAAATCCACCTGGCCACTGCCAGGAACACAGAGAGGAATTTCTCCTCCTCCCCATCTTCTCAAGGCTGACTGCAAGAACTTCATCAAGGAAAATTCAGGAGTGAAGTGTCCTTCCTTCCTCCCCTGCAACTTGTCGAGACACTTAAAGGAATTTTAGGAAGGCAAACTCACATTGAGCATCAGCCTGGCGGGGGGGAGAGCTGCCAAGTCATTATTGCAGCATTTTGTTATTATTTAATAGGAAGCATCCCAGACATCTGAACAAATCTGAGTCCCTTGTGGCTCTTCTGCTCAGGATTCCTTGGATCCTGTGACTCAGCACTTCATCCTCACACAAATGGTGTGAAAAGTACGGCTGGGAGAGGCAACAAGCAGCATTCATTTTGAGAAGAGCTGGGGGCACTCATCAGGAAAGCTTTGGTGAGTCCTGTGCAGCCCCCAGACCTGTGGGGTTGTCCTTTCCCAAAACCATCCATCCCACTGCCCAAAGGAAAGATGCTGCTCCCACACCGGGTGACCAGGATAACAAATCCTCCTGGAGGGAGACTCCAGTGCTTTCCCCAACCTCCTGGTGGTGGCCACATGAGGGCTGCAAACTGGTTTCACACCAGCATTTGCTGACAGCAAAATATAATGGAAAACATTTCTGTGCAACACCACCGACCGCATCCTAATTGGCATTTTATGTAAGCACCCCCGGGATCATAAGATTCCAATTTAGCCAAACCAAGCACAGCATTGGTGGAGCTCTGGGGTGGCACTGCCACCCTGGGCTCCAGAGCTTGTCCCTGTGCAGCCCCTGGGCTCAGGGAGCCCCATGGTGGTGGCCAAGGGACAGGTCTTGTGGCTGGATCCCAAGGGAAGGGAAAAGAAGGAATTACAGTTCAGTTCAGTCCTGGGAAGTGGCCATCACTGGGGTGTCACTGGGTGATGGGAAGCCTGGAAGTCTCTCTGAGCTTCTTCAAGAGCAGCTGGGCCTGGGATCCTTGGATTTTCCATCTTAGATTATCCACAGGATGATCTATGGAGTCACAGAGTCACAGAATGGCTTGGGTTGGAAGAGATCCTAAAAAATATCTTGTTCCACCCCCTGCCATGGCAGGGACACCTCCCACTGTCCCAGCTGCTCCAAGCCCCAGTGTCCAACCTGGCCTTGGGCACTGCCAGGGATCCAGGGGCAGCCACAGCTGCTCTGGGAATTCCATCCCCACCCTCAGAGGGAAGGTGGAAGAAAGAAAGGGGACAGGAGGAGCTGGCTGTGGGGAACAGGAGGACACACCCTGGCAGTGTCACTGCACGTCCCAGCATCTCAAAAATCCCAGCAGGGATGCTGCTCCCACAGCAATGAGCAGGTGCCCAAAGGGAGAGCTCAGCTGGCCCTGTTTCTTGGATCTGTGTCCTCAAAAAGAAAATGTCAAACTCCAGGAACCTCCTCTTTCTCCCAGATATTTCCTAGGGAAGCACACAGAAAAACTGGACTGAACAAAATGATTTCTCACACTGATCATGACCTGCCCCTGCTCTTGTGCTTCGGTGTGAATAAAACTATTTACATCACACTTCAGCTTTGAAATTTCTGAGCCATTTCTATCTAAACATCATTTTTGGCATAAAATACAAGGCATTTTCTACCTTGGTTTTTTTGTTTGTTTGTTTTTGTTTGGGGTTTTTTTGGGTTTTTTGTTTTGTTTTGTTTTTTGGGGGGTTTTTTGGTTGTTGTTGTTTGGGGTTTTTTTGTGTTTTTTTCTTTGTTTGTTTGTTTGTTGTTTTTGTTTTTGTTTTTGTTTTTGTTTACAAGAGTACCCAGCTGTAAAAACCTTCATTTTAATGCAAATCAGGGATGGATTTCAACCAGATCAGATCAGAGCAGAGACACTTTTTCTCCCTTTTTGGGGACTTTTGTCCCATCTTTTGCTCCCTTTTGCTAGCTGGGGAAGGCAAGGAGGAACTTTCAATCCCACTGATGTTCTCCCCAAGTGTCCCCACAGTTGTCCCCCAGCCTTCTGCTCCGTGTCCTGAGACTCAGAAGCAAAGAAAAAAGACAATACAGGAAGTTTTGGTGGATTTTCCTTCTGTTGAGCTGTTGTGGGGCTGCCGTGCTCCTCCTGCTCCCACCTGAACATCTCCAAGAGCCTGAAAAGTTCCTTTTCTTCCCTCCTCTCCAGCTCTGCCTCTCAACTCCAGTCCATAAAAACACAACCAGTCACGCCAGAGAAACATTAAAAAAATTCAGGATCCAGCGCTGGGGGAGCAGGAGGAGCTGGGGCAGGACAGAGGGTGAGAAAGTAGGTGCAAGGTGACCAGAATGAAAAACAAACCCATCCATGCCATGGCACGCCGGGGTTGTTGTTTTCTCCTCGGAGGTTGCTCAGGAAGTTTGCAGCAGGATACGCTGCTGACCTCTGCTCCTCTGCCAGTGCTGTTAACACTTCGTTCACCTTCTCTCCCACAACAAATGAATGTTTCCTCCCTGGGAATCTGCAGGTTTCCTGTGCTGGGCAGCAGTTTAACCCTTTGGGATGTCCCAGTTGGATCCCTTTGGGAAGCAGCTTTGATTGGGACTCGCTGGCTGCTGGGAAAGCTGTCCTCAGTTATCTGTGCTTTGTGGAGGAGGAGGAAGGAATAAATGATGGAAAACAAAAGCTGTCTGCTTTTGTTTTTTAAATTAGTCAAAATTCAGATCTGTGTGGGGTGCTCTGCTTAGTGCCATGACCAAGGAGTCCAGAACACAGGAGAATGCATTCCAGAAATGTGGAGATTCTACCACCTGGATGCAAAACCCAGAAAAACTCTCCTCCTGGTGAGGAATCCTCTGGAAGGAGCACAAGTGGGAAAGCCCTGGCTTTGTCCCAGAGATGCTCTGTCCCATATGCTCACTGGTACCTTTCAGCCCCAAATTAGCTTTGGATTAATCATGAACAGCTTGGGAGGTGGAATTCCCATCCTACAGGTACATTCCATCCCCAGACACCCCCTGGAAAGCAGCCAGGAGTTATTGTTACCCTCCACCTCTGCAGCACTTGCCCTTGCTGGGTCCATCCAGGGATGGGTTGTTGGAAGCAGCAGTGGGACAGCACCATCCCTGGTGGTTCCTGCTTGCTTTAATTCCACTTTGTAGCTGGGGGTGGGGAATGGGGGACACACCAGCAGCTCAAAAACAGGCTCTGGAAAGAGCAACTCACTTGCTGAGCCATTGAGGATGTTGTTTATATGTGAGATCCTGTTTTCTTCCTCCAGCAAAGTGCTTCTCCTCCCAGGTGCATCTCCTGCAGCTCCCCGGGGCGAGAGCAGCTTCCTGCCAGAGTGACCCTGCAGGAGAGGCTGGGATCAGCCAGGGGGACAAGCCCCCTGTCCAGGGGAGAAGCCCCCCAGCCAAGGGTCTTTGGCTTAAAAAAATAAAGTCCCCTTCACCTCTGTAGTGGGGAGAGCAGGACCTGGGTTGAGCACGGTGTTATTTGGGTCCTTGTGGGGCTCCTGGAATCCTTCAGACTCCCTGGCAACAGCCCCGAGTGTTGGAGGAGCTCAAGGTGGAAGGAACCACCACCATCACAAAAGCCACCACTGCCTGGGCAGCCCTTGGGAAGGGGATCCAGGTGTGCAGTGGGATTTTCCAACGCCTCAAAATGACAGAAAAGTGGGCACTGGTGGCAGCCATCTCCAGCACACACCTGCAGGAGCACGGGGAGGGTGGCAAGGAAGAAGAAGGGAGATGCTGACTCAGGAGGACAGGACAAAAAACGGGATATTCCTGATCATACTCCCAGAGTTTGGAGAGCCCAGGGAGGCTGCGGTGACATGCACAAGGACATGGTAGTGTCACCATCCAAGGGGGTTCCAATCATACCCTGGGGGAGGGGGAAATCCAAAAATTTCTCCCAATTTCAGCACTTCCCACCTGCCAGAGGCGCTGCCTGGGCTGGCACGTCCCTGGTTACAGGAGGGGAGCTGGGAAGAGGGACAGGGCCTGGCAGAGCAGCAGCTGCCAACATGGGAATGTTTGAACAAGGAGAGAAACCTCATTCAAACAAATAAATAAACAAGCTGACATCCTCCGGGCCCCAGGTTTATGATAATAAAAACAGAGAGCACAGCTTGTGGGAGGAAAATACATCGTGTATTTTCACATCTCCCGCTTCCTCCGGGACCGTCGCAAGAATTTCCTCCGCGTCCATCGCTTCCTCCTGACATTTCTGAGCTCAGAAATCCCTATCTGAGCCCCAGTGCCCTCTCCTTGGAGAGGGAAGAGCCTTTGAAGGATCCTCTCAGGCAGATTTTCGTGGCTTTGAGGCACTGGAGGCAGGACAGAGACAAAGCAGAGCTGGGGATGGGAACCCAGCACGTCCCAGCCTGGAGGTGTTTCCTTTTCCCAGCCCCATCACTACCCTGGAGCTCTGTGCAGAGCAGCTTCATTTACCCACATGATGGTGTCCTCCAGCCAGGCTCTTCCTGTTGGATCCCAAGGAATTTTCTGGTGGAATCATCATGGAATGGTTTGAGTTGGGAGAGGTTTAAAGCTCACCTTGTTCCAGGGCTGGGGCACCTCCCACTAGAACAGGTTGCTCCCAGAGGTTCTGAAAAAATAAGCTGCAATTGGGAACTGCACCTCGAGCTGAACCAGTTCCATCTTGATTTTAAAATAAAACCCTCTCTCCCAGTCTGCAGTGGAGGAACGGACAGAGACATCTGCCATGCAGATAACGTGGGGTGTAATGAGGAGCTCAGTGGTTTAGGAACAGGCAAAGTGAGAAAAGAAATTTGCTGGGGTCATCACAAATAAACCCTGAGAGATTTTAGTGTCATTTCTGTGTGAGGGTGCTTAAAATTTCCTATGCTTTTAAAAATGGGGGTGAGCATTTTCCTGCTGTTCAGAGCCTCGAGCAGTGCTCAGTTGTTTGCACTAAGTTGTGAATGAACTTGGGAAACTGAGATTTCAGTAAACAGGTTGTGGAGATGGGAGCTGGGATATCCTGGAAAGCCCCAGCTGCCCTAAAAAGAAAAAAAAAAAAGTCACAAGTGCATTCCAGAGTCTTTTAAATGGAGGTGAAGCTGCCCCAACTCTGGCTCCAGTCAAGGCAATTTTTTTCCTAAGGATCAGATAATTTAGGCACCTCTGCCCTAAAGCAGTGACCTCCAGCTGTCCCCAGAGGCCATGTCCGCAGGGCAGTGCCATCCACACCTCGATGGCCCCGAGCCTGAGAGAGAGCCCCAGCAGCAGTGTCACAGGGGGAAAAAATAAAGTCACCTTGGGAAGAGAATGCTTCCCATTTTTTGGCTCTCAGAGGTGTCAAAGGAAGCAATCTGACGTCGAAGGGCCGGAAAAAAACAGCTCCTTGGCTGATGTTGCTGCTGCACGGCGAGGTCACTCCCCAAGCTATCAGTGGCTTAAAAATAAATGCAGCGTGGAGGCTGCCATTCAACCATATCCTGTATCCGAAAGCTGCAAGCAGGAAGAAACTGGAATGACCTTCCCTCCCCCCCACCCCATTCCCATGGTTGTTGTTGGGTTTTTTTTCTCTCTTTTCCACGCTCCTGGCTGTAAATCAGTGGAATTTCTGTGTTGCAGTGGTTGAAAGCAGCGCAGGGAAGGGCCAGGTGGGTGATGCCAGGCTGTGAGTGTCCCCTCGCGGGTGTCCTGCACAGGGATGGGAGCTGGGACACGGGACGTGCTCCCAGGTGTCCCCAGGGGGATGGCTGCGTGCAGTTTGTGTGTTCCCTGCCTGGACACCTGGGCTGGAGGCCGAGCTGAGCCCGCACGCCAGCTCTGGGCAGGGATGGAGGGCGGGGCTGGGCTCACCATGCCTGGAGGGTTGAGAGATGTGTGGATGTGGCACTTGGGGACAGGGTGGCCTTGGCTGGACACACAATAATCTGAAATACCTTTTCCCACCCCAGTGATTCTGTGATGATGATGATGATGATGATGATGATGATGATGGTGGTGGTGGTGGTGGTGGTGACCAGCCCACACCCCCGTGCTGTCTGCAGAGCGAGTTCACGGACACGCACACGGGAAAAGAGGAATTCCTCCGTGGAATAAATTTAGTAGCCTCTCCAGCAGATTAAAAAGCCATCCCAAGCCCATGAGTACCGTCCTGCTGCAGCCTGTGCAGGCAGGAGTCGCTGTACACAGAGGGTGGGACACGGGAGGTGAAGCTGCTGGGGACACAGGCGATGCTCCCTCGTTCCAGGAGCTGCCCAAAAAATGCTCCAGCAGCTGCAGATCCGGCCCTGTTCACTCCTGTTCTGTGAAATTCACTTTTTTCACCTTCCTGCCTCCCTCCAACCTCCATCAGGGATGGGAAGAAATCTCTGGGCAAGGAGCCTGGGGCAGGCAGGGGTGGGAGCAGACCCCTCTGGGAAAGGAGCTCCAGGTAGAGGTTTAAGATTTGGGGTACTTTGCACAGCCCAGGTGCTCCTCACCTGACAAGACCCCAGGGCCCCATTTCTGCCCCATCACCCAGCAGATTTTGGAAGAAACCCCACAACCAAAACTGGGAGGCTCTGTGGGAATGAGGGGCCCATTGCAGTAAAATTAGAAATACTGATTTTTAGCCTTCCATTTCCAGTCTTAATGAGGCTTCCCCAATTAATGCCAGGGATGTCCATGACAGTGATTATTTGGGGAACCTGGCCATGCTGAAAACTTGACACCAGCATTACCAGCATTACCAAACTGCTGGGGTTTTATTGAACCAGGGCTCTTAAAATTCCTGCTGTCCCTTCTGCACCCCGCTCTGGTCCTTTCCAAACCCTGTCAATCCTTTTTCCACCCAGCAGCAATGATAAGAATAGCCAAGGTAAAAATCTGTGGGCAGAAAATCAGCTTATGAAACCCGTTTACATTTTCTCCTGAGAAACTTCAGAACACAGGAAAGAATCGACACCCAAACAGAGAAAGAAAGGAAGAAGATTTATGTCTCCTGTGCTGAGAGGATCAAAACCAGCCGTGATGTAATCTGTGATGGAGCCCACAATCCCCTTTTGATGTCTGCAGGAAGGAAAGAAGATGCTGAGAACTTTCTCAGCTCTCTGGACGTTATTTCCACATCCAAGGTCAAGAGGTGGTGGAAAGAAAAATAAAGTCCCACTGGGAAATGAGGAGTTGAAAGAGCCCTTTCCTTCCCTGGGGCTGCTGGGCAGGGGCAGAGCTGTGCCCAGGGGTGGTGGCATGGGTGGGTGAGTGATGGGATGAGTGGGAACCACAATTCCCTTCCCAGCTGTGCAACACCTGCACAGCTGAGGGGCCTTCAAACAGCTGTGGAAGGATTTGGGAAAGCAAAATGTTGTGGGCACAGGTTGGCCTGAGTGTCCCCACCACGTCCCCTCCCACAATAGTGTGTGATCCCACCATGCCACTCTCAGGGAATCCCTAAATTTAGACCCACCAGCTGTGAGAGGCATGAGAGGTATTTAAGGGGCTATAATTTTAGACAAAGCATAATTGTGAGATATATTTAATTGTGTTCTGTGAGGGGCTGAGCCATGCCAAGTATTTTCCATGGTTATTCCTGTAGATCTTGACGTGAATTAGCAGCACCAGAGTGATCCCTGTGCAGAGTCTGCAGCACGAGGGACAGAAGGCAAAGCTGAATTTTGCATTTCAGCCCAGCTGGGGTTTGTGACGGAAGCACCCAGGCATCCACTGGAGCAGGGAAAAGAAAAATCCCCCCTGCAAAGGCCAGGTGTGAATCCTGGGCAGAGCTTCAGTTCCCAGCCCTTCCCAAATCCTCCTTCCCAAATCTCCCTTTCCCAAATCCTCCTTCCCAAATCTCCCTGTCCCAAATCCCCCTTCCCAAACCCCCCTGTCCCAAATCCCCCTTCCCAAACCCCCCTGTCCCAAATCCCCCTTCCCAAATCTCCCTGTCCCAAATCTCCTTTTCCCAAATCTCCCTGTCCCAAATCCCCCTTCCCAAACCCCGCTGTCCCAAATTCCCCTTCCCAAATTCCCCTGTCCCAAATCCCCCTTCCCAAATCCCCCTGCCCTGTGCAGGATGAACAGGGATGAACATTGGAGCCTTCAGAGCTCCAAAACTGCATTTCCTGAGCTGTCCCCATCCCCTTCTCTTGTCCCTCTCCCTTCTTCTTTTCATCTTCTTGCATTTCAGGAGGGAGAGGAGGAGAAGGAGGAGGAAGGGAAGGGTAATTTTGACTGATGATGAGGAAACGATTTGCTGTAACTCGAGCCAGTTTTTTGTCAAACACTCAGCACCCAGCATCATTTTCCCCAGCCTGGGGAGGCTCATCTTACCCCACTACCTGGAGGGTGTTTAACCTCCCTCCATCCCCCCAGCAGGTCAGAATTTTCCAGACATCCAAGGAAGGGGGAAATTTTTGTTTTGTTGGATTTTTTTTTTTCCATTTGCCTGTTTTCCAACACCACTTGTCCCCTCTGCCTTGGGGCAGGCTGGGGAGGAGCTCCTGAGCTGGCCCCACTCTGGCCCCCTCTTAGCAAGAAAAAAAAATCCCAACACATGAAGAGCCTTAAAAATTGTCATTTTGGCTTTTGTGCTGAGTTACCTTCAGCAGGGCACAAAAGAGGGAGCGTGGGCCTGAGTATTTGTGCTGACAGGAGAAGAACAAAATGGAGAGAGGAAAAGGCTGGAGAGCTGCAGCTGCACTGGAGGGACTCGATGCAGCTCTAGGAATGGAATTAATAAAAGACAGGACAGAGGGATCAGAGATCAGGAGCTGGCCCAGCCCACATGGGCCACGGGCTAAGAACACTCCCTTTTTTATCTGAAGGGGACTGAACCTCAGTTTTGGCATCTCCAGTTCAGCTCCTGGGGCTCCCCCTTAACTCAGGGGTTTTATTTCCCCAGCATCTTCTCAGTGATGGTGGCCAAGGGTGGCAGCTCCCCCAGCCCTGCTCTGGCCATCCCAAACCCTCACTCCACGGCCACAGAGCTGGATGGGAACAATCTTGGCTGATAAAATCCAGGAAAGTCTGGAGAGAAAGGTGAAGCAGCTCAGAGGAAGGACAGCAGGAAGAGAAGAGTCACTGCCAGCCCCTGAGTCACAGGTCCAGGCAAGACATTTGCCTGCATTATGAATAACACCCCTTCCTTGGCTGACTAAAAAAGGATTAATTTTTAAAAACCCATCTGGTTTTTATTATGAATGTCCTACCTGGGTGCCTCACACTTGTGAATAAAATGAATTTGGGTTGGTTTCACATTTGTCTTCAAGTGGTTTCACATCAAGTGTTACAGAGATAAAAAGTGGCCTGCAAAGAAAACAGAAGTTTTCTAATATGTTTGCCATCAGATGGTTTCATGGACATGTCATTCTCAACCCAGAGAATATAAATTTCAGTTTTTGTATCTGATGCCTGTTTTGAATTTAAAAAAATGGAATTTGGGTTTCTTTATGATCTGGGACAAACAGAAGTACACAGCATCTAGTAAAGTTGTGTGAGCACATGGTTCCAACCTGCCTCGGAGCAGGTGCAAGTGTGTTCTGAACCTTTATCAGGTATTCTCACACAATTATTCACTACTGGTCAATAAAAAACGAATTATCCCAACACTTCCCTGTCACGCATGGGATCACAGCGAAATGAGGAAGGAAGATCCCGTGTTGAATCACTCCAAAAGCTTCCTGGGTGTTTTCCAAGCACTTTTCAGGGAGAAATGACATCCTGAAGATGCTGTGGCTCAGCACCCACTGCCTCAGGGCCAAGGAAAAGGTGACAGGATGGAACCAGTGTCACTTTGTCACTGCCACCCTCTGCAGCCCGTGCTCCTCTGTTACAGAAGCCACTGGGAAGGGACACAGCCCAGAGGATTTAGGAGCTTAACGACTCCTGCAGGTCTGGGCAGGCGTGCTCCTGTCTCACAGCCAACACTCAGAGAAATGGAACCCGAATCCCTCCCGTTAATCCTGCTGTGGAAAAAGGGTTTGTGCAGGGAAAGCAGAGAGCGGATGGGCTGAGTGTTCAACTGGAGCAGAGAGGGGGCCAGGGCCAGCAGGGATGGTGCCTTTTTGGCTACCTAAAAACTGGGGCCAGATGAAATTAAGAGAATAAAAAGCAGTTCTATTTATTGAAGGGTCTTCAGTTACATTTCAGGATGGATTACACCCAAAATGGACAATGGGTCACAGGTTTTCACACTTTTATAAGTTTGGTCCATTTGCATATTGGGGTAAATCTCCCAATTACAGCTTCAGGTAATGAAGTCATTTACCCCAAATTTGCTCCCCCAATCACTTTTGTTTCCATCTCTCAGTGCTTGAGGCAGTGAGGTGTCCTTGATTCCCAGCCTGGAGAGGAATTGTTGTGTCTGCCCAAACTGGGAGAGCAGCAGCTCACACTGGGTGTGGAGTTTAGAGTTATACACTGAAGAACTGCAGGATTATGAATAGATGAAAATATAAAAGCTGAAATCCTGAGGCATCAGGGATGAGCTGGGGAGTGGCACAGAGCTGCTCCCTGTGACAGCAGTGCAGGAAAGTCAGTAATTCCCGAGGAGGGGCAGGGGAATCTCTGCACATATCAGTGTCACCAAGGGGCTCCTTGTCCCCTGGGCTGCTGGGGTGGCTGTGACAGAGCCCCTCTGTCATCACCCAGCTCCGTTTCCTCGGGCTGTTCCCTTTCCTGCCCCATTCCCGAGCTCTGGGATCGCTGTCGGAGCTCGGCTGGCCCGGGGGCCTCTGCCCAGGCCCTTCCAAGCACAACAAAACCTGGACCACCAGCCCCTGCAGCCCCTGCTAATTAAAGGCTTTGGGGATGGATGATCCAGGAGCTGCTGGGATCCGGTGGAAGCGGGACAATGTAAACAGCTCTGGGCTTGCAGATGAGTTCCCCACACAAAGCCCTGACCCACCAGAGCACTCCAGCACTGAAGGTCCTCGTGCTGCTCAGACTGCAGAGAAGTGGAAAAACTCCTTCATTCCTGATCGTTCCTGATCAGCACAGGTCCAGAAATTTGGCAGCTGGGAGCTTTTTTTCCCTCAGCTTTTGTGTGTGTCTGTTACTGCTGTTCGTTCCCCTCCTGCAGCACCGAATTCCCTGATCTGGGATGGATTGTAACACCTAAAAAGCAAAAGCTTTAAAAACTTTCCTTGCCCGGTGACCAACAGGGATTGGAAATATTTGATCCATCTTTTCAATGTTGTCCAGGGATTCTCCTCTCCAAAGGAGGCTCTGACCTCAGGCATCAGCCCATGACATGATCCCCCATCAGAGAACACTGAGTTTGTTTTTACACTCATTAATTAAACCCCACGTGCTGCCTGGGAGGTGGATACAGGCAATCCACCTCAAATTAACCTGGAAAAGGTTAATTGGCTCCTTGGACCTCACAGGTGCCCTTCCATTCCTGCCCAGCTCCCAGATAACCTGGTTATATTTGTTTGCCAGGTTATATTTGTGCCATTCCCTCAAATCTATCACAGACCACACAGGGGAATCAAGTGAGCAACACCAAAAAAAAAAAACCCTCCTGCCTATATCCATCATCTCCTGCTTCCCCTCTTGCTTTTCTTAGCATCCAGAAGAAAGAAAGGAAAAAAAAATTTAAAGGCAACCTGAAACCACTCCACACTCCCAATGAGAAAATAAAAATGGATGTTGCAGGCTCATGTGTTCTATACGTTTCCAAATATTTCCATCTGCTCCTGAAATTTCCATTAGGAGTTGCCAAAAACTCTTACAGAATTGTTAACACGATGGTAAATTTAGATTCTTTTTATGGAGAGACGTTTCCCCACCCTCATAAAAGTCTGGTATCAATTTGTCCTGTCACTGATAAGCCAGAGGTATTGCTGGCTTTGCCCTTTTGCTCCCTGGGATGGGATCAGGGAAGAGAGGCAGCACCCACATTCTGGGTCTGGGTCTGTCCCTCCATCCTCCTGGTGCCAGCACAGAAATTCCTTCCAAGGAAATCACCATCCCCAGCTGCTGTCCCCAGCCTTCACCCCATGGATTGTTCTGCAGTTTGGGAGCTCCCAAAGGAAGCTTGGAGGGTGTTGGGGTGTCCTGCCCATCCACCACCCCAAACCCTGATTAAAATCCTGTGTTAATGAGCAGGTGTCACGCTCAGAAGGATGCAGGGCAGGAGTGTGGAGTGACAGACAAAGGGAATGGCTTCAGGCTCACAGAGGTTGGGCTGAGATGGGAAACTGGGGAGGAATTCCTCCCTGTGCGGGTGGGGAGAGGCTGGGATGGAATTCCCAGAGAAGCTGTGGCTGCCCCTGGATCCCTGGGGGTGTCCAAAGCCAGGCTGGAGCAGCCTGGGATGGTGGAAGGTATCATGGAACTGGGTGATCTTTAAGGTCTCTTCCAACCCAGATGAGTCTAAGAGGGCAGATCATCACTCAGGGGTGATGGAAACCCCCCAAAAAAAGCTCAGGGTGAGGTGGAGAAAGCAGAGAGAGGTCTCAGCATGCAGGGAAGGCTCTGGTGAATATTTCTAGTGGCAGTGACACATCCCTGGCAGAGCTGTGTCACTGGGCTGCTTCACCAAGGGTGCTTTGGTTCAGACACTGGGGTTTTTTAAGTGAAACAGGGAATTCTTCCCTGTCAGAAAGGGCCTTTTCTGGCTGGCTCTTGTGTGTGCTCCATGTGCTGAATTGCCGGTGGCATCACCCAGGGCTGATCCAGCTCTTGCTGGAGTTACTGAGCGGGAGCTCAGCGAGTGCTCTGCAAGATTATTTTAAAGCTCTTACTCCCTGTGACCATTTAATAATAATCCTGTTCCCACAGCACAGCAAATAAGGGCCATTTTCCAGAGGAGGCACTTAGTGGAGATTAACGATCCAGAGCCCACACAACAAGGCAGAAAGCACCAGTCCCTCCTCTGGGCTGATGTGCAGAGCCCAAGGAGCCTGAGCCTTTCCCAGCCTCATTCTGCACCTCCAGACAGAGCCAGGGGAAATCCCTGCTCTGCCCGAGCTCCTGGGTGACACCAGAGCCTTTTCCTGCACTCCTGGCAATGCTGCTCCGTTTTCAGCAGCATTTCTCCATATGGAAAGGGATTTTTCTCCTCTCCAGTGTTCCCAGGCTATCCTGCCAGGCTGCCCCCCCCTTCCACCTCCCAGGATTAAAAACACTGCCCCGGGGCTGATCAGCAAAAGCCCAGCAGAAAATCCCCTCAGAGATGCCTTTATTTGTGGGAAAGCCCTGCTGGAGCACCCAGAGGAGTGGGATGGACACTGTGAGGGCTCTCTGAGACCCTTAGGGATGTTATAAATCATCACCTAATTAATCTGAGCTTTACTCTGTTTAATCTTCCTCGAGGAAGGAGGGAGAGCTGCGAGTCTGGATTCTTGCTCCTGGGGGAACAACACAACAATGGGGTCAGGGAAGGGGAATTAAAGATGCCTCATTTCATTTATTTCTGCTTTCAGGATATTCCCTGATGCACCCCAGGGCTTTCACCACCTCCCAGCTGATTTCTCCACTCAGCTCCTGGCACCACACGAATTCCAGGGGCTGGGGACAGCCTGGGAGGGTGACACTGATAAAGGAGTTTTTCCCACTGAAAGGAAACCCATCAGATCTCCTCCTGACCCTTCCCTGCAGCCACATTTCCCTGCTGGAGGATTCCTCCTTCGAGCCTTTCAGGGAGACACAGCATCAGGAATAAATGTATTGCCACCTGCAGCCTGCTTGGAAAAGAGCTGCTGGGATCAGCCCTGCAGCTGCTCTCACAACCTGCTGCCTCCAAATCCCTCGGGTTTCCAGGGATGACGGGCAACAACCCTCGTTTCATCGTTGTAGAAGTTAATTAATTTATTTTATTTCTAATTTTATAGCTTGAGCCATGTCCAGAGATGCGAGCTCGGGGCAAACAGGGGAGTTTCCATCTGGTGATGTTATTTACAGCCTGGGGTGGTGGTGTTCAAACCTCAGTGTAAAAAAATGGGGTTAAAATCTTCCTTGATTTTAATGTTCCTTTTTATTTTGAGACCAAAGCTTTCCTGCTTTCAGTGTTAAATTCACCCAGGGATCCACAGCAGCCTCCTCAGCTCTGCAGAGATGGGAGTCGGTGTGTTTAGATGTATTTTAAGTAATTTTACCTTTAAAAAAATGCAATGTTATGAAATATTAACAGTTAAAGTATTAGTGACTGTGCTCTTAGCCAGATCTGGTTTGTTGGTTTTTTTCAATACATGTAGGAAAAAAAAATTGTATTTGCCTGAAGAACACGTCAGAACTTGAACAGATGGGAGTTTTTACCAAAAGGAGACTGTTTTGCTCAGACATCATTCCCTTTCCAAAACCTCAAGTAAAGTTTTATATCTTTCAGCAAATCTTGGAGTGGGATTATAAATTCAAAATAAAAATACAGAAATTTCCTATGGCGAGCTTATAAATGCCAGTTTACAACATTTTCTGGTGTCTTAATGAGAGCCATGTGACCAAAGCTATATATTCTAGGAAATAGCCAAAAGGCACATATGCTTTTACAAGCCCATTTTTAAATGCAGAGGACTGATTTTCACGGTTTTAACACAAGAGGTTATTATCCTTTTTTAATTAAAAAATTATTGGGTTTTTATTTCTTTTTTTTTTTTTCCATTTTGAACAAGCTCTGCACTGCTGGAGAAAACTGAATCCTGTCTCCAGAGACCCAGTGTAGTGCAGGGATGTTGATATTCCCCTGGCAGCTCCCACAAACTCAGAGTCACCCATTTTCCATGCAGATATTCCTCTGGCAGCTCTCAAAATCCCAAAGTCACCCATTTTCCATGTTTAAATATCCCTGGCAGATCCTAAAATCTCAAAGTCACCCATTTTCCTTGCTGATATTCCCCTGTCAGCTCCCAAAATCTCAAAGTCACCCATTTTCCATGTTTATATATCCCTGGCAGCTCCCAAAATCCCAGAGTCACTCATTTTCCATGTTTATAAATCCTTGGCACATCCCAAAATCTCAAAGTCACCCATTTTCCATGCTGATATTCCTCTGGCAGCTCCCCAAAAAAGTCACCCATTTTCCCCTCAGTGTTTCTTTGGTTGTGAGTGTAGCACCAAAGATGATTTTGGGCTGCAGCAGCATCATTAAATCACATTTGTTTTGCTAAGGCAGTGACCCTAATGGCACACAATGGTGCCAGTGGGGGAAGGCTGGGGGCTGTTCCTGAAGCTCTGCAGTTGTAAATTGTCAGCTGTGGTGTCACAGCAGGGCTGAGCTCTGCTGCTCCAGCCTGGCCCCGGGGATTGCCCCCAGCCCCATTTCTGCTGTCATTAGGGATGTTTGTCCCTGTTGAATGCCACTGATGGGTTGTAGCCTCCAGCCATCCTCCCTCCCCATCCCCAGCTCCAGGAAAACACCGCAGATGAGGCCAGGCACTAAAAGGGTGGAGGGCAGAGATTCCCTGTGATGTTTCCAGTAGAGTTCCAGGGCACACGGGGCACACCCCAGTGGGGTCCCTGGGGCGTTCTGTGTCTGTGTGCCCCAAATGTCAGCTCCAGGTTTAACTGAACCCAGCAGCTGCCAGCACTGAGGCTGAGTGAGGAGGAAACTCACTGGGCCAGGCTCAGGAGAGGTGCAGGGATGTCCTTCACCCCAGGATGGCTCCTGGACTGGTTCTGACTGGGATGGAGTTGATTTTCTTCCCAGCAGCCGCTGTGGGGCTGTTTTGGCTTTGTGCTGAACACAGGGTTGATAACCTGGGGATGTTTTTGTTATTGCTGAGCTGTGCTCACACAGTCAAGGCTTTTTCTGCTCCTCACCCCTCCAGTGAGGAGGCTGGGGGGGCACAAGGAACTGGGAAGGGACACAGCCAGGACAGCTGAACCCAACTGACCCCAGGGACATCCCAGGCCATGCAGTGTCAGGCTCAGGGGATAAAGAAGGAGGAAGGGGAGAACATTTGGAGCAATGGCCTTTGTCCTCCCTGCTGTGTGTGATGCAGCCCTGCTGTCCTGGGGATGGCTGAGCTCCTGCCTGCCATGGAAAGTGGGAAATGAATTCCTTGTTCTGCTTTGCTTGCTTGAATGGCTTTTGCTTTAATTATTAAACTGCCTTTATCTCAGCCCAAGAATTTTCTCAGTTTTACCCCTCTGGTTCTCCGTGGGGCTGAGCTGCTGGGCTGGGGTTAAACCACCACAGCTGGGGAGGAGCCACAGCTGGAATCTGTGCTGGCACCTGGAATCTCCGAGTGCAACCACGAGATCAGCACATGACCCCCAGACTGTCCATAGGAGCCTTCAGTGGCACCAATTTAATTGTTAAATATTTGCATGTTTCCAATTAAAGCTGATCCCAGGAGAATCTGCAAGCCTGGGATGGGCCATGGATGTGTCCTGTGCTCCCCTCCAGCACTGCCTGGTGGGCCAGGGAAACTCTGGCTGTGCAAGAGTTAAGGGCTGGGGGCTGGGAATTCATTAACATCTTCCATCTTCATCTGATCTCAGGTGGATACTTAATGTTTTTGTCTGCAGAGGTTTATTTTCCTCCAGATTGATTGGATGAATTGTGTTCCCAGAGATCAGAGAGTTCAGATGGCAGAGGATCCTCTTACCAGAAGATGAAAGCCAACATAATCAACTGCACAACTTCAAAACATGCAGCTTGTTCTTGTTGGCTGTGCCTAAGTTTTCCCTGCAGAGAAGCTGTCGACAATGATTTGATATCAATCCAGTAACAATCCCTGGTTTCTAATAATAATTTGCACTTCAGTAGAAATGTTCATGTGAGGCTCTGAGAGCATTTAGCAGATGGTCATTAGTGAAGCTCCCCAGTTCTCCTGCGAGGAAGAGATAACAATTATGAGCCTTGTTTTACAGATGGTGACACCGAGGTGAGGCACTGAGAGGTGAAATAACTCTCACAATTTTCCGTAATGAGCCAGTGGCAACAGATCCATGAATGAAACCCAGGCATCCTGCTGAGATTACTCCACAAACCCTGTATCCTTATCTTTCACAGGAAAACGTGGTCAAAGAGGTGAGCCTGGAAAGCAAAAAGCAAATGACTCAAAGGCAAGATTCATGACACATTTCTGGAAATAAGGAATTAGGTCTGGGTCAATAAATAACTGGGAAACCAGGGGGACGCAATGCGAGAGGCATGTGAAACGAGGATGGATGGAAAAGAAAGAAGATAATGGAAGGGAGGGGAAGGAAAACAGAGCAGCTCTGACTTTTTATTTCCACTCTTGGTTTCAATCAGCCTTGTAAAATTAGAGGTTCGTCTCTGAGAGAAAGGAGAAAGCTCCATCTGCTCCCGTGGGGACACATCCAGTGGGAGAGGCTTCAATCGGGAACTGCTGCTGACAAAACCCTCGATGGCTCCTCACCCTGCAACTGTGGGGACAGCGCTTGTGTTTGGGTACATGAGAGACCCTGGGGAGGGCAGGGAAACAGGGCTGGAGCTGGGAACACTGGCTGGAGCTGGGAACACTGACTGGAGATCTGGGAACACTGACTGGAGCTGGGAACACTGACTGGAGCTGGGGAACACCAACTGGAGCTGGGAACACTGACTGGAGCTGTGGGAACACTGGCTGGAGCTGGGGAACACCAACTGGAGAACACTGACTGGAGCTGTGGGAACACTGACTGGAGCTGGGGAACACTGACTGGAGATCTGGGAACACTGGCTGGAGCTGTGGGAACACCAACTGGAGCTGGGGAACACTGACTGGAGATCTGGGAACACTGACTGGAGCTGGGAACACTGACTGGAGATCTGGGAACACTGGCTGGAGCTGTGGGAACACCAACTGGAGCTCTGGGAACACTGACTGGAGCTGGGAACATTGACTGGAGCTCTGGGAACACTGAGTGGAGATCTGGGAACACCAACTGGAGCTGGGAACACTGACTGGAGCTGGGGAACACTGGAGCTGGGGAACACTGACTGGAGATCTGGGAACATTGACTGGAGATCTGGGAACACCATCTGGAGCTCTGGGAACACTGACTGGAGCTGGGGAACACCAACTGGAGCTGGGGAACACCAACTGGAGCTGGGGAACACCACCTGGCGCTGGGAACACTGACTGGAGCTGGGGAACACCAACTGGAGCTGGGAACACTGAGTGGAGATCTGGGAACACTGACTGGAGCTCTGGGAACACTGACTGGAGCTGGGAACACTGGCTGGAGCTGGGAACACCAACTGGAGATGGGGAACACTGACTGGAGCTCTGGGAACACTGAGTGGATCTCTGGGAACACCATCTGGAGCTCTGGGAACACTGACTGGATCTCTGGGAACACCATCTGGAGCTCTGGGAACACCGGCTCTGCCCCCAGCATCACCCACCGCACCACCGCAGTCTGGGGAGCTCTGCGGGCTCAGCCTGGCTGCAGGTGCAAGGCTGGAGCTCTGGGGGCTGATTTTAGCTCCCACTTGCCCTGCCTTGGCCTTTGTCACCCAGCAGGAGTGCCCTGCCAGGGCTGGGGACTGGCTGGTGCCCCGAGCCGCCCCGCACATCGCGGGGAACGCGCCCGGCTGTTCAGTTTTATAAAACAGCCAAGTGGAAGCCAAAAGACTGGAGTCTAATCCCTCCAGTTAAGTCATCTAGATTCCTTCTCGCCACCAGCCATCTGATCTCAATCAGCAAATCTTGGCCTTCCTCTCCTGACCCAGCAGTGCTGAGGCCTGAAGTAATCTGCATGCAAAATGCTTTAGTAATGATTCCTCCAGGAGGGGCTGCTCTGCTCCTTATTTCCCAAAAGCCCTCCAGTATGAAAGGGGCAGGCAAACAACAAAGGTGCCTTGGTAATGTTTGCCATCAATAATTTGTCAATGTTCTGTAATGTTCCTCCATTTATTTTCAGTCCCTGTGGTTAATAGAAGCCCATTGAAGGAGACCTATTTATATGCATGTCCTAAAAGCAATCACTGGGTATTAAATGGGATTTGCTTTTAGTCTGAAGGTGCTTCCAGTTGTCTATTAGTAGGATTCAGCAAGTAAATGAAACTGAATTAAACATCTGTGTCTTTACCATCAATAAACTGCATCACCTCTAGGTGCAGTGCATGCTTCAAAAATGTTGCAATATCTTCACAAATTTCTAAACTCACAGAATGGTTTGGGTTGGGAGGGACCTTAAAGATCATCCAGTTCAGGGACACCTTCCACTGTCCCAGGGTGCTCCAAGCCCCATCCAGCCTGGCCTTGGACACTGCCAGGGATCCAGGGACAGCCACAGCTGCTCTGGGAATCTGTGCCAGGGCCTGCCCACCCTCACAGGGAACAATTCCATCCCAAAATCCCATCTAACCCTGCCCTCTCTGAGTCTGAAGCCATTCCCACTTGTCTAATCATGATTGTATTGATTTCACCATCACCCCAAGCACTTCCTGCACCAGAGAGCCAGAACTGGAACCAAAAGCTGTCAGAGTGATAACACCAGGAAAAATCTGGGAGAGCAGCAGCGATGTCTGATGGGCAAGATCTTGACTGGAAAGACTTGGAGAACCTCAACCATGAACACACCCATGGGTGCTCCTGTTGCAGGTGCCCCTCAGGGCCACAAGAGCTTGGTGGAAGCTGCTCAAAGGCAGCTGGTTGGTGTGAGAATTGGGAAGGGGATTCTGGAATGCTTCATTGCCATATCTGCACTTTGGAAGCCAATATTTGCCCATCCAGGAGGGCTCCCAAAGGAGAGGAGGAAAGAGAAGATGAAGAAAGGCAATTCTGTTCTGGACCCCAACTTTCCCTGTTCTTTTCCTCACCTCCCTCTGATGTTAGTTGGGATAATGCAGGAATTACTCCACAATTTCATACATGGAACAGGCAGGGGAGGCAGAGGAAACAGGATCTGCCATTTTCAACCCAGATAATTGCATTACAAAGCTCAGCACGGTTTTCATTATTGTGCCGTGTCCAATCAACCTCCATCCCAAAGGTGCACACAGATCTCAGGCTATTCCAGGCCTTGGCAGCTGCCTTGCTGTACTTGCTCCCTTTTATTTTTTTTTTTTTTCATCTTGGGGCTTTTAAAATTGATGGGAGGTTGAAGGCAAGAGCTGATGCATTGTAGATGACAACAAAAGAGGCTCCATAAAATTGCTTTTGGCATCTCGTGTGCGTTCCGTCTACATCTTATAAATTACTGCTGCATTACAGCGATAAAAATAGGTTAGTATTTGGAATTGATTACAGTGAGATAAAACCCTAATAAAAAAAAAAAGTACTGATGCATAAATATTCTGAGCATACAGGGGTAATTTGATTTGATAAAATAAAAATATGACTCTTAATTTCTTGCTTTTAAACAGAACACACACGCACGTGCAGCGCAGGGAGAACTTCAGCAGCTGTTCAGTTTAGGATTCTCAGAAATGGGTCTGTGCAGCTCTTCCCCTCAGACATTTTTATGGCAATCTCTGCATCACCAGCATTCCCACTGCTGGGTAATATTCCTGCTGCAATCCCAAAGCGTTCAGCCCAGGCCTCTGTGCTTCTTCCAGGTGATAAACATTGATTTTCCTCACACCCCAACTTTTCCCATTCTCTCTTCACTTCTATGTGACATCAGCTGTGACAATGCAGGGATTAGTTCACAATTTCATACATGAAACAGGCAGAGGACGCAGAGGGGACAGGATCTGCCATTCCATCAACACAGATAATTGCATTACAAATCTCAGCACGGTTTAAAATGTGTGCCCTCAAAGCTCTTTTATTAACTGGGCTGTTTCTCTGGAGCTCACCGTGCAGCACATCAGCTCTGCAGCCAGTGCTCTCGCCTTCACTGGGACTGCAGGATCAGCAGAGGGAGCTGGGATATTGTTTTCTGCAGTTCTATCATAAATGGAAGGTCAGTTTTATTTACATGAGGAGGAGGGAAGCAGCGATTCATGTTTCAGCATGACCAGCCCAGCACACTTTACTCCAGCAAAGAGCTTTGGCTCAGACAATAAATTCAGGGCGAACACTGGCCTTGCAGCAGGACAAAAGCACAGCGTGAAGCACAGTGAAAAGCACCTGCCTTTAAAGAAAGGCAGGTAATAACAGTGATGGGGCTGGTAGGGGAATGCGGGATGCAGAAGGAAGCAGAGCAGAGCACCACATCTGTTCTGCAGCCCAGAGGTGCTGAGCTCCGAGCCCAGCAGAGCCCGGCCCAGGACCCACACCCAGAGCCATGCCGGGTCCCCCTGAACCCCTGGAAAAGCAGTTTTTTGGGAGGGTTGGGGGCAGGAAGCCGCTGCTGCCGTCCCTCCGGGCCGTGCCTTTGATGTGGGCTGGACGGGATGTGGCTGTGCCTGCTCCCGCCAGCCCGAGCAGGGAAAGGGAAACCAGCGGCAGCAGCGCTGACAATTATCCCTGCCGAGCAGCTTGAGCATTCCTGAGCTTTCAGTAATGCATGATAAGCTGCTGGGAGTAAGATGATCCCCAAAAACCTCCCATAGGAATGGCAAAAGCAGCCCAAAGCGTGTCCCGACACAACTGGTAGCATTCCTACTGAGGGAAACACAGGTAGGCTGAGAGAACGTTACTTTTAAATTTCATTTATTTATTTCTGTGTACATTTTCCGTAATTCGACTGACATACCATTGCTATAAAGATGCCCTGCTCTTTGAATATTTCCATCCAAGACCACTAGTTTCAAGTGTGGTTATGAAAAGTCACGGCAAACATATGACTGGAAAGAGGTGGTTGGTTTTTGACTTCCAGGCAGTTGTTTGAAGCAGTTCAGAGATGCACACGATATTCAGCAGAACACACGCACACACAGTGCTGGCTTACACACACACACACACGCACACACACGCACACACACATCTGGAAAACTGTTACAGTGGTTGAAGTCTCCAAAAAGGTGTACTGTCCCCTCTGAGCAGCAGTGAAAAACCTCTGGGTATCCTGAGAAATCAAATCGAAGCGCAGTCAAGAGGAGTAACTTATCCCATCGGCACAGTTTGGGGCTGTTTGGTTTTTTTTTTCCCAAGTCAAATGTATTTTGCCAATCTGTATGACATGAAGAGGGTGGGGAGAAAGAATCTGTGGCAGTGAAGGTTAAAGAATACCAGTTCAGCATGGATCCTAAAAGCATCTCGGTGAAACAACATCGAGTAACAGCCCCTCAAACATTACACACACGGTGCTGCTGTCACTCTGCTGCTCCTGCCCGTCTCCAGAGCACCAGGAACAGCTCTGAGACCGGTGAAGACAACACAGGGAGTGCTGCAGGTGGAGCCAGGGGGAGGGGACGGGCAGGTGGGCAGCCAGGTGACCAGGGAAGGACTCTGGAGCTCACAGCCTGTGAGCTTGGCAGTGCCTGCCTGGCTGGGAACGGGAGCTCGGAGCATCCATCCCACACTGGGCAGCTCCAAACCCTGGGCAAAGCCCACAGGACACTGCCACCCACCCAGTGCCACCTCACAGCCATGTCAGCACCCCTCTCCTTTCCAGCAGCACCCTCCAAGCTGCTCTGTCTGACCCATCCACCCTCCCTGAGGCTGTGATTTGGGGCACTGCCTTAGGGTGTGCTGGTTTGGATTCTCCCAAGGGAAGAGTTCCCTCCACAAGGCTAAATACTGAGAATCACCCAGGCTGCCCTGTGCTGCATTTAACCCAACACCCCCTGTGCCTTTGCTGCACTCCTGCACCCCAGGGGCTCTCCTGAGGAGCTGGAGCTGCCCTGGCTGTGAGGGGTTGTGTGAGGTGACGGGCTGAGAGCAGCACACAGCCCTGCAGAGGAAACCAGCAAAGCCTGGGACAACACAAACAAACACCAAGCAATTAGAAGAAGGATGGGAGATGTGGTCTGATGTACTTCTGCCAAGAAATAAATATTTTACGCTGTCTTTTTTTTTTTTTTAAAAAAAAGCACTTGCATTGTGTTTTTTTTTTAAAATCTCAAAATGGTTGAGTTACTCCCTGCACCCCCCCAGCACAACACGTGCCCACACACACACACACACACACACACACCTCTCACACCCTCTAATGCACATAATTCCAGCTTTGTAGAGCTACTGGATTTACTTTGAGACAAGTTTCTTGTGCACTTGGACAATTTACTTTGAGACAAGTTATTTGCAAGAAGGCAAAGTTCATGCATGGCTTTGACAGCTCCACTTTCTCATAAATGGTTTTTGAAAAGCAGAAAGCAAATGAGGGCCAAAGCTCCATTTAAAGTTCACCTCGGATGCCTGAAAAGCATTTATACCCACATCCTTCTGAGGTCCCTGCTTTATGAACTTCTAATCAATTCCACATTCTGCTACCCAACGTTTCTTATACGTTGGGGAAAGAAAACAAACCAGAAAAGCAGCGTGAGCTGTCTGAAAACAGCTGCACCACAGCGCCCAGGCTGCCCAGGGAAGGGCTAGAGCCACCCTCCCTGCAAGGGTTTAAAACGTGTGCATGTGGCACTTGGGGACATGGCTTAGTGGTGGCCTTGGCAGTGCTGAGTTTTTGGTTGGACTGGATGATTTTAAAGGTTTTTCCACCCTAAATGACTCCGTGGTTCTCTGATTCTATTATTCTTTATCAGAAAGGCTGGGGAGGCTTTTGAAGCACCTTTCCAAGGGGAGAAAGGGAATAAAAAGAACAAAACCTGCTGGGTTTTGAGCCCCCAGTCCTGATTCTGTCCCACACTTAGGGGATTCCCCTCAACATCCCCTAGACAGCAAGCAGCTGCTCATGAACTGCTCCATTCTTTCTGCAGGATACGTGTCCTCCATCCCCAGAGGTGACACTTGGCTGTCCCCACCCCTGCCTTGGCCAATCCTGACCTCCCAGGGCTCCAGCAAACTCCATGGAATGACAGAGAAAAGCCTGGCACGAGCCTTGGGCAAACCAAGTTTGTCACCAACCAGATTTTAATTTTCAGGTGGGAAGTGGTTGTTTTCTCAGAATTCAGGGTGATTTGAATGATGTGACACAGAGCATTTTACCAGCTAAACTGAACCCTGGTGCTATTCAATCCCCTCTCAAAGGAACAACTGAAACCCAGTTTTGCTTCCCTATTAAAAACAAAAAAGTGAGCAGGTTTCTTCAGAAGCCCCCAAGGTGTTAAAAGAAAACTCAAAAAATTACAACTTTTTAAAAACAAGATTCCTTATCCCCATCCCTAATTCTAGAGCAAACCAGGACACTTAAAAAAAAATAATAATCTAAGTTGCTATAAATATAATTTAAAATCATAATTAGCTGTCTACTGCCATGCCAGCTGTTAGGGGATACCACAGGGATTCCACATGGCTCCAGGCTGGGAGATACCTTCAGCACCTCTTGGATAGTACCAGAAAGGGATAAATAATAAATAAGAACATGAGAAAGAATAATCAGCCTTCCACAGGGATGGAGAAGCAGAGGCTTTCACAGTTAAGAAACGAAATTGTTACTGTAAAAAAAAAAAAATCCTAAAAAAAAGTAAAATAAAGACTTGAATTGCAGCAGGTTGGAAAGTCTTCTCCTTCCTAACATGTTCATGTGCCCTCTGCAACACCAGAGACCACGGGGAACTGGGTGCTTTTCCATTTTTTGCTCCTATTTTGGTGTTTGGGGTTTTTTTTTCCTAACCAAAACTATGTGGAAATATCCTTGTTACAGATTTCCCACCATCTCGAGTAAAAGCAGACTTCACACCTTAAGACAGAAAGTCCAGAAATCCCATCTATTGATCCTAAACATGGATCTCTGCCCATAAAACTGTAATTCCTTAAATTGAAGAGTTTGGACAATTTTACAGAGTTGTTTCATTTTTTTTCCCCCTATTTTACTCCAACACATTTCCATCTTACAAGAAGCTCCATTTAGCAGCTTCCCCTCACTGTACTGCTATTAAAAAATGCAGAATTCCAGCTATTTTGGATGTTGTGACTATTTCCAGCAGCCCCTGGCACAGGGACAGCTCTCACCAAGCACAAACCACTCGATTCACCAAAATAAAAACAGCCCTGGAAATTCACTTTACAGATGGATTTTAAAGGGAATATTCAGAGCCAAATCCTGGCTTGGGGGAGATTGGATTTTGAGCCCCAACCCACCAGGAGCCCCCCAGAAGGCACAGTCCATGTTTGTAGGTGTTCATGCAGAATTTGTGACTAAATTTGGGCTAAATATGGATGGAGAGCTCTGCAGCTGTACCTGGATTTGGGAAAAATTGATCCTGGCTCAACAGCTCTGACAGAGACTGGGATTTGTCTTTAAACACACATTGTTTTGGTTTTTACCAGGCACTTAATCCACATTTCTTCACCTTGGCTGTGCAAATCAAGGACACCTGGCTCTTCCTGACTTTTCACAGTATCCATCCTGGAAAAAAACCTCATAAAAATGCTGAAGGTTTTTGGGTGTTCTGGGACACTCTGAGATGGCTGAATGTTCTCTCCTAGAGGGAAAAATCCCAAGATATGACAGAATCCAACACCTCCATCCCACAATTCCTGGGAAAACTGTGTCTCTGTGGGTTTTTTGAGGCCATGGATAGTCCAGGCTGCTCTTCCAGCCTCCAGACATTGGCCCCTCTCACTGGAGCATTTATCTCCATCCACCTCCTGGAATGGTTTGGTGTGTCAGGTCACAGCCTTCTGGAAAGATCATGGTCTGCTCTCTTTATAGCCTCAAAAAGAATCATTATCTAGGGGCAAAACCAGACTGAATTAAAGCCTGAGCTGGCCTGAATTATTCCTGGAAGATAAACCCAGCAGCAGCTTTCCTGATCGGTTCAGGAATACTTGGGGTGTGTTTAGTCTTTATTCAAAAATTACACCATTCCGAGTTTCCTGGATTTAGCTAAGCCCAAAAGCGAAAGTAACAGATCAAAAATACCCTGAAATAAAACTTCTAGGAAGGGTTTTCAGGTCTGGCTAAAACCAGATATCTTTGGAAATCGCCGAAAGACGTCTGATCTGTTGAGATTTCCATCTCTACTTCCAAGCTTTTCCCGGCTTATCCCCGCAGGACCCCGCGGCCGCTGGCGCTCGCCTCGTCCTTTAAAACCCAGGAGCCTCTCAAGGAAGGGAGTGTGGCCCATGCTGGCTGCTGGCTGGGCTGAGCCACCTCAGAGCAGCTCCAGAGCTGCCCAGCATTCCCAAAGGCAATTCCAGTGGGATGGCAGCAAATGAAGGGACGAGCTCTTGCTGGGGCTGGAGAGTGGCTGCTTGGCTGATTCCCAGCTGTGGAATTTGGGAGCAGGGAACTGGAGAGGACAGGCAGCTCCCTCCTCTCCCAAAGCTCTCCATGGACAGCTGGCTGGAGGCTCCTTCCCCTTCCCACTGGCTGCCAGTAAAATCCCAGACATGAGAACAGCAATGGGATGAAAACAGAAGTGCCTGGGATGTCAGGTGTGCACGGAGGCCAAGAGCTCTCCAGCATCCCAGGGCTGCCCTGAAGGAGCCACACCACATCCATCCTGCAGCCCCAGCTGCTCCCTCCTCCTGCTGGCCTGAAAATTGGGGATTTCCAGCATTAAGCTGGTTAGACACCACCTTAAAAGTTTCCCCTTTTCTGTCCCAGCCACAGAGGCCTCTCCCAGGCTTTTCCCATCGTTTAAAGCCATGCAGCAGTGTGCCTTGGGTCCCCTGCAGGTTTTGCCCCATGGGTTTCTTTTGGTTTCAGATTTTGCTCCCCTTGCTGGAACTGGGGGTGCAGTGGCAACCTGGGAGCCACTGCCCACAAATCTGGGCTTGAAGGAAGATGTGGGGAGGGAAAGGGCAGCCAGGCTGCTCTCAGGCTGTGCCCTCAGGGGACCTGTGGCTGTACCCTGCCTCCCTTGCTGCTCCAAACCCTCCCTGGCAGAGTGGACTGACACCAGCTGCCCATCAGAGCACTCATTTTGTCCCTGTGCCATTAAATCCAGCCTTAAAGTTCACTGCACTCTCAGAGTCCTTTTCACTTACCCAGCAATGGACCTTTGTGCCTGCAGCACTGGCACCAGCAGCTCCTGGCTGTGTTTATTCATCTGCAAACACCTCAGAACTGAGATGCAGCTTTTTCTGGCCCTATTTATTAACAAAAGCCACTGTTTTTATGGAGTGGGCTTATGTGGAGGAGCAGAGTCCTTTCAGCCTTCAAGAGAGCTGCCACTCACTCCTCCAGTCCAGGGGTGAGTCTCCCAGCTCTGCAGAGCACAGGGCAAATTTCACATTCTCCATCTGCTCCAGCAAAGGCTGAGCTGAAATATTAACGAGGAGATGTGATCCCTTCTCACCAGAAACAATCTGGGTTTTATAGCCCAGGCAGAGGCCAGAGGAGCAGGCAAAGCTCTGGGATCCATCCTCTGCTGCTGCTTAAGGGCTTTCAAGGAAACAAGGAACCTGGGGGGAGGACAGGGAGTGTAAAACATGTGGACATCTGGTGTGCTCTGTGTGTTCTGCCCACCCCTCATCTCCCCAGGCTCAGCCCCCTGCTCTGTGCACGCCCAGAGCAGACAGAGGAGACTGCTCTATCAACAACCAGAACATGGCAATAAAGATTAATGAGCAAAACTTGCCATTTTATGTCTAATCCGTGGGGATTTACGATCATTAATCTTTATTAGTGTGTAATAACTGTTTAGACACTAAGGACAGATTCTCAGCTGGACAAAACTGGCCTTATTCCAGCCAAGCCAATGGAGCAGTGCCAGTTTACACCCTCCATGACCCCAGCTCTACATGAGACCCATCCCATCTGTAGGAATCACATCACTGACAGTATTTCCCCAACAGCAGGGGCACAGAAGTGAAGGCAACTATTTGTCTTTCCCTGTATCCCAAAAAAGAGAGCTGCATGTGTCCAGGAAGCTCAACAATAGACATGTCAATAAACATGAGGAAATTCAATGAAAAAGCAACAGCAACAAAAGGAACCCCAAGGAGCAGGGAAGTGGATGGTTTTAGAGGCAAGACTATAAGATCTGGTTTGGCAGGAGTGTAACTAAGAGGGATCTTTGGCATGTGAAAGAGTGAAAGCACCAAGACAGGCTCCCAGAGTTCCTCTAACAGGAACAAGATGGAAGGGGAAAAAAAAAAGAAGGAGCATCTTGGCTGGCTTTTCTGAGAGAGGAGTTTTGGGTTGTTTTGAATAAAAAAGATTTCTTAAAGACAGGAGCTGGTGGGAACCTTGTCTGAACTACACCAGACCAGCCACTGAAGCAATGCTGAGCTGGCCAAGCAGGATTTCCTCTTCCAGAACATGTAGGGAAGAAGGGAAATGTGCAGGTACACACCTGGCTGGCAGCAAGCATGGAGAAATCCCAGCTGAGGCTCTGCCCTCAGCCCCTGGCAGCTCCTTCCCACCAGGAAAAGGTGCAGCAGCACCTGCTCAACAACAGGGAGATGAATTGAGATTTTTTAGAGATTTTTCCAAGCAGGGATCCACCAACTGTCTCCTGCATCACACACCTGCCTCTAGAAATTAAATTCCACCTCTTTAACAAGTCAGAGTTGCCTCTTTGTCACCAGTAAACTCAACAAAAGTCAGGGAAAAACACAGAAGTACAGTACAGAGATATCTGTGTCAAGGTTTGTACACCTGGAAGAACTCCAGGAAAGATGGGCATTGCACCCAGTGCAGCAGCATGAACCTGGTGTTTAAAAACAGTAACCAGAAAATGCCCTCCAACTCCTCTTTCAGATTTAAGGGTCCAAAGGGCTCTTGGGGACCCAGAAAACACCTTTCCTGCCAGTGACACCTCAGAGCTCCAGCAAGGGCAAGGCCTCCAGCATCCTGGAGATTGCAGGAGCACCAGGAGCTGGGCTGGGGGGAGGAAGAAGAGGATGGACATCACAGCTGGGATCCCTGGGGATGGGCTGTGCCTCCTGACGAGCTGTGGCAGACTGGAGGAGCCCTCCCTGCCCTGCAAACCCATCCACAGCTGGTCCAGCTCACAGCTCAGTGTGAGCTCCCAGCAGCTTTGCTCTCTCTCTGCTCCCTGACTTTGGGGTTTATGGCATTTGAGACCTGCTTCTCTAAAAATCCCAAGCCCTGTGCTGTGTGAACACACAAAACCTTTATGAAGAACATCCCTAAGCCTCAACACCCGGGCTGTTCAGGGGGCCAGGCTGTCAGGAAAGGTTTCAGAGCCTGTGTCTGTCCCTGTGCTCGTGTTCTGGCCAAGCAAAGATGTGAGCAGCAACCAAAGCCTCTCATCTTCACAGAGGCTACAATTAAACAGCAGAGAGAAGAGCCTGACTCTCCTCCTGCAGCCCAGCAGGGCTTTGAGGCACACAGGAGTCTCTGGCTCTCCTCCCTCAGCTGAAGCCACCAAGCTCTGGCTTCTCTCTAAGAAATTCCTGGGTCAAGCTTTGTGGCCACCACGAGGGACACAGGGACAGCCCCAGAGCCCTGAGCTGCCACAGCTCCATCAGCACTGGGCACCTCTCACAGCACTTTCCATCCTCGTGCTCTGACAGCTCCACACTTACTCTGGGCTGACACAAACGACTTTAAAAGGAACAAAGTCATGGAGAAGGAGCAGGGAAGGGAAGTGATTTGTTGCATGCCCTATTGTAACGTCATTAAGACAAAGGGATTAGAGCAGAAAGCATAAAAGCAAGCCCTGTGTGGAAGCACAGAGGAATCCTTCTAGAGGGTTACTAGCTGCAGACAACACTGCCATTAATTCTCTATTGGAAAACGCTGGTGACATTAATATCTGCTATTAATACTGAGCTTTGACAGTATCTCATAAATTCAACCTGTCAATTACAATGGCACTGAAATGAAGGTGCTCTGAGGTCAAGGAGATGTGGTATCCAAATGAGACTTATATTGCAGGGGAAAAGCAGCAAAAACAATCTTTAACAAAAGCATCAGATCCATATGTAGGAAAACCAAAGGGCGGTTTTAAATGTCATGTTTTTCAAAGTGAGAATTGATGCTGGAACTGAGTCTATAAACTGGCTGGCTGGACTTTCAGCTGCAGCTGAGGACAATCAATCAAAACAGCTCAGTGACTCTGAGAAAGTGAGAGAGAGAAAACACACACACACACTATGGAATATGAGAGGGCAGATCATGAGCCATGCGAGGCCTCTTAAAATTACACTGTGAAGTGAAACATCCTCGTGTTTCATCCACCACTAAATGTAACCTGAAAGGTTCCCCCTGGCACAGAGTGGGGTATGGAGCTGATCCTTCCCCAAGGGCTGGGCAGGCTCCTGGGGCAGGGCTGAGCAAGGGGAGCCTCCTCCCCAAAGCTGCATGAGCCATGGATCACACCCTGATTCCTGCAAGCCCTGTGTTAGCCCCCTGCTCTGCAGCTGAGGGCACAAGGGTTGATAAATCCTGATAAATGCTCCCCTCTCTCTGTCACTGCCAGCCCCAGGGCAGGGCTGCACCATCCCAGGCTCTCAGCCACCCCCGTGGTGGCAGTGACAGTGGCAGCCCAGGCACTGGTGGTGTCTTTGTGCGCCTCTTTGAGGTGTTGGCATGTCCCCAGCACCCCCCAACCCTGCTCTGAACACTGCCCTCCCCATCAGCCCTTCCAGGGATCGCTTCCCAAAATCCACTCAGACTGTTCCAACCTGCACCAGCAGAGTCTGGAGCTGCTAACCTGGCAGAGCAGGGGGCAGTGACATTCTGCACAGGTCCAGTGACATCTGCACAGGTTCAGTGACATCCTGCACAGGTTGTGATACCCTGCACAGGTTCAGTGACATCCTGCACAGGTCCACTGACATCTGCACAGGTTGTGATACCCTGCACAGGTGCAGTGACATCCTGCACAGGTTCAGCACTGCAGAGCAGGGTTCAATGACATTCTGCACAGGTGCAGTGACATCCTGCACAGGTTCAGCACTGCAGAGCAGGGTGTGTTTCTGGTCAGACCTGGCTCCCAGGGGTTGTCCCCAGGGAGGGGTGGGGATGGAAGCACGTGCAGGGGCACGAGGCACTTGTGCAGCATCCCCAGAATGCACAGGCAGGCCCCGTTCCAGGGCTGGGGGAAGGAGCCACGGGCAAAGGCAGAGCAGCTCATGGCCAGGCCAGGCAGCTGGGGCTCAAACCAGGGTTCATGTGGAGCCAGTGGCCTCACAGAGCAGAGCTCAGCAACACTCACAGTGCCCCCTGCTCCAGACAGTGACTGACCTGAGGGCAGAACGATCTCCAGCTCCTCTCCCACCTCACCAGCCCCCTTCTCCTGCCTCTGGACCTGCCCAGCAGCAAGGAGCTCCTGGTCAGGGTGGGCTGTGGTGTCCCTGCATGGTTTCCCAGGCTGCAGCTCCTACCTGCAGCCCAGGGCAGAGCTCCTGGCTGCCTGCACATCCCAGCTGGGGCTGGACACAGCCCAATGCACATCCCAATGCACATCCCAATGCACAGCCCAATGCACATCCCAATGCACAGCCCAATGCACAGCCCAATGCACAGCCCAGTCCACATGCCAGCACGGGCTCCTGGAGCGCTGGCACTCCCACACTCCGTGGGCAAGCACGGAGGGATTGCTGCCAGTGCAGTGCCACCAGCCCTGGAAACCAACACTGAACCACCCCATTTTTCATGCTGTGTATGCTGTGATCCTGTCTCATCCCGAGAAGGAGAGAGGAACTCCCTTAGAGCCCAAAGCAGCTCATCCCCAGCCCAAGGGAGCCTCGGGCACTGCAGTGCTGCTGGGCAGGGGCACTGACCAGGGCAGCCTCCTCCCCTTCCTTGTGCAACTCCTCTGACACCTCCTTCCCACTGGGCCTTTTGTCCCAGACGTGTTCCCAGCAATTCCCAGAACTCCCAGCCCACCTCCTCCAGCAGAGCAGGGCTGTGGGACAGGGCTGGCCCAGCTGGAGGCCGGACTCAGAGCGGGGTGTCTGGACAAGAGGTGACCACAGGGGACACCAGGGCCTCCCTCCCTGACCCAGCTCGAGCAGCTGAGCTGCAAGTCTTGCTTATCAATTCCTTTTATGATGCACATTAAATATATTCCACAACAGAGACACTTCTGCTCTCCTCTCTCCTCTCCTCAGACACCTTTTCCCCAGTGAAGCCCTACAAGTGCTGCTTGCTGTGGCCTCATTTTGCATCACCATCATCATCATCATCATCACCACGCACTCATCCTCATATAAAACAGAAATCTATTCCATCAAGCACTTAACATAAATATTAAAATAATGGAAGGGACAAAATATAAATCTACATACAACTTCATGACTACCATAGCACCTATTACCATGACAAAGCAAATTCTGGTTCAAGGGGAAGGGAAGGGGGATGAGGAGCAAGTTAGGAAGAGGAACTTCGACTGTCATTAAATATGTAAATCACTCTTTCAAAAAAGATTTTTTTTTTCTGTTTTGTTTTTGTTTTAAGGTTATCAACCTTATTAAAATTCATTCCACTAACCAGCTCGTTCTATGTCACTATGGATACCAAAGAACCCTTTAAAAAAACTCGGGCGAGGCGGGGGTTTCTCAGAATAAAAACAAAACAAAACAAAACACGGCGACTTTCTGTTGGTGCTTCCATGACAAGTCCTGCCACGAGCCCCTCCCCTGCACCCACCAGTCCACAGAAGGGCAATTCTTTTACAAGTCCAGTTCTCAGTCTCCCAGGATGAGCTTGACAAAAGAGGCGACGTCTGTCTCTTTGGATTCGTGCAGGGTGAAGAAAGGATGTTGCTGGGAAAGCAAAGAGAGAAAAACCAGCTAAGTTTATTATTCACCACGCTGAGCAAAAAGCTTTTCAGGCAATCCTGCAGACAGTGAAGGAGGTTTTCTCCTTAGCATCATAATATTGGGCTTTTACAGCTGAGGCAAGTGGGGGAGCACAAGGGCTGCTCCATGGAACTGTGAGGCCCTCCTGGATTCCCCTAAACCCCGCCCTGCTGGAGGAATGAGCTGGGCAGCTCTGGAGGCAAGGGGAAAGTTTAGAAAACCCTCTCCATCTGCCCCATAACACCCCCAGAGCATGGTTACCCACCCCACACACTCCAGCTGGAGCAGGGGAAGCCTTGCTGACTGCAGTGGTTTTCCCCCAGCTTTATCTGTGGATTTTTACCCTCTGGTGACTCCTGAGTCTCATTTCTTCCCTGAACTGCCCCTCCTCGCAGCAGGAGTGGCTCCTTCAACCCAGCCACCACACAGGAAAGCCATCCCAACTGGAAAACCATCCCCACTTGTGTGTTTAACCACTTCATCCTGACCAACAAGGGGAGACAGAAAACCCTGCCAAAAACCCCGCCGACATTTCAGCACCAAGGGAAAAATACAGGCAGGGAGAAAAAACAAAACCAAACACCCCAACAGCAACAAAAAACCCTCTGCACCAGGACCAGCAATTCAGTTTGGTTGGTTCAGCAACACACCAAGCTGAGATCCCACCTGAAAACCCCCAAAACCCTGTCTGACACCCACTGTCCTGGCAGATAATTGGATTTATTTGTATGGAGGGTGTCAGAGAGAACCAAAAGGCAGCCAGGGCCCCTGCAGGGCTCACAGTAATCTCTCCTCTGCACGAGGATTTGATTTCCAACTCTCTCGTTTCTAGTCAGATTTTTAAAGACAATTTGGGGTTTCCAGGGTTTTTCCAAGCTGCCCCTCACCTCAGTCTCTGAGCACTGGCTGTTTCAATGACCTTTAATGGCAGTGGCCAAGGGGACAGAGAAGAAAAGCAAAGAAAAGAGATTTTTCAAGGTGGGTTCGAGTGGAAAGTCACCCAGGGAATAAGAGGAGGCAGCTCTGAGTGGCTGGGAAGCAATCCAAAGACACACCAGTAAGGAAAAGGAAGCACAATTATGTGGGAAACAGGGCTGGAATGGGTTGAGGCAAAGATCCAGGCAAAACTGAAGGTCTGCCTAGGTCAGACAGTCACAGGAATTGAAGTGTCCTGGATAACTCCAAGCTGACCCCAGTGTCTCATTATTGTCCCAGCACAACGCCCCTGCTTTGCCATCCCACTAAAGTGACACCCAAAGCACAGCCTGGAAGCACCCAAAAATGTGCCAGGGGTGGCAGCAGTGCCCTCCAGCCCCGTGCCCCAGGGAAGCCAAGCCCTCTGAGCTGGCACTGAGCCCCGTGCCAGGGGATGTGCAGACCACACAGTGCTCCTGCAGCACTTTCACGCTCCACTTCACCTGGGGAAGTGGGTTTTTAAATGAAATTAAGCACCCCTATCAGCTTTCCTGATGCTCAAGATAGCACAGAGTCATATTTTCCATGAGAAACCTCAATTCCACAGGAAAGCAAGGGAGCAGTCTTGGTCTAAATGACAAGTCCAATCCAGCACCACAACTTAATGTCATAAGAGAGAGGAAAAAAACCCCAACAAAACAGCAACCCTCAACCACAGGACCTCACAACATCCATGTCAGCCATAAAATACCACAGCATTGAGATACTCTGCAGGGGTGATCCAAGAAGCTAATTCAATAGAAATGCACTCCCTTGCCAATGGGTATTAATGCTGCAGCAGACGGAGCTGCTTCGCTGAACCTTTTTTGATAAAAGGCCATTTGGCAAAGTTCAGAAATTTGCTTAAAATATACAGATGGATTTATTCAATAATACAACCCCCCCAAAAAAAAAAAAGTTTTTTAAAAAAGCCATAAATCTCAGGCCTCTCTTTGTTTGAAACCAGTCTAGGGGCAAGCTGTGTGTCAATCAGCTCTATTTATAGTTTAATTGCATTACAGGGCCCAGCACCAAATGTCATGGGAATTATTCACTGCTTACAACTCAGGGTTGTGGATTTCCAGCATGACTTGCAGGTAAAAATCACCTTAAACCTGTCACCTTCTCACCTGTGAGCAGGAGGTGTGAGGTGGTGATGGCTCTGACCCTCTAGTGGCAGAATGTATATCCCAAAAATTGTGGGGTAGGGAATACCAGTGCCTAAAGAAATCCTGCAGCAGTTTCCACCCTTAATCCAGGTGATCTTGACACTGAGACTGGACAGGGGTGGGGATGCAGGGTCAGGATTTTCAGAAGTAACAAATAAAACCTTCCTGCCTTTAGAAAGCTGCAAATTGTGCGAGAGTAAAAAAGGATTAAATGTCTGCAGGAGTGAAACACCAACTTCCCGAGTTCTGCTGCTTTTTGCCAGCTTTTAGGAGCACCAGGAGCAATACCAGAAAGTCAGGAGAGAGAGGCCATGAAGCTGTGGAGCCCAAGCAGAAAAATCTGTTCTTGCCAGCTGCAGCCCAGAGCTCTGGTTGGGCACAGACCAGCGCCGTCCATTTCTCCTGTCACCAACCTTTACTGGCATTTTCCTCCCCAGATATTCCTCAGTTATCCCTCCCAGTAAACAGTCTCTAGGCAGATGAAATTCAATAACCAGAATTAAGTCTCTGTCCCCAACATCCAGGAATTGCTCTGTCCAAAAATCCTCCTCTCCAAGGCACCAGGGCAGCAAAGCCCAGTTGGCCACTGGGCTCCTGCAGCTCTTGAGGAGCATCTGTGTCACACTGAGGTGTTTGAATCTATCTCACAAGCCCCAGAGGAGGATTTGAGCCTCACTAACTGATTCTTCACAGCCTCATTCTTGTCCATTACCTGCTTTAACATGTATTTTCTCCCTTGATCTGAATGGAAAAACACCTGGCTGAGATTTCAAAGAGCATCTCTGACTTGCAGCCACCTTCCCAGGACTCTGAAGTGTCACAATTCTCCCATCTGGTATGAAAAGAGATGCAAAGCATCCCAAAACACCATCACTACTGGAATCTCTGCCTTCAGCACCTCAGTGTGACCCATTTCAGCTCTGCACACACTGCTGAATGCAGCCACACTCACCATAAGCTCTGGGTATGTTGGCCGTTCTTTGGAATTCTTCTTCAAGCTTTAATTGGGGAAAAAAAGAGAAAAAAATTAGAACTTACATTCTGTCTGCAGTTTTAGTAAGGCCATAAAATTCTGCCCTGACAAAAGTAAGGTTTAAAGACTCTGCAGAGTAAGTTCAGCTACTCATCCAAGCTGAGGAAACAATTCAGGCCTTGAGGACAGTGACAGCCAACAGTGCTGGGCACAAGAGCTCAAGGTCCACCAAGAGATCTGGAGCCACCAAAAACACCACTTAAAACCCTGCCTCTTGCTGGGGGCCAGGTACAACTGGGAGTCTGGGTGCTCTCCAACAGGCCAGTGGCTCAGGGACTGGATTCAGCCTCCAAGCTGTGCCTGGGAGCAGTGCCTGAGTGGCTCCAGAGCACGTGTACAACTGTTTGTTTATCACCGTGCTGTTATCAGCGGGGACGCTTCCATGGGACATCCTTTTTTCTCCTCTCCTACAACAGATGGCCCTGGAGGGTTGTAGCTGGAAGTTATTTTGGTTTCCCTCCAGCAGAAAATAGCTTTTAAAAGACAGGACGTAATCTCTACTCACTTCCTGGCAGTGTATTTAGGGGAAAGACACTTGGAGCAACTTGAAAAGATCTTCACACACGTACGCGGCGGTGGCGGGGAAAAGGTGTCACACTGAGCAAAACAAAAGTGAGAACCTCTGCTGGGATTTGCTGGGGCCCAGAGGAAGCAGAGGACACACACTGAATAGATATTTCCTGCTTGCTGTGTGTAGAGGGCTCGTGTTCAGTGTCATGTTGTGAATGAACAGAGGAACCCGGGCTCAATACGTGCCAATATCGCCGGCCCGAAGGTACGGGATGTGTCACATCCTCCCGGCGCAGGAGCAGCCCCAGCCAAGATGACAAGGTGAATTTGAAGGTTAGCTGTGTCCAGATTTGGTGTCATTCTCTTAATTTAGACCTTCTACAAAACAAATTCATCCCCAGGTTACTAATAGCAGGAAATCTGGTGATAAGTTACTGAAATCAATGTAAATTTTCAGGAATGAAGAGTTATATTGGGCTCTGATCCTGACTCAGATATCCCAGGAACCTTCCTGCAGTGCCTATAGGTGATCAGACATCACTGCCCCAGGCAGCAGATGGATAAACACAGTCCTAAGCCAGGCTTAATACAGAGTGGCTGGGACCTGGTTTGGTGTCACAAGGAATTCCCAGACCCCAATAACACAAAACTGGTGCAAAGTTCACCATTCCAGGTCCTTTGCACAAAACTGGTGCAAAGTTCACCATCCCAAGCCCATGCCACTCTGCTGGCAGTGAGGGATCTTCGGTGACCCTGGAGGATTTGCAAAGGCAGGAATCACCACGTGCTCCCCAAAGTGGCTGTGGATGTAACTCCTCAAGCAGCCACAGCCTGAGCTGCAAGGCACAGGGCTTGGAAGAGCAAATCCCCCCCAGAGGAACAGCCTGCCTGGCACAGCAGGCAGCTGGGAAATAGCAGAGCCAGCAGCACTGTTTGCAGCAACAGCAGCTGCTCCAAAACCTCCATGTGGGCCTGGCAAGAACGGGGAGCATCTTGGGAGAGGGTTTTTCCAAGGCAGCTCCCACCTCTCCAAGACCCAGGGCATGGCAGGTATTCCCCAGCGTGGGCCAGGAGCCGAGCAGCTGGACCAGGGGGACATGAAAACATGTTTGAACAAGACTCTGAAGAATCCAAACATGGGTACTGAGAGTGCCCAGGCAGGAGCAGCTGGTAATCCCCTTCCTGGGTCATGGGAGAGCATTGGCAGCTCAAGAACAGTCTCACATTTCTCTCTTTGTGGATCTGCTGTCCTTTGTGGCCACCAGGCAGAGCCAGTGGCCACCTGCCAGCTTGGCAGGCGGGTGGGTGGCACTGGAAAATCCAACCCTGCTGTGGGAGGGAGCTCCTGCCACAGGGGCAAGCTGCCTGAGCTCTCTGTGCAGCCTGCACACAGCAGTGGGGCTGCTCCAGCCCTTTTCCTACAGCACAGCCAAATGCTCCTGCTGCTTCCAGCTCCTGGGCCCCGGGAGAGGGACAGACACCAGCCAGAGGGGGTAAAATCTGCCCTCAGAGCCATGTCCCCCAATAGAGGATGCAGCCATCCCATTCCCCGCTGCCCTTCCAGACTCAGGGACATGAGCTGCCTGGCTGCACCTGCTCACAGCACCCCTAAATCCTAAATCCTGTGTGTGCCCTCAAAGCAGCCCAGCCTGATGCTCAGACAGACCCCACAGCTGCCACCAGCACTGCTGTGCCTGGCACCTGCACGGTGCCCAGAGAGGGCACAGAGGGAATGTTCTACCCAAAACTGGGGGTTGAGAGCTGCCTGTGGAGACAGGACAAGAGGGGATTTGTTACCATTGCGAGGTAAAATCGACGAACTCCGCTGAGAATTTCTCTGCTGGGAGCTGTGGCGACGGCTCCTCCACCACCTGCTTGAGCTGCTGGAAGGGCGTCCCCCAGGAGTCGTAGGGAAAGCGCAGGATGGCCAGCTCGATCTGGGGACACAGCCTGGGCCTCAGGATTGGGGCTGGACACCCCCCAGCCCGCCCATCCCACAGGTTTGGGATGGCCCAGTGCCCACCCCGAGTGTGTTTGTGTAGGGGGCTGTTCAGCCTGGAGATGGGAACATTCCAAAGGGATCTTAGAGCCCCTTGCAGTACCCAAAGGGGGCTTCCAGAAAGGAGGGAGAGTGAATTTTTACATGGGCAAACAGTGATAAAACAAGGGGGTTGGTTTTGAACCAAAAGAGGAGAGATATAGATTAGCAATTAGGAGGGAATTCTCCCCTGTGAGGGTGGGGAGCCCTGGCACAGGGTGCCCAGAGAAGCTGTGGCTGCCCCTGGATCCCTGGCAGTGCCCAAGGCCAGGCTGGATGTGGCTCTGAGCAGTGGAAGGTGGCTCTGCCCATGGCAGGGGGTGGAATGAGATGATCTTTTAGGTTCTTTCCAACCCAAACCATTCTGGGATTCTATGATTTCCTCACCCCACCTTGGCCACAACACATTGCTTATCCTCCCCCAGCAAACAGGGGAGGCTGGAGGAGACCCAGGCAGCTCCAGGTGCAGTGTCCTGTCCCCCCCATGTCACATCTCCTGGGATTAAAGGCTGGCATTAAAACCAGCCCCACCGTGCACAGGGGAACTGCGCTGTGAAACCACTTGGGGAGCAGATTGGATCCCCCAAAACACTGCGTGGGAGCCGCCCCCGCCCCTGCTCTCCCGAGGGGAGAATTGCTGAGTGCTGGGAGGATTTTTGTGCTGGGAATCCGAGCTGCTCCAGCTCCTGTGCCTTAGCCCATGCTGCCATCTCCCGGCAGCTGCTGCCTCCACATCCCAGCAGCTCCATCCTCCTTCCCTCCCACCCTGGGGCACATTCCTGAGCTCTCCCCGCTCCCACCCCGTGCCACCAGCATCACTGTGGGGAGGGAACTGAATCCATCAGCCCCACCGAGCCCTCCCGGCCGCCCTGGCAGCCCCCAGGTGCCCGTACCATGGTGATGCCCAGGCTCCAGATGTCGGATTTGACGCTGTATCCCTTCTGGTTCAGCTCCGGGTTAATTCTCTCGGGCTGCCAACAGACACAAAGGTGGGTGAGGAGCAGGGACGGCCCCAGAGCTCTGCCCACACCCAGGGTGGGTCTCTCAGGGTGGCAGCCCAGCACCCTTCAGCCCACACCACCACCTCGCCCTCCTGGCCGTGCTGGCCCCAGCTGGTTCCCCATCCTCACCAGTAAGGGCAGGCAGTGAAATGGGTCACCACAAACAGGGGCTGGGCTGCTGGAGCTGAGCTGGCACAGCTGGCACAAAGGGGCTGACAAGCCTCAGCTCCCCAGGACTGTTTTCACCCTGTTCAGGTGCTCCACAAAGGGTGAATCCTGCACAGCAGCTCCAGCAGCAGCCCTGGGGAGTGTTTTTCCTCCCCATGCTAAGCACTGCTGTCCCCACGGTGCAAATGGCAAACAGGCCAGGGGGAGCAATTCCAGAGCCTTCCCCAAGGTCACAGGCAGGCGACAAGGCAGCAGGAAGCCGTGCCCAGGAGATGTGATCTGAGCCATGAGATCTGCCTCCCCTCCCAAGGGGGTTGTATCCCATCACTTCAGGGCTGCATCTTCCCAAAGGAATCCCCAGGGGGCTGATCCTTCCCCCGGGGCTCAGGTTCCTCTGGCTGCTCCCCACGCAGCTTCTCAACTTACAGCCATGTAGGGTTTGCATCCTGCATCCATGGTTTTAGCAACAGAGTCGACGAGGTAACCGCTAATCCCAAAATCGCACATTTTCACCTGCCCCTGCGTATTGATCAACACGTTAGAGGGCTTTACATCTGCAAGAAGGAACACAGAGCACAGTCACTGTCATGTGTGCGGCGCTGGGACAAGCCACAAGCAGCCACAGAGGGTCCCATCAGCAGAGGGCAGCCAAGGAGCCCAGCAGAGCTCCAGGCTGCCAAAAACTCGCTGGCTGTGTGCAGGTGACAGCCCCGTGGGTCTGTCGTGTGTCCTGCCACTGCCCCTGCACTCACACACCCCCCTCTCTCTGATTTAGGGGAGCAGGAGGCAGCTCTGCACATCCCTGTGAGAGCAGCGAGGGATTTGTTTTTACAAACAAGCTCTGGGTCTGCTGGTGGACAAAACCAGCACTGAGAGATAAAAGAAACATTGGGAAGGATTCCACTGATTGATGAATGGAAAAGAAGGATATTTGCCTTTACAGACAAACTGCAGGTTTGCTGATCAATGAAACTGGATATTGAAAGATGAAAGAAGCAATGGGGAAAAACCATGAATTCTATAAGAACTAAAAATGAGAAGGGAGGGTTGTACATTAGAGGGGAATCTCAGGTATCAGGGTTTGGGAAGTCTGTGCCTCTCAAGTACCTCAGCAATGGGGAAAGAGAGAGGGAAATGTGGATGGGAAATTGGGATAAAAAGGAGGCTGCATCCTCCAAAAATCTGAGAGATCCCAGGGGAATGTCCCATGGCCTCTCCCTTTATTCCAATTAAGTTCCAGGACTCCTCTGTCTCCTTTTTGGACATAAACCTCTGGTGTTTGTGGATTAATTTTCCTGACACCCATCACATCCCACAGCTCAGGAATGGGGAGCTGATCCCATGGGGTGTCTGCAAAGCTGTGGCAAGGCCCCGTGGGTCTGGGATCACGCCAGCAAAAGGAAAAACCCATGGGGGTTTTTTCCTTCCCATGGGGGAAGGATGTGGGGCAGGAAAGGGTGAAAGGGCTGCAGGGGAAGGAGAGAGCAGCAAACTGAGACCAGGATCAAAGGTTCAGACACGGCCTCTGATTTTAAGGACATTGTTGGTTTTGTATTAATTGAGTTTTGGTGAGGAGGGAATGAGTGTAGCTAAATAATGTTTTTAGAAAAGCTGCTAACAGCTTCCTTTATGCCTAACAAAACTAACTGCTGGCTGGCTTTAAAAATGAGAATGCTAATAAGCTAATGAAAGAGATGGACTTCACAATTACATATTTCCATGTGCTATTTGTAAAATATTCTACAAACACAAAAGATTTTTTACAAAAAAAATTACAAATATACTATTTGTAAAAATTAAAAGCCACAAGAACTATTTTCTTACAAAAAATTCTCCACAGCATAACAAAAGAAACTCCTCTCCCTAAGTAAACTAAAGAAAGACTGTCTAAAAGTAATAAACTGACTAAATTGTTTCTATAGGTTATCAGTGAGAAAGAAAAAAGGATATAGGAAAGAGGAAAAGTGTTCTGAAAGTTTTACTCTAATTCTTATTATTCTTTTAGCTCTGTTAATAAAGGTTTTATTTATACCTTCTAAAGTTTCAGCCTACTTGGTCTTCCTCCTAATCCTATCTCACAACAAAAAATGAATAAATAATTCTAGTAAGTACACTAGCAATTCAGCCAACACTAAAATCCACCACATAAATTGGTACATTAGCTGAAAAATCTCAAATTAACAAACCAAAACCACTACAGATACAAAACCCGACTGCAGCATGAGCAGCAGCAGGAGAGTGGGAGCTCCACGCCCCACTGGAGTCAGGCCAGAGCCTCATCTACCAATTTCTGCCAGATTTATCTCCTCCCGTGGTGGCTTTACAAACCCCTGGTGTGTTCATCAGGCTCCTGAGGGCAGCTACAATCCCCAGCAGAAAGGGAGATGAAGGCACCCAGAGATGGCAGGAATGATGCCCAGCAGAGCAAGGAGGAGTTCTCCTGCAGAGCAGGCAATTCTCTGCGGGGCTAATCCCAAATGGAATTTCAGCACAGCTGAGCCTGCTTTCCCTGGGATGCTCCAAAGGGAGCAATCCTTTCCCTGCTGCCACCCAGAAACAACAGGTCACTTCCTGAAGATCCTCTGTCTCCACAGGATAAAGAATTCAATAGAAGAGCTGAAGATTAAATAGAATTCAATAGAAGAGTTGAAACACCCTTTGAAGGGTGCCAGGAGCTGCCTTTGAGTCCTGCTTATTAGAACTGTGGGTTTACAGCTCGTTAACATCTGCTCTCTAATCAGCATTCTGCAATCAAAAGCCTCAGGTATCCAAAATCCTCACCCATCTGTTACTACACTGAAATAAGACAATTTTCAGTGGGAATCAAACAAGCACACACTGAAACCCAGCAGCCAGGAAGGGCTTTCCACCTCCTGTGAGTGATACAGAAACTCAAACCCCAGTCACAAGAAGAATCTAGCCAGTGCCACTGCCTGCTCCAGCTGAACTCTGCTGCTTCCCAGGCACTCACACACTCCAGGGAGGGCTCTTTCCTCCTCGTGACAAATTGAAAATGACCCTTTAAAAATAAAGGTGTCAAGCAGCAACTGCAGATTTGTTTCTGAGTGTGCTCATGGCAGGTTTGAGATGCTCCAGAGGGGAAAATGTCAGAGGAGTTTAAGGAGGTGATTTATGATTCCATTTGAGGATGGTTTAGGTGTCAGACTGCTCTGCTTCACTGGTGCTCCGGGAAGGTCCTGGAAGGGGTGAGGATGGCTTGGAGCAGCGCAGGAGGATGAGGCTGGCAGGGAGATCCCTCTCACTGCACATCACCACAGAGCTGGGGCACAAACCTGGGCAAAGCCAGCTCCTAAGCCTTCCAAGGGGAAAAGCCTGGCTGAATTTCACCCAGGAGATGAAGCAGAGCATGGGTTTAGGGGAAAGCAACCCCGGGGAAACAGCCCTTCCCCTGCCAGCCCCTTCTCCCCCACTTCAGGGAGTAGTGGCAGGTTTTAAGGAGCAAACAGCAGCCATCTCCTCTGCCTGGGTTTTGCTACAAGTCATGAGGGGCTGGGGAGTTTTTGTGCTGTCAAAGGCTCACTTTGTCTCGGGTATTTTGGGAGCCCTTGCCAGGCTGAGAGCAGGGCAGTGTGTGCCTGGCACTCACCTCGGTGGATCACGGAGAGCTTACTGTGGAGATGTTCTAGTGCTTTCACAATCTGAAAGGACAAACCCAGAGTCAATCACAGCTGGCAGCACCACGAGGAGGAGGAAATGATAGCTGGCCTCAGCCCCAGACCCGCCTGGAGGGCAGGAAAAGCACATCCCCCATGAGTCCTGCACCCTGCCAGCAGCCTGGGGTGTTGGTGGGTACCCAGGGATCTTCTTGGGGGCTCCAGGACCCCGATGAGAAGGGAAAGGAGCTGCAGGAGCCTCCCCACACCTCACACTGGGCCACCCCTCCATCATGTGTGTGGATGGGCACATTCATGGCTTCTAAATAACATCACTTCAGCCCAGACACGTGAGGCCAGCTGTGGGAACGGCCACACGGGCTGGCACATGGACCAGCCTCTTCCTGGTGCACATACAGCACGGAGCCTGGGTCAGGTAGGACTCGGCTTAGAGGAGAAACCCCTCTGCCTCCCCTCCTCACCCTGTGCTACTCACAGAGACTGCGATTTTCCCCAGGATGTCCTCGGGAATTGTCAGGCCTTTGTCAATGACATGTTTGTAGAATTTGTCCAGTGAGGTATCCATCAGCTCCATGCAAATCCACACATCTCCCTGCAGAGTAAAGCAAGCACATTCCCATTAATTGGAACAAAGCTCCTTCCTTCCTTCCTGCCTTCCTGCCTCACCTTGCCTCTCCNGTTTGGCCCTTCCCTGTTTTCTGAAACCCATTCAGCAAAGCTGTCCTGGCCTTTCTTTTCCCAGCTGTGGAATTCAGTGCTGTTCACATTCCCTACCATTTAGGGTGTACTCTTCCCAAAGCAGAGCCACAGTGATTTAGGAGCCCAGAGTTATCAGGAACTGAGGCTCCCAATGCCCAGCCAGGAAAAGTTCAGCTCTGCAGAGCTGTGCTTAAACCTCTTCAGTAAATCCTGCTTTTCAGAGCCTTCCACATGGATGAAACCAAGCCAGGGCAATTGGAATGCTCTGGGACCAGGCTGTGAGCTGGTGGCTGTCCCACAGTGAGTGACACATCCTGAGGCCAGGAATGAGCAAATCTCCGTGTCTAGGTGGAGATTAAACCCCTGGCACCTGGAGGAAGTGCAGGAGTGGGAATTCAGTCCCACAGAGCCTCACCTCTCGGAAAAGTGCCCCGTAGAAGGTGACAGTGAAGGGACAATCCACTGTCCTCATGGAGATATCCAGGTCCATCAGCAGCCTCTTCTGCTCCTGGCTGTTCACCGTGGCTCGGATCCGCTGCAAGACACAGCAGGTCAGGAGGGGCTGCCCCAGGGCCCTGGCACCACACCTGCACCCCTCCTGCACCCCTCCTGCCACCCCTCTGTCACCACCTTTGTCACAGGCACATCCCCAGCCCAGCACCCACGGCAGGAGCACCCAGGGGTCCCCTCAGCACTCGTGGTTTTGCTCTTGCCTGCAAACACCACTCTTGATGCAAGAGCAACAGGAAAGAAGTGGCTTGGGAGAGGAGAAATGATGCCTGAAGTTTTAGCTTTCATGTTTTCCAGACTGTGCCCTGCACTAGGATAGAACTCTGAGCTCCATCCAAAGTGTTCCAAGCTCTCCTCCCAGCTCAGGCACACAAAACAATCCTTTTCCAGCCCCACAACCAAGGACAGCGCTGCAGCTCCAGCCCCAAAAAGTGCAACCAGCAGCGAATGGAGGAGAGAATCTGGGAGGATGGGACTGCAGAACCTGGAGCTGGGATTGGACAATGAAGGCCGAGATGGGAATGGACCCAAACTGATCCAAGTGTGAGAACTCGTGACTCTGAGTCCATCCTGGGCTCCTGCACTGCCCAAGGTGAATCCTTTGAAGGCTTTTAATAAATCCCTGCTTTATTCCTTTAACTCTGTCCAGCCTCTGTTCCAGCTCAGCCTCTCTACAGGCACCAGAAAGGAGCAGGAAATCAAATTCCAGGCTGGTGGGAAGCTGGGACTTTTGGATCCAGTGAAATCTGTTACATCAGCAAGTTTTGGGCACGAGAGGCTCCAGCCCTGTACCAGAGCCCATGGGTTCCCCATGGCTGTGGAAAAGGGACATTTCCCAGTCTCCCAGGAGGAGATATCCTTGATGTGAAATACCTGGAGACCCCTGGAACAGCACAACAGGGCAGGCACAGCTCACACACATCTTCCAGGCTCCTTGGCCAGAGCACCTCGAGGTCAGTACATACAGAATTGAAGTGCTCAGCATCACAGAGAGCCTGACTGCTCCTGCCATGCCCAGCTGGGATCTTCCATTGCCTTCAGGGAGGTCTTTGGCAGTTTGGTGAACACCAAAGCAAATAAAAAAGACCAAATGCAGAGCACAGAGGGCCTGGGACCTGGCCCAGCCAGCACCCACAGCAAAATCTACCACAACTGAGGAGCAAAGAGCCTGCTCAGAGCTCCCAGATCTTTTACTCTGAAAGGAAACTAAAATTCAGCCAAGCAAAAACCGGTCCTTCCCAAACTACAGTTTTTCCCATGACCATTTCCCTAATCTCCAAATTTATGAGTCTAAGCTGTTGTTATGAAAACTTTGCATGATAGTATCTACGAGCCTGCCATGAGTCAAGATCCCACTGCGGCAGGCAGAACGTGAAAATCCCACCAAAAACGTCCTGTTCCAAGGAGACTGAAAAAGTCCCAGATGAAGAAGACTCTCTTGTGCAACTCGATTTATTGTCCTTTAAAATTATGAAGTGAATCTGAGGGGCTACAGGAGGAAAAAAAATGTGAATTTATATGTATGTGGAGTGTGCATATATACATATGTGAATGTTCTCCTCAAACCAGCAGCAGAGTTTAAAGGGAGAGGAGGGAAAGTGGCATGAAAATGATGGTAAAAATAAAAAATGATGGTATAATAAATAATTGGTATATAATAGTGGTATAATAAAATAATATAAATAAGTGGTACATAATAATGGTATAATAAAGTAATATAATAAATGGTATAATAAAAAGTGATGGTATATTGTATCCTAGGCAAACAGGAATATTGTGGACAAAGTGAACAACGTGACTGATGCACTACAATACAGTTTTAAAACACCCCCCTTTTCTTGGTTAAAAAACCCAAATCTCCCTCGGGGCCTGTGTGGAAAGAGGATTTCATGAGGAAAGCAGCAGATGTCAGGGAAGGAACAGGGGGATTCCAAGTGTGCCCAGCACCCCAGAAAGGACAGGACCCCCCAGGCTCACTCTACCTTCACTGCCATGATCTGCCCGCTGGGCATGTGCCGCATCTTCTCCACCACCCCGTACGCACCTCGTCCCAGCTCGGAGATGGGCTCCAGGTCATCGGCCTTCACCTCAAAGTTCTGGGGGACAAAAGCCATCAGTGGTCCCTGGGGGTTTGTTCTGTGTCCCCAGAGCGCAGCCCTGTGCGGCACATCCTCCCCCAGCTGCAGGGAGGATCAGCCACCAGCACCGCAGTGGTGACAGAGCTCTGAGGGGATGTCATGGCGGGGCAGTGTCACAAAATCACAGGCACAGCACGGGCAAGGGTGCAAGGGACCACGCTGGGGCCACCCGGTCCATCCTCCCTGCCCAGGCCGTGTAAGGAGCATCCTGAGCAGGGCAGGCACAATGGGACATTCCTGCCATGGGATGCTCTGCCTGACACACTGCTCTGCCACCCACACCCAGTGTCACGGAATCATGGATCACAGGATCACTGAGCCCTCTGAGCTGCCATCATGGAATGGTTTGTGTGGGAGGGACCTTAAAGATCCTCTCATTTCATCCTCCTGCCATGGCAGGGACACCTCCCACTGTCCCAGGCTGCTCCAAGCCCCAGTGTCCAACCCGGCCTTGGGCACTGCCAGGGATCCAGGGGCAGCCACAGCTGTGCCAGGGCTACCCACCTCACAGGGAACAATTTCCTCCTAATATCAGTCCAACCCTACTCTTTCTCCTTTTGAATCTATTTCCCCTTGTCCTGTCACTCCATGCTCTGGTCTCATCCCTCCCAGCCACCTTTCAGCCTCTCCATCCTCCGAGGGCTGGGACAGAAAACACCAAAGCAGCTTCTCCACAAGGAGTCACCTTCCATCTTACTTCATTTTATTTTCTTTCCATCCTCCTCTTCCCCCAAACAATCATGGAAACATCTCCAGGTTTTTTAAAGCTTATTTCTCCAGACCTGCAGGTGGGCCAAATACCAGCTGCATGTGCCCTATTTTCAAATCAGGGAGGATTTATCTTGTCCATCATCATTTTCTCCTACCTGTACACAAGGGATGAATTTGTATGGACCCTGCATCCCTGCCCTTCTCCTTTCTGCCATGATATCATGCAGACACTCTAATAATAATAATAATAATAATAATAATAGTAATAATAACTTTATTTTTATTTTGTGTTTCAAATCTGCCTCTGCCACTAAACCCAGCCTCTCTGCAAGCACAACCCCATCAGCCAATCACCCTGCAGTGGGTGAGGATGAATTCCCTGATTCCCAGGGAATAATCCCACACTGCTTTTTGCTAGCACAGCAGAAAAATCCCTGCAGCCTGCAAAGAGCCAGCTGGGGCTGCCACAGAGAGCAGGGAGACACTCTGGGAATGTGCACAAGGAGCCCTGGCTAACATTTTGGAGTCCCAGCAGAGATTTAGGCATCTCTGACTGCCTGACACCAGTGATGCCTTAAGTTTTAAGTTTTTCTGTTCTGCTTGGGTGTGCTTTTCTGTGGTGCTTGGGTGGTGAAGACAAATCAGTCCTATTCCAGCTGGGGACTCAGGGATAATTTCTTCAAACTTTAGGCTCTATGCATAAATAATGTGAAAAGAGGAGGGTGGGCAAGCAAGCAAGGAGGATGAAACTTCACAATTTGAGGCTATTAATTGGACAGTTGTATGCAAATGGACTAAAACCTGTAAAGATGTGAGATTTTGTGACCAAGCCCTGTTTTGTTTCCATCCTGGAGCCATCCACGACTGTGGCACTGGCACTGCCAGGGTGTGGCCTTTGAAGCCCCTCAATAAAAATCCATTTTATCCCTCTTAACTCTGTCTAGCCTCTGTCTCAGCTCCTCCAGGCATCGCCAGGAGCCTCTCCAAAAAACGCTCTGTGAGTGTTCTCAAAGCAGCAGCAGAGTTTAAAGGCAGAGGAGGGAAAGTGCTCCCCTTGGGATCAGGGGGTGTGGGGACGCTGTGCCCATCCCAAAGGAGCCTGGCTGGACAAACAGCTGCCACACCCATGGGAAATGCAAGCCAAGGCTGCCAGTCCCAGTGAAGCACCACAGATCTGTGCCTGGAGAGCTCTGGGGGCTCAGCCTGACCTCACTGCCCCCTGCACGGAGCCTTGTGCAGCTCTGGAACCTTCCCTCATCCCTGGCACTGCAGGGACAGGGGATTTTCTCAGAGCAGGAATTTTCTCTGTGCTGCATCATTTTGTGTCTCACCCTGTTTCCACCTCCCAGCCCCTGCTCCAAGCCAGGGGAAATATAAAATCCAAAAAGAAAGGAAAGCCTCCAACATCAGGCATTTTAAACCACTATTGGATTAGCATTTCACTGCATAAATTACCTCACTGACACCAATCTTTTGCACCTCATAAATTTATTGTCCAGCTTTAAAGTGCTTTTTTGAATTCTGCTCTGTGTTTTTCTCCTATCAAAATAACTGTCCTGGGGTTTGTCTTTTTCCCTGATTTTTTTTTTCGTCCAGGATTCCATACTGTCAGAAGGATTTGCTTCCAGGGCAGGAACATCTACCCTGAGTTCTGCTCCTGAGAAATATTCTGGGTGAAGGCTTTAAACCAGCAAAGGAACTGCAGAGGAGAGTCAAACAACTCTGTTAGCAACCCCTCTTGCTTTATAATGGTTATTTCCAGGGGATTAGCTGCACCTTAGTGCAGCAAGGAAAGAATTTCCATGGTGGAAAATATGAAGGGAGCCCACGTGTCATGGGAGGCAAAGGGTGAGTGCTGGGGGCACGTTCAGCAGGGCAGTGCCAACCAGCAGCTCCAGCTGGCCACGGGGCCACCCTGGGGTCCCACCCACACAGCCCTGGCTGCAGGAGCACAAACACCTCAATATTTATGACTGGATGTGGCTCACAAACCCCCAGAGCTCACCAGCTCCCAGGTTGGATCCTCTCAGCTTTTATTCCTCCAGCAACTGCTTTCTGTTCCAGGTAAAATGGGCTGCATTATTTGTAATAGCTGGTATTTAATTATCTGCCCTTTTTTTGGGGGGTGAAGTGAAGCAATCCCAGTCAGAGCTCTCTCAGTCTTACCTCCTCACCAATAGAGATGCAGGCTTTGGAGTCCAGATCTCTGGGTGGCCTGCATGGAAGAAAAAGGGGAAAGGTTTGAAATATTCCCTACAAAGATCAATTTTCCCAAGTTATCCCCTCACACCTTCAGGCCAGCAGCCCCTGCAGCCCTGAGCTCTGCAGGATCAACAGATCCACAGAGTCACCCCAAAAAGAACTCAGGAAAAAAGTGACTGGAATTGGCATTTCTCACACCCAGCCTGCCCCTGCAGCAACCCAGAGGGACTCACTGGGAAATCAAGGCAGGTGGAAAATACCAGATCTCTGCCAGCCTGTATGAAAAATGGATTAAATGGGCAGGAACATCTAAACCTGCTATAAATCATCACCTCAGTCACACAGCACAGGTTAACAGGCTAAAAACACTCAACCCTCACAGAAGCAAAGAAAACCAAGCAGGCTGGGGTTGCACAAAGTGCCTTAAAAACAGAGGGACTCCTTCTGCAAGGCTGGGTAGGCAGGAAAGGGGCTGAGTTTTCATGTCTTGACCAAATGCCAGTTACTCAAACTGGTGGCCAAAGTGCCACACCAGTGGAAACTGGGAGCCCATTCTGGTTTTTATCTCTTCCTGCATCATTAAGCAGCACGTGAGACACAGATGAGTAAAGGGTGATGGGCTGAGACCCCCTGGGAAATGCAAGGGTTGTGAAATTATCACAGAATCCCAGAATAGTTTGGGTTGGAAGGGACCTTAAAGACAATTTAATTCCACTCCTGGCATGGGCAGGGACCCCTTCCACCATCCCAGGGTGCTCAGAGCCACATCCAGCCTGGCCTGGGGCACTGCCAGGCTCCAGCCAAGGCTGGAAGGCAGCTGGGGCTCCGTGGTTTGCTTTTCATTCTGCCCCAGTGTTTGCAGACTTACGTGGAGCTTGTCTGTGGTTGCTCAAATGCTTCTTTAGGAATTTTCAGGCCAGGGTTTCTCTTCTTGCCTGTGAAACAAGAAAGAGGCAGAGTTAAAGAAAGGCACTTTGTTGTTGTTGTTGTTATGATTTGTTTGGGGTTAATTTGCAAAGCACAGCTTGTCTGTATTTGTTGACCTTATTTAACAGAAATGCCCAGCCAGGCTGGTGGGGCAGACTCAGGGCACAGAGTTCAAACATAAAGTGCCTTTGTTCAGCAAGGTTTCATTTAAACCTGCAAGCTCTGGCTGCCAACTTGGTGCAGAAAACAGGCAAGAGCTCTGGCAAAGGCAGGCCACGAGAACATGCAAAGGGAAAGGCATTTCTCCTCCTACCCACACAGGATCCCTCCAAACATTTCTCAGATTTAAAACCATTCCAGACACATAACTTCAAACTCTGGCAGGATGAAACATCTTCTTTAAATTGCATCTGAAAGTGGAGGATTCTGACTCTGTTCAACTGCATGTTTCATCTCCTGGTCATTAAAAGTTATGCAAACCCAGCAAAAATAAAGCAGAATTCAAGTTTGCAGGCTTCAAAGCCATTTGTTTCTATTCACACTGACCAGCCAAGCTTTTCTGAGCTGGATGCAGCTCAAGATCTGAGGCAGCTCAGCTGCAGCTCTGCTGGAAAGGGGGTCCAACCCAGCAGCCACAGGAGCCAGGCAGAGCAGAGAAACACAAGAACCTTTTTGTGACTGCACAGATCCAGCCCCATTTCAGCAAGGGGGCTCGAATTCATGGAGAAAATAACCTGGAAACATCAGCCATGTCACCAAAGCCCAAGGTAAACATCTGGCTGCTTGGCTGGGTAATGAAATCCCTGGTCCATCCCCCCCGAAAAAGGCACAAGCATCTAATTCAGGCACTCAGCATTTTTAATCTAACAATTTATATCAATTACTCTTTATTTTAAGCACGAGTTTTATTCTCTATTCCCAACCCTTTCTCTCAAGCTTCACCTATACATGTCTGAATTTGTTTTTCCTTTTGGCACATCAATAGATGCCTGTGCATCCCAGTGCCAGAAGGGTGCTGGAACAAAGGGCAGGCACCCAGAATGGAAAATGACCTTTATGAATCAATTCATCAATTCAGATCAGCAATTTTTTTAGGGTTTTGGTTTTTGGGTCTTTTTTTTTTGGTTGTTGTTGTTAGGAGGTTTTTTGGTTTTTTCAGGTTAGTTTTTGGGGTGTTTTTTAAGATTTTGTTTGGGTTTCGTTTTGGTTGAGGTTTTTTTTGGCTTTTTTTTTATTTTTAGGGATTTTTGATGGGTTTTTTAGTGTTTTTTTTTCTTCTTTGCTCTAAAGCTGGGATTTTTGCTCTCTCCTTTTGACAAAGTCACTCCAGGATGGAGCAGGCTGCAAGAACCCAGCTGACACCTCATGGGAACATCATTTATTGGAAACCCCTGCGCACATTTACTGCTGGGATTAGAGATCAACAGAGCTGTGAATGTATATAGGGAAGAAAAATTGAAAAAAACAAAAAAAAGCCAATTCTCTGCTCCCAGGAGCTCCCAAGCTCACATAGGAAATGCAAAACAAAAGCAGCAAAGTCACAGAGAGCACAAAGAACAGCTCTGAGTCTTCCCAAAAAGTAAAAGCTGGTGTGTAAGGAAGCAAAAACCATTCTAAAAACCAGAGGAGGAATTCCTACAGTGAGCAGAGCTGCTCTTTGACCCTTTTCCTCCCAGTTTCTCAGCTGTACCCAGGAGGCAGAATGATGGATGCTCCAGATTCCCTTCCCTGCCCATCCGTGCCAAGTGCACCTCAGACCTGTGGGATGTGAAATGGGGAGAGCTGTTCTGGATGCTGGCACAATACCCAAAAACAGGAATCTCAAAACCACAGGTCTGGCAGTGCAGACAAACAAAATCCCTGTTCCTCTGGCACTTTCCAAGCTGCCATCCTCAACCTCTGTGCCTCCTGTCTGCATCCCCAAGGAAACGAGACAGGCACAGGAAAAGCATCTTCAAGCTGATTTTGCAAGTGAAGCAGAAGACACCAAACCCCACCAAACTGCCTGTGGGGGAACTGCTGCTTTTAGGGCTGAACTGTCCCCATTAACCCTCAGCTGCTGCCTCCTGACAAACCCCAAGGATCAGCCCTTCACTTGCTGCAGTCACGCGGGCACAGCCAAAATCAAACCAGAAACAGGCACAAATTTGCTCTGTTATTCCTTTTTCTCCATTTTATCCTTCATGGCTTTGTTTGCACCACCCCATGTGCTGTCCCTGAGCCTCAGGAACCTGCTCTGGGAGGGAGAAAATGAACCTAAAATGAGGGAGAAATGAAGTTGATTTGAACTGGACCCAGGACAGGTGTCAGCAGAATCAGGGAGCAAAACACCAAACCCAAATAAACATTAAAAGCCTTTCCTCCTGGGGAAATTAAAGCTGCACTTTGGGGAGTTTATTTTCCTTCTCTTCTTCACAGAACACAATATTTTGAAACTTTGCCATTTTTTTGAAGCACAATCTGTCCATGTGCTCGAGCTGCCAAGGCACAGGCAGAATTTAACATTCTTTGGGGTTTTCTTTTCAAGAAAGCAGAAAGCAAGAGCAGCAGCTTGAATAAGACATGGATTTCATGATGGCACCAGGAGGAGGGATGGAAAATGGGAATTGCCATGGCCAGGACTTGCACCCAAAGGTGCTGAGGAGGGATGTGGTGACTCTGGTTATTTCATGAATCCTGGGCTGAAATCAGGTGATTTCATGGCTTTTAACTGGATCAGGCCAAATTTCTGAGCTCCTTTTGTTCCAACATGCAAAGCACTCCTCTCTCCAAGCCTCTGGGGCCAATGTCTGTGAGTGGTTTGCAGGAAGCACCAGCAATCCTGAGCATGGCATGCTCTGAAACCAGAAATAAGCAGCAGAACCAGCCCAGCAGGCTGCAGTGGGATGCAGGAACCAGGATCCCCCTTCACCCCAATCCCCAGCTCCAGAATTCAACAGCCCAGCTCACACAGGACTTTCTCCCCAAACACAAACATACTTTAAAGGCTTTTTTTTTAAAGGAAAAGAATGATTGGAAGCCTCGAGATCAGTTCTGTTCAATAGGAACTGCCAAGCAAGTGTCTGGCTGTCAAAATAAAATCCCTCAGTTTGCCAGAGCAGACCTTGGCTTGGGGAGATGACACCACCTTAAAATCATCTGCACAGGAGCTCCAAATGTGGGGGCAGCTTAATAGCACACAAAATTGGATGGTACCTCTTCCATCCACCAGAAAACTGGTATTTTCCACTGTGTTTTTATAAATCATTGCTATTTTTAGCTTTGCTTCCTGGACAAAACCACGGCGTGTGTTTATCGGCCGGTCGCTTGTGGCAAGTGCAAAGCCATGGGCTCGTTTCAGCCCCATCTGACAGAGAAACTGAGCTTTTGGAGATTACAAATCTGAGAAAAGCAGGTGATTCAATAAAGGAGTTCCCAGCTCAGGCACTGGAACACAAAAGCCACCCATGGCAGGTACCAGGTATCCACACAGGCTCTGCAGACACCGAAATAACAGCACAGGGCTCCATCCCAAGGCTCAGACCACCAGTGCAGAGGGTTTGTACTGCAATCCCTTGGGATTTGCAACAAGGAAAACCCCAGTGAACCACCACACACAGCACAAAGTCTAAATGTGGCTCCTTCTGCAGAAGGTTCTGCTGGTGGCTCAGCAGATGGGATCGTACATCTGCTCCCCAGCACCCATAAAAACATGAATTTTCTGTGTAAACAACCCCTGGAGCCTTGCTGGTCCCTGAGCCTTTGAGCTAAAGCTCAGTTAAGAGCTCTCCCTGCAATCTGGCACATGGAGACATCCACAAGCACTTGACTCAAAAGCCAAGTTTTCAGAATAATTCAGGGGGGGAAAACCAAGCCTGGTTTGGAGTGATGCTGAGAAACATCTCCAGAACCCAGTTTTGATAAGCAAAACTTCCAGGGTATCTGTGACATTAAGCAGAAACTTCAATCTACTTTCTTTTAGCAAAAAAAAAAATGGCCCACAGTAAATACTGAACCAACTGGTGCTGAAGAAGGTGCCACCTCTGCAAAGCCTTTCTTGCAAGAACACTGCTCAAGGCAGCAGCTCCACCTCAGGATGAGAGGAAACAGCCTCCAGTTGTGCCTGGGGAGGTTTAGATCAGAAATGAGGAGGAATTTCTTCACCAAAAGGGTGGTCAGGCATTGCAAGAGGCTGCCCAGGGCAGTGGTGGGATCACCAGCCCTGATGTGGGATGGTGATGTGGCACGTGGGGACATGGGTTAGTGGTGGGCTTGGAAATGCTGGGTTCATGTTTGGATTCAACGAGCTTGGAGAGCTTTTCCACCCCTAAAGATTCCCTGATTTTCTGGTTCTAATGCCAGCACTTGGCTGCAGCATCACTTGAACCTCCCGTGCCCCAGCACCGACCCCGACTGCTCCTGCAGGGCTGGACCAGCCCAAACAACCCCGAGAACCAAACTGGAACAGGAAAAAGAAACCCTGACTTAATGAAAACACATTAAATGCTTCCCTGTGAAAGTCTTAAACCCAATCCCTGAGGGGGGGGAGAGAAAAGCACATTTCCAAGGGGCTCGTTAACCTCTTCCCACCAGAGCACGGGGATGAATGTTGGTAACCCCCTCCAATCAGAGCAGCATTAAACATAGAAAAAGGAAATACTTCAAAATTTTTCCCATGAAAAATTGAAATTTTTTTCAATTTCGAAATTTGAAAAAGGAAACTTCAAAGTTTGGCAGTGAAAAGAACAGAGAATAACAAAGAAAGGGAAGACAGAGGAATTTGCTGCCCACATGGGCTGTAACAGAAAATAAACTTCGACTTCTGAAGGAAAATCCCATTCCCCAGACTCTTCACTGCAGTCAAAAACCTTTTATGATATAATCCAAAATAAATGGTTCCTTGCCACAAAAAGCTCCTGTTTCCTTCAAAGGATATTAACTAGTTCTGTCTTCACCACAGTTTATTATTAAAAATGTGTTCAATAGCCATGTAGCAACATTTCCTTTCAAACACTCTTAGGCACAGAACTTGCTGGTAAAATTTCACAGGCGGGAAATGCCTTTTTCTCCCATTTTTTTAGGAGATAAAAGTGGCTCATTTACAATTCCTGTCTCTCCCAAGGATTTTTTTGTCTGATTTCTTGGAAGGTTTTGAAAGCTAAATGATCCGGTTTTCCCTATCAGCTGTACTCTCAGCGTGAGCAAACCCCCACCCCTAAAATGAGGGCAAAATGGGAATGTTTGGTGGGTTTCCCTGGAAGAAAAGTGAATTTTTGGCAGCTCATGGGCAGCTCCCAAGGCTTCACAACCAATGTGTGGCCTGACCCTGAAGTGCCACTTTGCAGAGGGAGAGGACCCATGGCCATGATTCAGGTGCTAAACTCCCTACTCAGATGGTTCTGGCAAAAACCAAGGAATTCAGATTATTTCTTTTGTGTCCCAGCCACCCTGGAGATGCCCAGCAGGGGAGAGAGAGTTCTTCATGCACAGCCTTGGTGTGCAAGTGCAAAGGGCATCCTTCATCCACAGCTCGGCTCCAGCCCACATTTCAGCAACAATGCTGGGTTTGATGCTGTCAAAGAGAACTTTAAGCCCTGCAGAACACCTGGAAACGCCCAAATCTCTGAGAAATTCACTTATTAACCTCCCTGGACACAAACACTGAGATATCTCAAAGCTGCTGACAGCACCCAGGGCAGAGCAGGGCCACCTGGAGCAACTGCTGCTGTAGGTGTAGCAACCTTGTATTTAAAAATATTTTGACAGAATGACCAAAAACGACCAAAGAAGTGAAAAAAAATATTGTTAACAAGCATTACAAATAATCTCACAGATTCATTATTTATACTTGCAAATTCTTATGGCTGTGACACAGCCTGAGGGCTGGGGATGGATTTGTCCCTGTCCCTCAGCCCTGCCACCCAGTGCTCAAGGTTTAAAGCCTTTAATCCTGCCCAGGTCTCTGCCCCAAGGAATCCCACACGTGGGGACATCCCAGCTCAGTGTGAGAGGAGGAGGAAGGCCGGGAGCATTGCTGGTGTCCCTGCAGCCAAACACTGCCCACTCCAGACTAAACAACAGCCAGGAGCAGAGCCTGGGGCTCCCAGCCCAGCGCTGTGCTGAAAAATTCAAATACACACAGATAACAAAGTCTATTCTCAAGGAGTGCTGCTGGACTCCTTCTGGCTCCACTCCAGCTGAAGTGGAAATCATTTCAGCTGGAAATGATGGAAAGCCCTCAAAGAGAACACAAATGGAGGAACATTCCTCAAGCAGCCACTTCTGGTGAGTTTTGTAGTACAAAACCCTGGTGGCCACATCCCCACGTGTCCCCCCATGTGGCATCGACCACAGCAATTCCTGCACCACCACCTTCCTCCCACGGGTTCCAAATGGGTGAAACCCTTGGAAATTTGGGCAGTGCCAGTGTGGAACCAGGCACCAGTGGATTTTGGAGTTAAATGCCTGTGGGATGGAAGTGCAGGTGACAGGGAGGGGGTGCTGGTGACAGCAGTTTGGTGGCTGTGAGGCACCAGGGAAGTTCTCTCCCCACTTCTGCCCCCGTGGTTGGGTTGTGTGCCTTGGTAACATTTTGGTAAAGGTGCCTAAATCCCCTCTGTGCCAGGGACAGGGTGGGTGAGTGGCTGAGCTGTGCCCACCATCGAGTTTGTAAACGCAGAATTTTAGCCAAGCCCTAATTTCTGCGGAAAACCAAAACCCAGGTGTTCATGTAAGCACCAATGATGCTGAAAAGTGGGTCTGAAAATCTGGTTTCTGACCTCTCATTAAGCCACAAAAAGAATTTAATATGCAAGAGATTTTAAAAGCTGTAGAAGTTTCAACCAAAGGCCAAGGGATGGGATGAGGTGGATTTGTGCTTTATTTCTCTCCTTGAAACCTGAGGGAGCTGCTCTGTCCTTAGCCCTGCCACTGAGTGGCCAAGTGCCACTGGCTGCTCCTCCATCACTGCCAGGAGCAGCTGGATCTGCTGGAAGCAACTGGAGATGCTCCAGGGATGATGATGTGTCCTCTGTGCAGGACAGGGACATTTCCCACACGTCCTTTATCTGTGCCTTGCCTCATGGCTGTTTGCAAAAACTCCTTGGAAACAGCAAACTTGAAATGTGTTTCCTTAACAACATTTCTGTGCTGTCTGGGGAATGGAGCTGAGCCTGCCACGGTCTGGGGCTGAGGTGGCTCCCAGCTCCAGGCTCTTCTCCTCTACTTTGGATGCCATGGAGCTGCTGGCACAGCTGGTGGCCACTGGCACATCCAGCTCTGAGCACACCATGGCCCCATGGTGTCCACACTGCAACTCACACCTTTATGTCTGAATTAAAGCATTATTTGTTTTCCTTTCTGTCCCCCAGGAGTCATGTTTTGGGTCAGGCAGCAGGAAAGGCAGGAGCATTTTCATGGCTGTGGTGAATTTTTCCAACACGTAGCAGAAGGAGAGCACAGCAGGAAACTCTGAAACACGGGCACAGCACAGGAGCAGACAATGCTGCATTCACAGCCCATCTTAATTCCCAAGGCTCCTGAAGAGAAGAGCAGGGCCTGGCATGGCCTGGGCACAGCTGCCCCACTGACCCCACAGCAGCTGATCCCAAACTCCAAACTCCCTCCCGACCCCATCAGCACCCACATTGGAATGGTGGGGATGGAAGTCACTGTCCTGTCCTGGGGGTGCCATGCCCACCACCTGTCTGTGCACCAGCATCCAGATGTGTGCCACTACCTGTGTCCCAGCCCCCAGATGTGCCCCAGCATGTCTGTGCACCAGCATCCAGATGTGTCCCAGGACCTGGCCATGCACCAGCACCCAGCTGTGCCCCAGCACCCAGCCATGTCCCCAACACCCAGCCACGCCCCCAACACCCAGCCACATCCCCAACACCCAGCCACGTCCCCAACATCCAGCCATGTCCCCAACACCCAGCCACATCCCCAACACCCAGCCACGTCCCCAACACCCAGCCACGTCCCCAACACCCAGCCACATCCCCAACACCCAGCCACATCCCCAACACCCAGCCACGTCCCCAACACCCAGCCATGTCCCCAACACCCAGCTGTGCCAGTGGCTCCCCCAGGGGTTTCTCCGTCGCAGGGCTGAACTCGCTCCTCTGACTCAACCCTGCAACCTGTAATAAACCCGGGGCAGGAGAGGCTCCAAACCAAAATAGCAGAGCCGTGCAGGGCAGTGCAGGGCAGTGCAGGGCCGTGCTGTGCTGTTCAGGGCCATTTAGGGCCGTTCAGGGACGTGCAGTGCCATGCTGTGCTGTGCAGGGCCATGCGGGGCTGTACAGGGCTGTTCAGGGCCATGCAGGGCAGTGCAGGGCTGTTCAGAGCCGTGCTGTGCTGTGCAGTGCTGTGCTGTCCAGGGCCATTTAGGGCCGTGCAGTGCCATGCTGTGCTGTGCAGGGCCATGCGGGGCTGTACAGGGCTGTTCAGGGCCGTGCAGGGCTGTTCAGAGCCGTGCTGTGCTGTGCAGGGCCATGCGGGGCTGTACAGGGCTGTTCAGGGCCGTGCAGGGCTGTTCAGAGCCGTGCTGTGCTGTGCAGGGCCATGCGGGGCTGTACAGGGCTGTTCAGGGCCGTGCAGGGCTGTTCAGAGCCGTGCTGTGCTGTGCAGGGCCATGCGGGGCTGTACAGGGCTGTTCAGGGCCGTGCAGGGCTGTTCAGAGCCGTGCTGTGCTGTGCAGGGCCATGCGGGGCTGTACAGGGCTGTTCAGGGCCGTGCAGGGCTGTTCAGAGCCGTGCTGTGCTGTGCAGGGCCATGCGGGGCTGTACAGGGCTGTTCAGGGCCGTGCAGGGCTGTTCAGAGCCGTGCTGTGCTGTGCAGGGCCATGCGGGGCTGTACAGGGCTGTTCAGGGCCGTGCAGGGCTGTTCAGAGCCGTGCTGTGCTGTGCAGGGCCATGCGGGGCTGTACAGGGCTGTTCAGGGCCGTGCAGGGCTGTTCAGAGCCGTGCTGTGCTGTGCAGGGCCATGCGGGGCTGTACAGGGCTGTTCAGGGCCGTGCAGGGCTGTTCAGAGCCGTGCTGTGCTGTGCAGGGCCATGCGGGGCTGTACAGGGCTGTTCAGGGCCGTGCAGGGCTGTTCAGAGCCGTGCTGTGCTGTGCAGGGCCATGCGGGGCTGTACAGGGCTGTTCAGGGCCGTGCAGGGCTGTTCAGAGCCGTGCTGTGCTGTGCAGGGCCATGCGGGGCTGTACAGGGCTGTTCAGGGCCGTGCAGGGCTGTTCAGAGCCGTGCTGTGCTGTGCAGGGCCATGCGGGGCTGTACAGGGCTGTTCAGGGCCGTGCAGGGCTGTTCAGAGCCGTGCTGTGCTGTGCAGGGCCATGCGGGGCTGTACAGGGCTGTTCAGGGCCGTGCAGGGCTGTTCAGAGCCGTGCTGTGCTGTGCAGGGCCATGCGGGGCTGTACAGGGCTGTTCAGGGCCGTGCAGGGCTGTTCAGAGCCGTGCTGTGCTGTGCAGGGCCATGCGGGGCTGTACAGGGCTGTTCAGGGCCGTGCAGGGCTGTTCAGAGCCGTGCTGTGCTGTGCAGGGCCATGCGGGGCTGTACAGGGCTGTTCAGGGCCGTGCAGGGCTGTTCAGAGCCGTGCTGTGCTGTGCAGGGCCATGCGGGGCTGTACAGGGCTGTTCAGGGCCGTGCAGGGCTGTTCAGAGCCGTGCTGTGCTGTGCAGGGCCATGCGGGGCTGTACAGGGCTGTTCAGGGCCGTGCAGGGCTGTTCAGAGCCGTGCTGTGCTGTGCAGGGCCATGCGGGGCTGTACAGGGCTGTTCAGGGCCGTGCAGGGCTGTTCAGAGCCGTGCTGTGCTGTGCAGGGCCATGCGGGGCTGTACAGGGCTGTTCAGGGCCGTGCAGGGCTGTTCAGAGCCGTGCTGTGCTGTGCAGGGCCATGCGGGGCTGTACAGGGCTGTTCAGGGCCGTGCAGGGCTGTTCAGAGCCGTGCTGTGCTGTGCAGGGCCATGCGGGGCTGTACAGGGCTGTTCAGGGCCGTGCAGGGCTGTTCAGAGCCGTGCTGTGCTGTGCAGGGCCATGCGGGGCTGTACAGGGCTGTTCAGGGCCGTGCAGGGCTGTTCAGAGCCGTGCTGTGCTGTGCAGGGCCATGCGGGGCTGTACAGGGCTGTTCAGGGCCGTGCAGGGCTGTTCAGAGCCGTGCTGTGCTGTGCAGGGCCATGCGGGGCTGTACAGGGCTGTTCAGGGCCGTGCAGGGCTGTTCAGAGCCGTGCTGTGCTGTGCAGGGCCATGCGGGGCTGTACAGGGCTGTTCAGGGCCGTGCAGGGCTGTTCAGAGCCGTGCTGTGCTGTTCAGGGCCATTTAGGGCCGTGCAGTGCCATGCTGTGCTGTGCAGGGCCATGCGGGGCTGTACAGGGCTGTTCAGGGCCATGCAGGGCAGTGCAGGGCTGTTCAGAGCCGTGCTGTGCTGTGCAGTGCTGTGCTGTCCAGGGCCATTTAGGGCCGTGCAGTGCCATGCTGTGCTGTTCAGAGCCCTTTAGGGCCATGCAGGGC
>VWZS01009167.1:341964-355014 GCA_013397075.1 Rhabdornis inornatus
GCCGTGCTGTGCTGTTCAGGGCTGTTCAGGGCTGTTCAGGGCCGTGCTGTGCTGTTCAGGGCTGTTCAGGGCTGTTCAGGGCCGTGCTGTGCTGTTCAGGGCCGTGCAGGGCTGTTCAGAGCCATGCTGTGCTGTTCAGGGCTGTTCAGGGCTGTTCAGGGCTGTTCAGGGCCGTGCAGGGCCGTGCAGGGAGCAGGCGAGGTGCACCCGCTGAACCAGTGGCAGGCTTGAGCAATGCCAGGGTTATTTGTGTCCCTGGGCCCGGCTCTCCCGACTGACGCAGGTCAGCCCTGCTGAGGCACAAACACCGCCGAGACAAAGATCTGCAGCTTTGCTGCGAGGTAAAACCACAAGGTCAGGGCTTTGTGCCTGCCTCACAACAGCCTCCAGCAGGAGAAGCTCTGAACAGCAGCAGCAGAAAAGGCTGGAACAAGGCACAGCAGAGAGTCTGCAACACGGACTCCAGCAGAATTAATCTGTGGATCCTGCGGTGCAGACACGGACAGAAATGTCACCAAACTCTGCAAATATCAGGAGCTATTTGCCTGCCTTTCAGTAAGCTTTGTATTTCAGTAATTCAATTTTGAAGGTAATTTCCTGATTCAGGCTAATCTCTCTTACTCTGCCCATTTTCCTCTTAACACACCCTGCGAAAGGGCTGCAGGCTGCTGGGCTGCTCATGTCAATACTGAAACCAGAGGATGCAATTTCTTCGTGTTTATCCGCACATTTGGGTTACAAGAGTCTGTCTGTCACCCTGGTAAGAGTGCATTTCCAAATCTTAGAGGAGTTCAGACCTTCTGAGCGCAGGGTGGAAGAGACACTTTGATAGAGATCAGATGTGAGATCCTGTGCTAAGCCATGCCCTGAAGGGCGGCTGCAGGGACCCTGGGGAGGGCACAGGCAGTTCCCACTGCTTTGGGGCAATTCTGTACTGCCTGGAACCCCTCACCAAACAAACCTGAGCCCAGCTCCTGCACTCAGGAGCACTGGGATAATCACAGGGTGGAGCAACCATCCAGCAGGTTTTGTGGGACACCAGCACCCAGAGCCAGTCTGGAGATGGATGCTGGTTGTCTGATGGAGAAGATCCTACAGGTATGGGAGTTTAGGATCCTTTGTGTTCTGGGGAAGTCACTGACACCCCACCGAGCTGTTTCATGGGCTCCCACACTGGCTGGGACATTCCAGCACTACAGATTTCACTTCCCAGCTGGGCCCTGCCCCAGTGGCTTTCCTCTACCCCATTCCAGTGCTGGCCTGCAGGAAAACCAACATGAGAGGAAATGGGGCCCTCAGTGCCCATTTCCACCCTCAGAGATCAGCCAAGAGCAGCCACACGCTCTCTTCCTGACACTAATGGGGAGGTGACAACAGCTTTGCCAGACAATGTCCCTTCCCAGTTCATGTCCCTTCCCAGCCCAGACACAGCATCACTTCCAATCTATCCAGGGAACAGCTTGGGGCTGCCCAAAGCTGTTCCTGTCCCTGCTGAGCTGGTGCCAGCACCACGCTGGCATCTAGAGATGTGACAAGGCCAGACAGAGCCCTCCCCTGACACCCTGCCCAGCTTCCCTTCAGACAGCATTGCAATGCAAAGCAGCCCAAAATCCATCGTCCCTTAGGTGCTGTGGGAGATGGGAGAGCTTTGCCTGCCTGCAGCTTTCAGCACAGGCCACAGGGAGAGTGGAATATTGAAAACCCTGTTACAACACTCTGGCTGAACCCATCTGGCGTGTGCATCCAGCTGCTCTGATGGCCTGGGGGAAAGGGCACAGCTCCTCCCAAACCTCTGTGCAGACAGGCACCAGCACCCTGCAGAACAGCATCCCATGCCAGGAATTCCAGCATCCCATCCCAGGGAAATCCAGCATCCCATCCCAGGGAATTCCAGCATCCCATCCCAGGGAATTCCAGCATCCCATCCCAGGGAAATCCAGCATCCCATCCCAGGGAAATCCAGCATCCCATCCCAGGGAAATCCAGCATCCCATCCCAGGAATTCCAGCACCTCATCCCAGGGAACTCCACCCTGATTCTCACCCTGATCTGGGTGTTCTCTCCTGGCTCACCCCAGCTGCAAGAGGCTCTGTGAGGAGCAGGCTCCGTGGGATGAAGAGGGGAGGAGGTGGTGGTGGAAGGGATGGAGCACCAGGGTGTGCACACACAAATTTCAGCCCTACAACCCCATGCATGGCCATGGGTGATGTGGAGAATCACAAACATCCCTGCTGGGAGGGACCCACAAGGATCTCACCAGCTCCCAGGGCTGCACAAGCCTTGTCTGTATGTCCCCTCTGCCTGGTGAGTGCAGTGAGGAATTCAGGCAAGAGCACCTCTGCTGCTGCGGGCTCTGAGACACTCCCACCAAAGCAAGGGACTTGCATGGATGAGGATTTCAGCAGCTGCCAAAGGATGCAGCCCATAAAATGCAGAATTCCATGCTTTGTCCATGTGCCCTCCCATCTCCAACAGCCTGACAGGACCAAAGCCTCTTCCTTCTTCTCACCTCCCTTTGATTAACTGGTTTTCCACCCAACAAACTTCACTTTAAAGGTGGCCCAAGCCTCCATTCCACTCCTCCCATCACACCATCTCCAATGCCCTCAAATCCTAAAAAATCACTCACAGCTGCATGACAGGGAAGCTGCAAGAAACACTCAGCCAAGTTCAGGGAAATCTCAGTAGGATTTCCTACTGGGGTCCAAGAGATGCCCCAAAGGACTTGGTTTTCTGCTCCTCCCAGTCACTGGAGCTTGTTTCATCCCTTGTGCCTTCCAGCAGTGGGATGGCCACATCCTCCTGTTGCTCTGGGAAAGATGTGAGGGTGACAGAGATCCCACAGAGGCCACTGGAGCCTCATGGCCTCTCCCCCTCCCCCATATCACGAGAAATCCCAGCACTGGAGCTCTGGGGATGGGGCAGGCACTCCCCCAGGCACCAGCACACCATAAATCACATCCCCATTTCCCCTCTGCCAAGGCTCACTGGCTTCACTGCCTCCCCATCCCTGAGCCTGTTTTCTTCACTGCTTATCTCAAATCAGGAAATCCACAGGAGCTGCAGGCCAGGGATGCTGTTAGGAAAGATCCTCCAGCCCTGGCCAGGTTTTTTCACAAGGGACTTTCCATTTTGCTGCCACTTTGTTTTCAGCCCTCGCCTGTCTCCTTGCAGTGGGAGTTTGCTGGAACCAAAACTGGAGAAAAGCTCCTGGAATTCACCCTGGGAACAAAAAAACCTTTTGTGCAGGAGGATTTGGAGGACGAGGCTGCTTTCACTGCCATTGCCTCTGCTTTTGATTTCCCTGTGCCAAAGAGCACCTGGGCATGGCAGAGCAGGGGATGGGGTGGGGTGGGGTGGGATGGGATGGGATGGGATGGGATGGGATGGGATGGGATGGGATGGGATGGGATGGGATGGGATGGGATGGGATGGGGAGGAGGTGGGCTCTGCCCAGGCACAGGGGATGCATGGGCAGGGGCACGGACCCCTCCCACACCTGCCAGCAGTGCAAGAGCAGCACAGAGGACCAAGAGCTTCCCAAATATTCCTGCACCGTGGCTCACCCAAGTCTTTGCGCCTGGCTCTGCTCCTCAGCACTCTAAAAAGTCTCCCAAGGGACCCTGCCATGCCCCCATGGATGAGGGGATGAAGCTCCCAGACCAGGATGTGAGCTGAGGGGATGCTGCAGGTGATGCATCACTCCCAGTACTCCACTTGCTTTTTCTATTTCCCTTTATCAACCAGGATTTCACCTCTGACCACTACGACGAGTGACCACGGGACTATGACCAACTTTCCACACAAATCCAAAGCAGGCAGCAGCAACTGTCCCATATTGAACACAAAAGCTCCATCTGCCTCAAGGGGAGCGGGATTTCCCTTAAATCCATGAGCTCCAGCCCAGCTACAAACACTTCTGTACTTCCCAAACCCACTGCTCCCAACAGTAAAGTATCCACCCCACACAATTATAAATATCCTGACCTGGAAGGGACCCACATCAAGTCCAACTCCTTTCCCCACTGCCATGTGGAGCCTCAAACCCCAATTTTCTGGTGGAGGGTGACAAGACACACTCACATCAGACACCTCACAGACACATTTTTGCTCCAGGTCTCTCTCCAGTTCTGATATTTCTTTTCAGGTTTTTAATGTGCTTGGTGCAGCTGGGATTTTCTCCCAGCAGATCTTGCAAAGGGATTTTGAAACAGCACAGTGGGATCTCTGCAGCAGAGCCACACCTCTCCTGAAAACACAGCCCAGCTCCTGCCTGTGCCCCACTGCAGGGGCAGCCAGCCTGGCAGTGCCAGCACCCAGGGCTGGCAACTGGAGCTGTCCTGGAGCTTTCCTGGGGAAATGCAAGTGCCTTTGGAGAAGGAAGGTGACATTGCCAGCTGCTCGCTGGCACAGCTGGGAGGGCTCTGTGCTTTGCTGCTGCTCAGATTGAAGCACATGCTCAGGCTGAGCTCACACTCCCATTAAGGCTGGCCTAAGTGCCAGGCTGGGCAGCATCGGGGGTGTAAAGGCAGTGCCAGACTCCTGGCTTAGCTGCAGCAGCTGCTTCCAGCCCCAAAAGGGACAGCCTGACACCCCACACAGGGACACTGGTGGCTCCTCACCACCACCCTCCTGACGCTGGCAAAGCCCCCTGGGCAAGTGCTGAGCCTTGTCCAGCCACAAGGAGCCAGGAGGTTTAAACCCGGGAAAAGCAGGGCTTGGATAGCACAAGGGTGTGACAGGGTCATGAAGGACTGGCCTGGGGTGTCACTGTCCCCACAAGAGCATGCACAGAGATTCACCCTCCAGCCCCTGCGTCCCACACCTAATGCAGCCCCATTCCCCCCCAGAGATGCTTTTGCTCACTGAGCACCTTCCCTGTGGGATCCCTGTCCTGGTGCCACCACCCTCACAGCAGGCTGGAATAAAATCCAACCAGGGCAATGGGAGGTACATTTTTATTCATATACAGCCACAGGAGTCTTGTTTTACCAAGCACAGATTTGGTTTGTTCAGCATATTGTAAATGTGGACATTTCAACTGCACTGCTAGCAGACATCTCCTGCTGATGCTCTGCATGTAAAACCTGGGAATTATCATTTTCTGCCCATGAGTAAAGACATCTTGGGATAAAATGGGCCATTTGTGCTCCACAGAGAGAAAGCTGCACATTGATTTGGTCATGCTTTGAGTTATTAAATATCAATAACTTTTAGAGCCAAATGGGAATACCCATGGAAACAGAGGAATGTGCCACAAGCCATTGCTTTACTGAGCATCTTCATCTTCTGCAGAAGGCCCTGATGAACAGGAGGGCTGTGTTAATTCATGTGCAGGTCAGAAATTAGGTGGCAACTTTGCCCAGAGTTTTCCTGCATGAGAGGAACACCACAACACCAGCAGCTCTGGCATGGAAGGAAAGGATCTGCTTCCTTGCAATCTGTCACAGGGAATTTTGGCAAAGGTTCAGCCAAATATTGTGATTAAGTTCCAACATGCTCAAGGCTTTGATTACCCTGCCTTTGTGCCACAGCATCACACAGCTCTCTTGCTATTCTTTCACGATGCAAGAGTTTACTTGCCTATCTTTATATCTCAGTTATTAAAGATGGTATTTTATAGTTCTAACCAGTGCAGAGGGGAGCAACCAATTCCTGCTCCCTCTGCTGGCAATGCCTCCAGCAAACCTGCAGGTCCTGCTTTAAAAACACCCAGGAACACCATTCCCAGGGGAACTGCAGGAAAACCAAACCTGTGTCCTCTCTGAGCCCTGGCACTACGCAGGGCTCCAGCACAGGGGCTCTGGCAGTACCTGCCCTCCTGTCCATGGCACTGCCCACGGGCACAGAGAGCCAAGGACTGGAGCTGCTCCCCCAGCACCACGGGCACCAGGTCAGGGTGCTGCCAACGCCTGGGCAGTGCAGGCTGGCACGGGGGGAAGGCTCCAGGAGCTCCAGGCTGTGCAGGACAAGGTGGATGCAGCTTCCAGGGAAGCTCTTTTAAGTTCCAACCCGTTTAAGCCAGAGGTCAGAGAGTTCAACCTGGCAGACACCTCCTCAGAATCACCCTGAGCTGGAAGGGACTCCAAGGATTATCCAGCCCAGCTCCTGGCACTGCACAGACACCCCAAAAATCCCAGCCTGGGCATCCCTGGCAGCGCTGTCCAAACTCTCCTGGAGCTCTGGCAGCCTCAGGGCTGTGCCCATTCCCTGGGGAGCCTGGGCAGTGCCCAGCACCTCTGGGGGAAGAACCTTGCCCTGAAATCCATCCCAAACCCTGACACAGCTCCAGCATTGCCCAGGTCCTGCCCCTGTCACACAGAGCAGAGACTGGAGCTGCACCTTAGGAAGAAGCTGTGGATTGCTGAGATCTCTCCTCAGTCTCCTCCAGGCTGAACAGCACACGCTTGCTTGTCTGGCATATAAAGAACACAAGCCATACAAAAAGAACGAAAGCCTTTCCCCAGGTTTTATCATGCAATTTTATCTCAATTTGGAAAACACACTGAAGAAATCCATGACAGCACAGCACTGTGACAGACTTGTGACAGCAAGTCTTGTCCTCCCAATAAAGTGACACAAGTGGGCAGATTTTTTTTCTCTCTACATATTTCCACATGGATCAGAATCCATCAGGTCACATCTCTCCACCCAGCCTTCTGAAGCAGAAGCTGAAAATACAAACCTCCCTTCATGAGCCTTTCTGTCAAAGCCTCCACAGAACTCCTCATGTGAGGTTTGAGGCTGGAGTTTCACTTCTACACACACACTCCCAAAAAGGACACTGCTTCCCATGTGCATGAGCAGATAAGCAGAATTGGGAAAAAAGGAAAGCAGAAATGGGGGAAAAAAAGTAACCAAGAGAAGCAGGATAACATAAATCATCAACACAGATCCATAATGTCCATCCCACTTAGCAACCAGGACAAAATACATCCCAACCTTGTAAATTCTTCTCTGAGTGTGCTCAACCCCAACCAAGCACATTCAGTCCCACTGAGTCCTGCAGGACTCAGATGCTCCGAGTTCACCACGTGCATGAGCACTTTCAAGATGAAGACATGAAAAAAAATCCTATTTAGCCTCTCCTTTAAGGGAAAAAAAAAATGCCCTGCTCTGCATCAGCCCTGAGTGAACCTCAGGATTGCTCCTGCCTTTCTGCTGTGGTGATGCCTTTTTAAAAAACCTTTTTAAAAAAACCTTTTTAAAGCAAACTGCTGGAAAAGCAGCCCCCCCGGCAGGAGATGCTCACACAGGATGGACCCTAAATGAGATTATCCGAGGTAAAGCAATGCTGGAAGCGCTGGCATTGTTCTGGCTCTGTGCAGGAAGAGCCAGAGGAGGAATTCTCTCCTACTGCAGGAAGCTGTTCCAGCCCCTTATCAGACAGAAAGCTCCTGATTCCCTGCGGGGGAAGTACCAAATGTTTTTGAGGGGAAGGAAAAAAAAAAAAGAAAGGAAAAAAAAAATGGCATGCCTGGCTCTAAAGGAAGCTGCCTGATGACATGAACGGGGCTGGAGTCATGCTGGGAGGAAGCCTGAGGTGCTGCCCAGCTCAGGTGGCTCTGAGCAAGGGGACAATCCCAGGGCACATCCCCGTGTTGTCACCCCACAGGGACCTGCAGGGGTGCAAGCCCTGGGGTCCCTGTCTCTGCCAAACACTGTGAATTCAGCCTGGTCTCATTCCACAGAACCACAGAATGAACCAGGCTGGAAAAGACCTTTGAGATCATCAAGTCCAAGCCATGACCTAACACCTCCTCACCAACTAAACCATGCACTGAGTGCCACGTCCAGGCTTCTTCTGAACATGTCCAAGGACAGGGACGCCACCATCTCCCCGGGCACACAATTCCAGTGCCCAATCTCTCCTTCAGTGAAGAATTTTTTCATTTCTTGTCTCCAGAAAGCCACTTGTTTCTCCCCACCTCTGAATGCAGCACCTGTGTCACCCTCCCCAGCTGCCAGGGGCTATTTTGGACTCTCCCTCCAGCTCCAGTGCTGCTGTCAGGGGCTGCCTGGGGATGTGGGATGTCCTTCCATGCAATGCACAATCTGCTCTTTTGGTTAATTTATAAAACTGATTGCTTGGCAGGGATCCAAGTTTTCTGCAGAGATGTTCCAAAGTTTTATTAGCAATGAGCAAATTGCTGGTGTCCTTGGGAAAGGTAAGGAAGTCAGAGGCTCTGTTATTTGCCTTCATTTTTTTCTAGAGGATCTCTCCCAAAGGACAATTCCATGACACAGAGCAGAGCTCTCTGGCTGCACAAGGACCTGCAGATATGATGGTTGTCTTGGCATATTGCATAGATACCTTAAAAACCTAGATTTTAAGTATGTTCATTATTTTATCAGATTTTATGCCTTATTTCAGCCAAGAACTCCTTGTCTCAGCCTGGTTTTTCCTGGTAGGTTGTTAGGGGATTGTGGTTTTCATCTCTTAGGAGTTAAAAAGCAGAAAAACACTTTGGAACAGGTCAAAACCCAACAGTATTAGAGCACTGCCTTTCTTCTCCTTTAATAGGCTACTCTGACAACCCTGTGCTTGTTAAATGAGAGAAAAATCTGTGGGCAAGCAGTGAAGGTCAATCTTGTGGTTTTTGAAAGCATTTAATTAACACAGTTAAGTACCAAGGTCTGCTTGGGAGGGAACTTCTGCATTAACCAGCAGCATCTTTCTCTTCAGAGAACCAAACCTGCAAGAGGGGACTGGCTGCAGGATTTATCTGCATCTCCACATCCCAGACCTCAGCGGTGCTCGGATTTAGGCACAGCAGCTTCCCTGCCCTGCTGCTCCTGCCAAAGCTGGGAGATCAGGGTCAGACCTGAGTCTGCACCTCTGGCACACAGCTGGCCAGACCCTGACCTCCTTCTGCAGGGGTTGGGGTGACCCCTGCACCCTCAGGGCTGCCAGAGCCCCGTGCTGTGCCCTGGACTTCTGCTCCAGGCGTTTTTGTCAAGTGCTTAAACAAATCTACTTAAGATGTAGCTTAGCCCAAAGGGGTTTTGGCGTTTTGATGACAGCGTGTAAAGTCTCTGTCTCTTCCTTTAGCTATTCTCAGCTCCCACAGGTGCTCCTCTCCTTGGATAAAACTATAATAAACATCCCACATTTGTGCTTTGACCCTGGGCAGTCACATGCACCAACCCCACAGTCACAGGCTGACAGCTCCTTTCGAAAAGGTCACAGCATCAGCTGGTTGGGAGAAGAAATCAATCCCAGCCCTTACACAGCCAGACTGGGTTTTATTTCTTCATACTTTTGCAGCACTGGAGACCCTAATTGCAGGCAATTAAAGCAGCCCCAGGAAAAAAGGGCTGTGCTGAAATCCAAGCTGGGAAGCGTGGCTCTAACTTGGGGGCAGCTGCCAGTGCTGGAGAGGTGCCCTGCAAGAAGGAGCCGTGCCCAGGGCTGTGCCTGCTGCTGCACAAACCCTGCCAAAAGGCCCTTCTGAGCTCGTGTGCCCTGCTTGGGCAGGGACTGTGGCAGGGATTGCTCCCCCTCCTACGTGCAGGGACTCCAGCAGGCTCTGGCTGGGGCTGCTGCACACGGGAGATGCCGAGAGCAGACTGAACAGAGCAAATCCAGGGAAAGAATCACCCAGTCATGGAATGGTTGGGGTTGGAAGAGACCTTAAAGCCCATCTCATTCCACAGGCAGAGACACCTTCCACTGTCCCAGGCTGCTCCAAGTCCTGTCCAACCTGGCCTTAAACATTTCCAGGGATCCAGGGGCAGCCACAGCTTCTCTTGGCACCCTGTGCCTCACCATCCTCACAGGAAATAATTTTGTCTTAATAGATAATCCAAACCTACTTTAAAATGTCAGTAACCAATGCTGGGTTTGCCTTTAAAAGATTCTTTCTCCCTTCCCTTTTGGTGCCAGTTCTCTGGGAATGCTTGTCTTTGCTGGATTGGGCCTTCCATCACTTTAGAGCTGTCAGAACAACAAAAGAACTTTTGAGTCATTTTCTATATCTGACCTTGAACTACTGGAGAAGCAATAAACATTCATAAGAGGAATGATACCACGGAGTGAGGCTGTAATTTTTATAACTTGTTGCTGGAGTGTGAAATAAGCCCTGCTGAAAACCTCCCCCAGTGAGGAAGTTGGGGATCAGCCCCACTGCAGGATGAGCACAGGCACAAAACCACGATGCCTGTGACTGGCACAGAGCACCCACATGCTGCTCTCAGGCCATTTGGCACTGATAAGCATTTTTCATTGAGTGCAATTACATTACTTTTGTTTAGAAATCTTTAGAAAAAAGATTCTCCTTCAAAAGCAGCTCCCAAGTCCGTGCTGATTCAGCCTTCATTAAAGGCCTCTTCTTGCAGACACACTAAGTGTTGACTCCTGCACTGATTTTCTATTGCTGCCTTATCTTTGGCATCTCATCTGCAACTTCTGCTGGGTTTTTTCTTTCTTTTTTCCCCCCCCCAAAATGTTTTCATGTGAATGCAGTAGAAGTGGCTGCTGCTCGGGCTTCAGTTCTTCTCACGATTTTTGATCTGCCTGGGTGCAGGCTAAGAAAACCCAGCCTTGATTATAAAATTGCAGGCTAAGTAGGCTAACAAAACAGCACCAGCAAGAAACTGGATCAGCTCAGCTCTCTGAAGTTTTCCTGCTTGAGTAGGGGGAAAAAAAATGTTTTTTCTCTAACAAATCTGAAACCCTACCCCAGCTGCAGAGGTTGTTTGCATGGGGCTTCACAGGACTCAGATTTTGCAGCCCAACAAGACACAGGCACTGCTCCAACAGCAACTGGGGGAAGCAGGAGAGCAGTTCCTACCTCTGAGCCTTCCCTGACGCCACCCCTGCCCCTGCCAATCCAGGCTCCTGATTGAGGCTGGGATGCAAATCCAGAGGGATTTGCCACAGCTTTGACAGCACCAGGATGCACGAGTGGCTTCTTGGAGCTCCCGCAGAGGATGCTCAGCATCTCCCTGCACCATGTCCAAAGGAAAGATGACTCAGAAATGCTTTAGCACCCCAGAGACCTCCCTGGTGGGATGAACCCTCTGTGCTTGGAATCCCCAGTTTAAAAGGATGGGGAGATTTGAAGGATGGGTTTAATTCTGGCTTTGAGGCAAGAGAAAACCCTACAAGCAACAGCCTCAGACTTCCCCTCTCCAAACTCTCTTTACTGAGCCAAGGCCACTGAGCAGGAGTCAGCTTTTCATTCACACTTGTCAAGTGCAGAATATTGTGGATTTGGAATACAAAAGCAAAAAGATAAAAAAAAGAAAATCCCCAACCTTTTGCGCAATGAGCAGATCTGGAAATTGCACCGAGTGGCCTTCACCACTTGGCCACCACAGACCAGAATATCTGACATGGCACAGCTCCAGCCTCCTGGATCTGCTTCCCTGCTAACACTGCTCGAGCTGATAATGCTAATCCCTTAAACTATTCCCAGACAGGCCCTAAGGAAGGCAGCTAAGGAACTCCACAGGTAATGAAACAGATTTTTATTTTTTTTAATTATAGCTCTTTCCATGTCTCAAACGAAAAGAACACTCCTGCAATTTCTCTGGCTACTGGAGGCTGACTCAACATTCCATCCAATGATGCTGCTGGTGGCCATGCTGCCAACTTGTAAATGCACCCCAAAATGGTCCCCCAAAATGGTCCCCCAAAACGGTCCCCCAAAACACAAAAAAAAGCAGGAAGGGACTCCTGGTTACTAATTCTTACTCAGAATTGCTTGTGCCACCTGCTGCCGTCACAGCTGTGACCTGCCCTGTGTGCTCTCACTCCCTGTGAGGGGCAGAGCTTTGCCTCTGGAGCTGGAGCAGCATCAGGAATGCAAGTTCATGGGGTGAATCCCTTGGGGCAGGGCTGGGAATCATCACAACGACCAGGCTAAGAAGCTCTGGGCCTCCAAGTGCGTTTACAGAGGGCTGGAAAAGCATCCTCACTCCTGTGCTGACAAAACTCCCACACTATTCTTCTTTTTCCAGCTTAAAAAAGGGATCAGAGCTTTTTTCAGGTGTGTTGGTTTTCAGTCCTTTTCAGAGAGGCTTCTAGAGGTGCTGTCACAGCTCTTTTCAGAAAGAGAAAAAGCCCAAGTGACAACAAACACAGGCACTGTTTGGGGGAAAAAGACAACTTTTTAGCCATCTCATGTATTTTCAATTTACAGGACCCAGAATCTGCAAACCTGCTGTAACCATGTCCCATGAAGCGTCTCATCCCTCCAAATGACTCCTGTGGTTTTCATGGAGCATCATTTGCTTCACCTCAGCAGCTTGTGGATGTGTCAGGGGAGGGAATTCACCCCTAAGGAAGCTCCCAGGTTTTGGTGACTGAGACAACAAAAAGGAGCCAGGCTGGGGGTGGCACTGAGAGCCTGGCAGGAGCTCTCAGCTCTCTGCTCCTTATTCCTGCAACTTAGCACTTCCATTGCTAGAACTGCTTCTAGCTGGAGCTTTTAAATATTTATGTCCTGTCCCTACCAAGAGCCTGGATAGCAGCAGGGAGCTGCTGCCCTGACCTGTTGGGACATGGGGACAGTGCAGGGGCTCACCCAGGTGTCTCAGCTCCACTGGCACACCTGGGCACAGCAGTGCTTTGGTTCATCTCCAGCTAAACACTTTCTGCCCCAACCACATTTTCCCCTCTCCAAGCTGGGCAATTCCTCCAGCCTGGCATTGCATGAGGTTTTTCTATCTCTTTATAAACATTTACCCCCTCTTAACCCAAAGCAGGCACCTCCAGCACTGCACCCAAACTAATTCAACAGGGCACCCTAAAAAAAAAAAAAAATTAATTAAAAATAAATCAACAACTTGAGCTGAAATTTGCTGCTAGTCCAGGCTTTGCTAGGCTTGCACCTGGCTGACCGTGCCACGGCTCTGCTCGCTGTGCCCTTTGCCAAGTGCCTGTGTCATGGGAGTGTGTGAGTGGGGAGAAGCTGAGGTGGTGCTGATGAGGCAAAATGCACATTGCACAACCCACAGGAGCTGCCTGCAGGTTAATCTTACACCAGCAACAACCTGCCACCTACCTAGGGCTGCAAAAAAAAAAAAAAAACAAAAAAAAACACA
>VWZS01009171.1:0-17615 GCA_013397075.1 Rhabdornis inornatus
ATGATATTTTTAGCTTTTATCACGTTGTCTCTGATGGGTGTAAGAATATTTTAGGCGTTTTAGCAGTTACATTTGGGTCATATTATACCTTAACTGTATATTTGATGTAGAATTCTAGGCACAACAGGAACAGGAGCAAAAAATCACTAAGGAACTGGAAAAAGGTAATGTGTCAATACATTAGGAGTGTTTTTAAGGAAAATGGTGACTGTTCCTAAGTCTTGACAGCTTTCAAACCATTATTTTAAACTTCCTCTGCAAAGCACAGAGATTTTTTTTCTGCTAGCTTTCCATTTTAGACTTGAATGTGAAAAACTCCTGCTTCTCAAAATATTGCATAGAATGTTATGCACTTTCCCAGGGAAAAAAAAAAAGATTCATACACAGGCTCAAACAGAAACGTTTAAGATGAAGCTGCTCTTCACTAGAGTTCATCTCCAGCAAAAGCATCAAAGAAGCCCCCATATTTTTATAGATTTTTACAGATTTTTATAGCCTTCAGCCATCCCTTCCTTCCCTGTACCTGGATTGCATTCCGTACTAAACCATAGCATACATGTTCTCTGCTGTTAGATCTTGCTTTTTCTTCCTATGATTCATGGCTTGTCTTTGTAGCTTAGGTGTTGGCAGTCTTGTTTTGAATAAGTAAGAAGCACATGATGAGGGACAAAAGACAACATTTCTTCAGGAAGAGATTGTTCAGTAGTGTTTAGGCAAACATGAGCTCAGTGCTTGCAAGATGGAGCATAAAACACTCTCTACAGTTTGAGGCCAGGCATCCAAAGAGGAGATCCACCTGCTTCATGATAGCTGGTCCTCCAGAGTCACTGCTTTGCAGGGACTGCAGCTATGTAGTTGTAGTGTTCCAATAAAGCACAGCTTTGAACATTTAAGGAAAGCAAAGACTTCAGGTTGAAGAGCTCTGCAGGGGCTATGTTAGGAAGCGCTCTTAAGGGCCACTGGAGTCGTGTGGACTCTTGGAAGATGTTCAGTGTGTAGCCTCCAGAATGTCTGTCACTAGCTTTACCAATGCTGTTGACTGATAAGCAGATGTGCACAAAATGCGTTTCTTCCTTTTTGCCCAGCACTTCCCTTGTTAGGTGTCCTTGGAAAATTTAAAGTCTCGTTCACGTTTAGAGACTCTCAAGTGATGTAAAATCTTACAGTGCTTTATTTCTTCCTGTATGCTGTAAAAGTAACATAAGGCATCTTGTCTCTTTTTCCCACAGCCACTGCTGAACTGGAAACTGGATTTTCTGGATCTTCAAAAAAGTTTCGTTTGGACCAGGATCTTGTTTGCAGAGCAAGAGAGAAGTACCCTGATGTTTTAACCAAAAATTACATATTTTGAATGAAATACTGTGGAAAGGCTCTGGACATGTTTTGCTTCTATAGAGCATGTATGGTTTCCCTTCTCCCTCCTTCAGATGTGAAAACTTGTTTATAAACTCTAAGTCTATTAAATGGATGGCAAGCACAGTGCTGCCGAGACTGAGAGACGGGACTTCAGTATTGGAAAAGGGTGCAAAATTAATCCAAGCAAAAAACCAAAGCCTGAGCCAAAGAAGTCCGAATGGAAGTTTTATTGAAGTTAAAGCGTCTTGAAGTCCAAAGTCAGAGCAAAAGTTGTTTACTGAAGCTATTGAAGTCACTGAAGTCCTCACCGTTCAGCCTTATATAATGTTACAGTTCCAAGCAGTTCCAGCTCTAAGCAGTCACATCTCGAAGCAGAATTTTTCCCACTAGCACAGAATCAGCCTATTGCTGGAATTACTTGGCAGCCTCACAAAAACCACATCGTTTCAAAGACCCCTCTAGCTGAATATGCTGTACCTTTTCGTATCTATGAGTTGCTGTTCCAGGCCTTCTATCTTGTTCTGCTGTGCTCTCTGTTCCATCTCCCATTTGTTTTCCAACACAGTGCACTCATCTGTTGGGTTTCTTCAGCACACCTAACTTCTTTTGCACTCACATTAGGAACCACATCCATTTTTTTTGATCATCAGATTGACTGGATTCTTGAGCTTGACACAGCCATCAGAAATGTTTCCAAATACAGGAGCTTCATTATGTTGTGTCACTCATGTTCTGTGTTTTTACAAAAGTGTTCCCTTTGTTCTTTCTCATCCTTTCACTTCATGTGTTTGGAATGTTCCCAGTGTTATTTTCATGCTTAGAGATGTTTGAGACCTGGAAGCCGAGAAGAAATACCATTCCCAGGTCTTGCTGGGAAGTGGACATCTATGCAAGTCCACCTAAGCAGTCTGCATCTCCTCCAATGTATGAAGGCAGGCATTAGAACTTTGACACATCACTCTCCACGCATACACCAAAGTACAGTTGGCAAAGAGTGCCTTAAAATAATGTTCCACCTCCTCTCCAGGTGATCCCCTTCAAAGTTCCATATATTAGCGAATGTATGGGTTGTCAATCCCAAATGCCCTTTGGAAGCTAACAGATTTAATTCAACAGTGCATTGCACGAGTTCTTCAGATCAGTGAGAATGAGAGCTCTGCTAAGGAGCAAGAGTACTGTAAACTCAACGGCAAATGATGTAAGAAGCAGCAGTAAACTCTGTGATGCCATGTAAGCCGGTGAAATCTGGCTGCTTAACAGTTTGATCAAAGACTGCAATAGAAGCAAGTCACTTGCATTTGTATTTTGATTTAGCACTGATTTCTTTTTATCTGATGCTGGTTTGATTTTAAACATCAAGTATGCATAATTATTTCAGAAAGTCTCAGTCTTTCAAGAAATTGAAACACGCTTGAACTTGAAAAAAAGGCTAATAATTGGTATGTGATGGTCACAGAAAAACCGTTTCCCAACTGAAGCTTTCAGGGGACTTTTCTGGGAGCAGTCATGGTTCTCTCCATCAGTGTCTGTAGAAAACCATGTCTAAGCCTATTCCAAATTCAAATTTATCAGTATCTGAAACACAGCTGGCAAAAACTGTAAGCCCAACAAAACATTTCATCAGACAACAAAGTGAATAATGCCATCGTTAACTTTCTGCCTACTCTCTAATTTGTATAGTTGTTCACTGCTGGAAGGATGAAGGCTCCTGTAGCTCTCCATCAGAATGTCTCTCACACATTCGCTGTACTCAAGCACACCTCCTGGCAGGGCTGATATGCGTGCTGTACACTCAGGATAAATGATGTGATAAGTTCACCGTATGGATGCATCAAACCCAACCATGGGTCTAACCCTACAAAGCATTTTAGCTCAAATTATTTCACTACCATTACTGGAATCACTGAGAGACTGTCCATTGAAGAAGAATGCATAGCCTTAACACAGTTGGATTCTGAACATTCTTTCCAATCTTATTCATTCTGAAAAGTGCTGAAAGGTTAGTTCTGCCATCATTGCTGCCAGAAGTAAAACTTTCTACTTGAATGTTTGGCATTGTTCTGGCCTAATTTAGCCCAGGGGTATCCCAACTGCTGTCTAACTGAGTCGGCAGTCCAGGACTGTGGTCTCCGGACCTGACATTTTGTGGCTATCCCAGAGCAGGTGGCCCAGGACTGCATTCTTGAGACCCAACAGCACTGCTTAACAAGAGCAAAAACACCTCTATACTATCATCACTGTGTTCAGAACAAATCCAAAACACAGCCCCATACCAGTCACTGTGAAGAAAATTAACTCTACCACAGCCCAAACCAGCCCAAACAGCACTTTGGCTGTTGCTGTACAGTGCTTATCAGAAGTCGGGGAGTTTCAAATGTCTCATGTCTCAGCCAGTGGGGAGATGCACAAGAAGCTGGGAGGAGGCATAGCTGGGACAGCTTAGCCAAACTGGCCAACGGGATGTTCCACACCCTAGAAACTGGGTCGAGTCAGTCAGTCAGGATGGGCATCAATCAGTGGGTGGTGAGCAACTGTATTGTGGATCACTTGGTTCTTACGGGTTTAATTTTTTCTTTTTTAAACATGACAATTCTTACCTTTCTGTTTGTATCATTTATGAAACTCTTCTTAACTGAATCCACGAGTCAGGGGGTTTTTGTTACCTTTTTCTAATTTTCTTTCCCATCCCACTGGGCTGGTGGGGATGGTGGTGTGTATGCAGGGGGTAGTGATCACACAGCTGTGCAGTACCTCAGTTTATGTCTGGGGTTAAGGCACAGCATCTGGGAACTGAAATAATTTCCCAATGCATTGCAGTTGCAGTCCTACTGTCAGCAGACATTTCTCCCTTTCTTATGGTTTGTAATTTCCAAGTAGTTTAAAAAAAAAAGGTAGAAAGACAAAGGTCTTATTTTGCATTTTTCTCAACTCAAATGAACCAAACCTAACAAATCCAATTGCAACCTACCTAACTCCACAATAATGCAGAGTTTATTTCTGTGGTAACTGTATATTGGTAGCCCAGGAAGTGTGAGCCAGTGAATTTGTGTGGTTCTGAATATGCTAGTAAGCCTCTTCTGAATCAGAGTATCACAGAAGATTCTGAGTTGGAAGGGACCCACAAGGATGGATCATCAAGTCCAACTCTTAAGTGAATGGCCCGTGAAGGGACTGAAGCCGTAACCTCGGTGGTGTTAGCACCATTCTCTGACCAACGGAGCCAATCTCATACAGTAACTCTTTTACTGTATTGAAAAGAAAATAACATTTCTTATTCATGACTTAGAGGAAGCCAAAGGAAATCCCTTGTACATTCTGAATGGAAAGCTAGCTGTTAATCCTACTGTGTGCATGGGATATGGCGTGTCAGGCTGGACTGGGAGCAAGTAAAACTGCCCCCACTTGACTCAGCAACTACCCGATGACTGCAGAAGGCTCCAGAGGCAGCATACCAGAAGCACCCCCACAGGTGCAGCTCTCCACTCAGAGCAAAAGCTGCCGACATCACTGTCTGCAGGATGCATGCTAACTATCCAGTCCCCTTCAAAGCCTCAGAGTCGGCACTACTGAGACACGCAATTCTCCCAGGCAGCTTTTCTGAATTGTAGCACTCCTATAAATATAGCAGTTGCAAAGTAGTTGTACCAAAGCAGATACTTAGCAGCATATTGTCATCAGCCCAAGTCTTTACTGGCACTTCTGTCCTGTTAGACAAAATACACCAGGTGGTCTAATAGGGGAATCAGCCATATTGGCAAAGGAGAATTTCAGACTGCCATTTTATACCTCAGCTGTACAAAGATTGTGAGCTAAATTATCCAGCTACATTGAATTATTTTGAAGGAAAGGTGTAGCCCTAGCAGACTAATCCAAATACCAGTGCTTATGCAACACTTAAGTCATGCTTAGCCGTATTTAGAAATCTTCTTGTGGTATACAAGTCTTGTAATGAAACAAGAATTCAGGAACAGTAATGAAACATTTCATGTAGACAGGAAAAAAAAAAACAGCTGCTATTAGATGATACTGAGAAAACTGAACAGAAAAAGCAACAGAATAGGAAATACCAAAATTAAACAAAAACCAACCTAAATCCAAAAAGGAACTATAAAAATTAAATTAAAAATAGAAGTGGATCAAAACTAACAACAAACACTTTCATGTCTTGAACAGCACCCTGAGCCAACACAAACAGTAGGAACAAAGATTGATAAAAACAGCTGACAGTTGCTTTAGTGAGAGAGATTAGCTATTTCTTTTGCATCTTTTTTGGCTGGTAATGAATGAACAGTTCCTGTTGTACCCATATGACTGTGACCCCATCCATCCCCTTATCTTTAGAAGCATGAAAGCGAATTTCTGCCCATTCAGCTATCAAACTCACTAACTAAAGTTGGCATTGTAATTACACGGCTTTTTACTGATACCATTCTGAAATATCTGACATGGAATTAGGATCTCCTGGTCTTAGGTGGGGAGTAATCCGTAAAAACAAAACTATTTGTGGCTGAGCATGTGTCCACTTGAAAAATTGAGATTAAGTACTTCCTCCTGAACAGCACAGACATTACTCGTGTTTACCCCATGTTGCCATGTTGTAAATAAAAACCTGCCTTTCTTCTAGGATGGCTAAAAGAAAACAAATATATCCAGTTAAAAATGCGTTTTGCGCGCTACTTTTCCATTAAATGGTCAGACTGACTACAGAGACACGCTCAAAATGGTTAATAATAGTAATTTCCTAATATTCGCAGAAATTTAGGTTTTGCAACCTGAACCTACTTAGCTGTGGTTTCAGCAAAAGAGTATTCTTCCATCTTTTAAAATTATTGTTATTATTTTGACTCTTCTTTTAGCCTCTAGAAATCAGGTCTAAAAAAACAGAACACTGCAAATACACTGAGAATCAACTAATGAAAGTGACTGTACATCAGTCACCTCAGGACAAGAGAATACTTCCAGGAGCAAACATTTGATAAAGCTGTGAACATTTATTCTGGAAAGAAAAATAAAAATTTTATTATATGTACCATTCTTAGTAATGAAGGAAAAGAAAATACTTCAAAGGGCTGAATCACCTCCCTAAAAAGTGGTACTATATTCCTGTCCTGTTGCAATAAATATTTTTACTGCTAGTCAGAGTGAAATGCATTCCTCTGTTTGAATTAGGTTTTGTTTGCCATCTGTTTTTCAGAAATTCATATGCAACAAGTAGTTTCTAAAGATGGATAGAAGTGTTCCGGCAAAGTGTTCCATCAGCCAAATACCCTATCATGGTACATGATACCATGTACCATGGCATCACCTCCAAATTATATGGTATCTGAACTACCCAGTGGCATCACTGTAGCAGTACAATATTGAGAATTATTGCAAACTTACTAAATACTTTGCTTTCTGTACTACGTTTTGATACAGGGCGTCCATATGCATGTTTGTATTCCTCTGCGCCGCTGCCAACTTAGCCCCATCTACCAGAATGCAAATGAAGCTCCTGAGTCTGTCATGGGTGTTAGGGAAACTTCCCAATCTGACCATTGACAGAACTCTGACAGTCACACACCCACGGCCAAAGCCTTTCCCTGCTAGAAGCGCAGCCCCTGCACATCCCCCCACACCCCCTACTCTCACACAGTCTGACCAGGTTTCCTTACCGCTCCGACCCTACCCTTCCCAGAGCAGAGTCTCAGATATCTCGTTCCATAATTCCTGTGCAGTAACACGGAAACAGCTCGAACTGCTGCCTCTGGGGCGAGCACCTACACAAAGAACCTCTAGCCTCACAGCGCCCCCTGAGCGAGTCTCGCTCTTCCGCCCGAGTCTTCGGCTCTTCCCCCCGCTCCATGTCCAACGACTTCGCCGGTGTCACCGGTCTTCATCTCCTTTGTAACTCAAAAGGTCGGCAATTCCAGGGTCCTGCTGTGTCTCTCAGTCTGTTCACCGGACTAGCGTCATTCATCTTCGCGCCCTTTGATATCCCGAAGGTTGGCAGTTCACGGCCTCTTGTCCCCGGCTCGCACCCAAAGCTTAACCTGCATCTCAGTCGGCAGCTTGCGAACCCAGTTACCTGGAATACCGGATGTATCCCTCAGCATCTGGTCAGGCAGGTAACCAAATGACATCTGAAGCTCTGCTCCATCCCCTTTCCTCCTGTATTAATCCTTGCTGTGTGGTGTTGTCCCCCATTCACCCAAGCCTGACAACAGCACCCACGCAGCACTAAATGCCCCGGAACACTAATTCCATCCGAGACCTATTCCGTCCCTAACTCCCCCGCGCCTGCGCGGGCCCGCCCGCCGCTGCCCTCCCGCGCCTGCGCGGGGCTCGCCGTGCGCGGGGTGGGGGTCGCGGCTGCCGTGGGCAGGGGGCTTTGCCCCGGAGCTGCTGCCGCGCCCGAGGTTCGCTCCGCAGGAACCGCATCGAGTCGAGATCGCTGCCGGGAGCTCCCCTTCCCTGTCCCTGCTTGAGGCACGGTACAGCCCGCCGTCGCTCTCCTTAGACGGGACTGTGCCTGCGTTCCTGCTGCAGGATGAAGAGGATCTTCGGGTTCGGGAGGAAGAGGAAGGGGCAGCCGCCGCCCGGCAGCGCCTCTCTTCCCTGCCCCGCCGGTGCCTACGAGCTTCGGCAGAAGGACCTGGGCAAGCTACACCGCGCGGCCGCCGGCGGCGACTTGGCCCAGGTGCGGCAGGGACTGAGGAAATACGGCATCGACGGGCGGGACAAGGCGGAGCGGTAAGGGCGGGAGCCGCGGGCCGGTCTCGGGAGCCCCAGGTGCAGCGGTAGCAGCCCCGGAGCTCCCCGGCTCAGGAGCGGACCGGCAGCGCCGCTGTGAGGAGTGGGAGTGCGGGCGCCGGCCGCAGCCCTTGGCTGTCTGTGGGAATCAGGCTCGTGCTGCCAAAAACCCCTTGAACTCGGCTAGCTGTCGCCTTACCATTTTTGACCCGGCCTCCTCAATGCCCTCCTTCACGGAGTCGTACGTCCTTGCCCGGGGGCGCACGGGTGGAAGCGAGCTCTTAGCCTGAGAAAGGGGAGTTGCAAGAGAAGCCTTGTGGCTATTCTCCAGCCAGGCTTTGAAGTTTGAGTGTAATCGCCCTTATATCTATTCGCCTCTGAGGGCTGGGCATGAAGGTTAAGTAGTTGAGCCCGAAGGATGCACTGCCTCAGCTCTGGAAGCAACTTAAAGAAAGGTGGACACTGCAGTTGGGAAAGATTTATATTGCAAAATAAACATGCTGTTTATTGGTGCTGCATGCATAGTTGACTTTTTTGAATGTAATGTGGCAGCCTAAGCCACAGTGTGGTTTTAAGTGGCAGTTAGTTTTTTGCTCTGAGGCTTTGGTACAGCTGATCAGTACCTTGGACTAGAAGGTCTGGTCAGTGACTTGCAGGAGAAGTCAGTGTTGCTTCAGACGGGTGAGTCAAGCACAGCAAGCACTTAACAGTTCTGCCTTAAGGGGAAGCCCTGGGCTGCAGCATAGTTGCTAGTGATCTGTCATAAGCAAAAGGGAATCACCTTTTCTGAAAAGGCTCAGAGTCAAATCCTTTGTGATATTCTGAACAAATGCTGGTTTTAGCAGAGTAACTCAGCTTCCTAGGCTGGCTATCCTGAAGGCTGGACTTCTGGCAGCAATAAAACTCATCTACTTCAGTTGCCCTAAAAACACCTAGCTTTATAGGAGGAAACACATGCAAGGGCTTCCTCAGTGATAGCGTCTTTGTGTACAAGTAAACTGGTTAATTGACATCAGAAGATGTTGTGGTTTGAAGGACTGCTTTTCTTTCTGGCACGGCTTTAAAATGAAGAAAAAAGTTAAATTTTCCTGGGCTGGTTATATACTGTGGAAAGGCAGTATTACCGCCTTGGAGAGGACTTCCTCTGTAGTAGGCTTTTATGACTATGATAGTTTAACATTACAGGAGAGTCAAAAACTACTTTCCTGTAGTCATGATCAGAGTGTTCTGCTCTCTGGTTTGCTTCATGTTGTTTGAGGATCTTTGGTGCAAATGTGTTCTTGGTTTTGCTTCAGTATAGTAAAAAAGCTAGAGAAAAAGGAGAAATGCTCAAAGTGCAGGGAAACACTAATATTCTTGCAGTTAAACCCATCTCCTACATCTCCAATACACTTCTTACCCACGAATGATCAAAGAAAAACTTAGAAGTTGACTTGCCATAGTCCTCAGATTCCGTGCCTTTGGTCTCTGTTGCTGTGCCATGTGTGTAGTCCCACTGAGGGCAGTACCCAACATCTGGGCACAGGAATCTCTCCAGATTCAGTGCTATGGTGAAGGAAATGTCCCCTTACTGAGAAGATGCTGTGGAGGGTTTTTGCTAACAAGTCCCAAGCATTTGATGTGCAACTACTGGCGTTGGAGTGGGTTCTTAAGCTTGAGATTTGCAAAGTGAAACTTGTGGTCATATGTTTATCAAAAAAGCCTGAAATTAGCCCTGTGTGTGCTAATTCAATTTATTTAATTTTTAGGACAGCTCTACATCTTGCTTGTGCAAATGGCCATGTGGATGTAGTTACGTATCTAATAGAAAACAAGTGTAAGCTAAATCTTCTTGACAATGATAACAGATCGCCACTAATGAAGGTATGTGGATTATGGTATATTCTTGCAAGTGAGACTTACTGATTTTGAACTAAATTATGTATTTTTCAGTATTCTTTATGTGGACCTTTGTAAAATCATGCATATTGTGATTGGTGTGGAATCTCCGGAGGTGCTCGTAATTCCCAGTATTAGGAAGATGGGGGAATTGCAACAAAGTGAAATGTAAATGGTGGAAGTTTTTGTGTTTTGTTTCCAGGCAGTACAGTGCCAGCAAGAAAAATGTGTGGCTATTCTGCTAGAGCATGGTGCTGACCCAGATCTGGCAGATGCTGATGGCAACACTGCCCTTCACCTGGCTGTCCTGTCTAATAATCCTACTGTAGCAGGGCTGTTACTTGAGCATAATGCCAGTATTGATGCCCAAAATAAGGTAAATTTTTATATTTGTCAATGAAGTGCCTTCCAGAAGTTGCATTCATATTTTTCTTGAACTTCTGTTTGTTTGTTTTTTTTTTAACTTTGATTTTTAACTTTATCTACCCTTTTAGGAGGGATATACCCCTCTTATTCTTGCTGTCTCCGAACATCATGAAGGAATAATGGAGTTCCTCCTTAAAAAAGGAGCTGATGTGCATGCTCGAGATCTATGTGAAAGGTGAGGGGCTGTCAAAACTTTATGTGGATCTCTTTAATATTCTTCAGTTTGGCTTGAGAGAGGCGTGGGAATGAGGTCTGAAAAAATACAGAACAAGGAGCCACACAGAAGCAGTTCTGTGTGATTTGTGAAAGATGGTCATACCTCAGTGGCTTGCTGTCATATCTTTTTTGATGCTTTCTACATTGAGGATTGCAAAATGTTATTGTCTATGATGGCCTTTCTGGCAGGAAGCCTGTCACTAGCTCAGTGGCATTCCCTCAAACTGAAAAGTCATTTTCTGCATAGTAGTAGAGTTTGTAAGTGTTGTCTGTGTGAAAGCTTTGTTTTAAGATGAAACATTTAATTGTTTTGAGACCCTCTCCCATTTTATAGTTTCTCTTAATGAAAAATACTTTTTCTTTCGTTCGTTTTAAAGTAATGGGGAGAATAATTTTTTGAGGGCAAACAGAAACAAAAATAATTACAGTGACTGTGTAAAACAATCTATTTCATATGATATCTCTTGGCTCCTTCAGAACCCCACTTATGACTGCTGCTTCTGGTGGAGAGCTTAGTCTGATAAAGGTTCTTCTCCGGTATGGGGCTGATGTGTCCCATAAAGACACTAACGGATGGACAGCTGAGGATTATGCTGTTATTCATGGATATTCTAGGTAAATTTTAAACTGTATCATTAGAGTAAGTTGTCAGTTATCAGTGTGGTTTTTGATAACAGCACCAAGGTTTAATAGTGTGCTGAGACTTGTGTTGAAAGTGTGCTCAGTCATGTCTTCATAGAATTATTTAGATTGGAAAAGGCCTCTAAGAATCAACCTAGCACTGCAAGCCCACCACTAAACCACATCCCTAAGTGCCAATCTACAACATCTTTCAAATACCTCTAGGGCTGGTGACTCACTGGTCAGTCTGTTCTAATGCCTGACAACCCTTTCACTGAAGTAATTTTTCCTAATGTCCAGTTTAACGTTCCCTGGCACAACTTGTGGCCAGGGAAACTTGCTCTTGTGTTCTGATATGTATCATTCCACTGTCTAGTGCTAGCTTGGAAGTTGAGGAAAATTTTTACCCAGAGTTGTCTGTTAGATTTCAAGTTTTATTGCTAAGCTCACATTTGCTCAATATAAACTCAAAAATAGGTCTGTGTCCAGTTACCCAGAGGTGAAACTTCTTGGAGGTACCAAGCAGAAGTTAATACCTTTGTAGGTTTGAATATGACTACAGAGTGAACGTGACTGTAGTGAATATTGAAGTGTGTAATAGTCATGCTGTAAGGGCATATGAGTATATAAATCTATATGGCTAAGGATAGGATGAGAATAGGCTGTTAACTCTTTTATTAAATAATTTATGCAGGTATGTGATTATTTTTTACCTAACGTATTTCCTGTTTTTCTCTGTACAGTCTTAGTAAACAACTGGCAGAATATGCAGACTGGGAAAACACAGGAGAAGTTTCTACACGTGGTGGTGCACGAGGCATCACAGCACTTGGCACTCCACACCGGGCAGCAGCTGCTGGCTTTACATTGGGTGCACCTGCTGTAGACAGAGGAGGTAAGACCCTTCACCATGGAGTAGCTCATGAGGAGAATCAGTGTGGCCTTTTCTTAGTGGGTTTGTGTTGTTAGTGCTTACTGTGTTCACTGTTGGTTTTAATGGAGGCATCAGATGGAGTAGCACAAGCTTTGTGAATGTGATTATTTGACAATAGTTGGAAGTGTTGCTTGTCAGCCTGTGAAAGCATTTGTTTTGCGTTCTGTGCTCACTTTTTGGAGTTGTTACTTTGTCTGTCAGACCACCCATCTATATGGGTTTTCCTTGAGAGAGAAGGAAGATAGGGAAGGAACTAGGCAAAATTGTTTTTACTTTTCAAGTGTGTACTTTTACCTAGAGATGGCAACTCAGATTGTGAAAATCCAATTACAAAAGCAGTGGGTTCCACCTGAGTAGTTGTTCCTCTTTCTGTAGTTGGGAATCAACAGAGAAATGAGCAGAAAGGTATGTGTCTTGTTGATTTTCATGGAGTTTGTGTCTTCATTTTAATATTAATAGTTCCATTTGCACTAAGGTCCTTTTTGCATGTCCTATTTCTCAAAATCAGTTATAACTGTTTCCATGTAGAGACATACTTAGCCGTTATTATATTGGAAAAGTAACTTTGTTGGCAGTAGCATTTTAGTGTCTGTGTATGCTGTATTTGCTAGAACATCGTTTGATTTACAATAAAGATAATGCCTTTCTTCCACTTTCAGTAATTTTTATTAATTTTTTTAGAAAATAATTATCATCTTGTGATCAAAAAAACCAATTAAATTGCCTTGTGATCAAAAAATTAGCTCCTTCAGTGAGTTTTAAAAATCCAGTCTATGGTTATGAGCTCAGAGTCCTAGAGGAATCTTAGAAAATGGATACCTTAGTATAAATGAAATAGCTTGCCTTGTACTTTACATCTCAAGCCCTACAAGTGAAGATTTTATTCCTTCCAAAATTTTAATGGTGATACTTTGGAACTGTGTGGCAAATGGGCAGAAGACAGTGTTCAAACACAGTTCATTATTCCTTTAAATACAGTTCCTTACTCCATTTTTAAACATGTCAAGAAAAATGAGCAAAATGTGGGATATTTTTCCTTACTGACTTTTCCTAGATACAGGAATTTAATTTAGAGTCAGACTTTGTTCATTTGATTTAGGAACACTTGATTTGATCTAGTCAGTGATTTGGAAAGTTTCTTGATAGATTGCAGGAATTTTTTCTTTTTTAAAGGTTTTGGTACAGGTGGTTTAATCAGGAAAATGTTGATTTTGCCCAAACAATGCACACTGTTACTGTCTCTGAGAATTACTAACATATGGAGAATATTTACCTGCATTAATTCTGCAGTCTCTAGCTTGCACATAGGAAGTACAGGTCCCGTATCGTGAGAGTCCTTCTGATATGCTGCGGTAACAGACTTTGAAGCCTCTGTTAGAGGAGAATTTGGAATGATTTCAGGAGAACAAAGAAACCGATTTTGGATTTTTTTTCATTTCTGTTGCTCTTCTGGGATCTTCAGTGTTGTCCTTGTTCCTTTTGCTGCTTTTGCACTTGTTGAATACTTTTCAAAATACTCTATTCTAATGAGCAATTCAGCTTACTTCAAAAGTTGGCTTTTGTTTATTTAAATATTTACTGTGCAGTGTATTGTTCCTTTCATGTTCCTGGGTCCCTATGGAAACTGTTGGGTTTCCATCATTGAGCTCTCAGAAAAGAATTAAGTGCTTCAGTGGTTTCTATCTCCCAAGGTCAGTAAAAAGCTGTCCTGTGTTATCTCTTTAGAAAACTCAGAAATCTAGAAGGGGTGAGAAACTATCATGAGGTCCTTTCTTAACTCTTTAAATGTATTTTGTTTTGCTACAAGTAATTTTGCCATATTCATTCCATGTGGTAAAATCAATGTAAGCAGGACTCTGTTCTGCTCTGAGATAAATGTTACATCGTGAAGAAATTTGGTGTCAGCTGCAATAACAGAATGATTTGTTGCCTTAAAATACAGAATTTTACTAAATAGAATGGGTAGAGCAGATGCATAGTGATTTATATTCTGAATTTGCATTCCACAGCACATAGATAAATACACACACAAACACATGTGCATGATACATTAGTCAGTGCACCCATTTCGGCCCAGTTGTGGCCTGCTCTATAGCCCTGGGGGGACATGCTGCCTTCTTGTCCTGTCTGTGTTCTGGCTGGTGGCATAGCTTTTGTATGTGAATGGTGCAGCATGGTCAAATGAATGTAAGCAGGGCTGTTCAAACTGAGGTAGAAGTGGCCTACCAACTGACACAACTTTTAAGGTGAGCTCATTTAAGGCAACAAGTTTCTGGCTTCCTTTTTTAGTGAAGGATAACTAAAAACTGTGCTAAAACTGTAACTTGAGATGAGTGTGTATAAATAACATAGTATCTCAAAGTTGCATGCTGGTCTGAGTACAGGGAGCCAAGACTTCCTTGAAACTTCTGGATAGTCTCCCAAGTTTGACATATATGGATTTTGAGATGCTTAGAATAAGGAATTTTTTGTGCCATGTGTGTAATGCACTCTACAACCATGAAGGAATGTAATTTGCATCTCTGCTAGACAAAGAGTAGTGAAATTGAGGGAAATAGGAAATTGTCAGGAGAGTATGTTTCTGATGATATGTTTCAGTGTTTCAAAATACTGAAATATGGATGTTTTACGTGGAGCAAGTACATTAAGTTACTGTTTGACACTGTCCCTTGAGAGCAGAGTTCTGTAGATTGTGTTTGGGTTGTTTCCACCACTGCTAACTAGAATAGGCTGATAGTCACAGTATGTTCTCCCATTGCTGTAGTTGTTTTGATGTACTGCTTATGTTTTCCAAGTTTCTGGGAATTCCAGTTTATTCTGATGTCATTGTTCCATCTGTCCTTTCCATGCCTTTTCCTAAATGGATATAGGAATGCAACAATCTCCTAACCAGACATCAAGAACAGGAAAATCAAGGAAAGGTATTTTATACAGTAGCATTTAAAATATGAAACATGTTGTACAGTATACAAATATCAACACATCTATGATGTTTATTATCCTGGAGGTCCCTATTTTGATGGTACTGGTTTTATGAACTACATTTAAGGGCAGGCTTTGTGTGATTTTTGTTTGTTTGCATGTTTTGCCTTGGTTCTTTATTGTTGAATTTGCTTTGTGTCATTCGTGATAGTAAATGAATTTTTAAATAAGCCCTTCTGTTACTCTGAAATGGCAGTGGGCTTGAGTTGAAGTAGAAACAAGCAATCCCCAGAGACTGCTTTTCTAGATCGCATATCTACTGTAATCAGAGTTCTGTCTGAAAGGTAGCTCTCAAACTTTGTCTCTTGCCTTCTAAAGGACAATGTGACCTGGTCTTGATCATTGCTTGAAGTTGCTATTCACAGATGACCGAATATTTGGAGTTAGAAGGGACCCACAAAGATCATCAGGTCCAGCTCTTAAGTGAATGGCCCATACAGGGATTGAACCCACAATCTTGTTATTATTAGCACCGTGCTGTACCCAACTGACCTAATCTATTAATTGGAGTCAAAATTTCAGAAAATTTACTGAGCTCTTTTGATTACTTGTAACTGTACTAATTGAAAGTATAACTGAAGTCACCCATCAAGAGTGATGACTGACTGCTCCACGCGGTGGAGAAATTTTTATTGAGCTTGGGACATCAGCAGGTAGGTTAGACTGCTGGTACTGAATGAGTTTACAGGAAACTGTGGTATGTACAACTAATCAATATTATTTAAATACTGTGTGTTTGCAGTAGGAAACAGTAGAAATTAGAGACTGTGTGGTTATTTTAACTGTTAGCTTGTCCTTGTTTCAGTTTCTAGGTTTTCTCTACATGACATACACCTGTATTTCATTGTCCAAAAGCCCAATGCAGGTCAGGAGAGGTACTCATTAAAATTCCCAGGTGTACCCTGTCTTTAGAACAGACAAAATTTCCACGCTCTTTTGTGTTTAATGCTAGCAGAGATGTCTTCAGGCATGATATGCCTTTGTTTTCTTTTCCCTTTGATGATTCTGCCAAAGACCTTGAATTGGTTGTTATGATAGTTAATAAGAATTAGTTGTCAAGAACTTGAGGAATGCTGAAGTAGCTACTATGTGGAAGTTGTGTTTGTTTTCCCCTTCTGTTTTTGGAATTGAAGAGCCCTTTTATTTCATCTTAGCTGTTGATAATTGAGAGGTTCTAGCACTCTTGAAGCTGGATTCCTAGAGTTCAGGTTTCTTAGTAGATCAGTGATGTGCTAGAGTGCACTCTCACCAAGTTTGCAAATAGCCCTAAATTGGGAGGATCAGTAGATGCAGTTCAGGACAGTGCTGTCTTTCAGAGGCATTTACTCTGACAGGCTGTGTAAATGAACTGTCAGGCCTGTCTAGCAAAATTCAGCCAGGGCAAATGCAAAGTCTGCCCACAGAGGTACAACCCCTTGCTACAAAGCATACTTGGCACTGCCTGGCAGGAGAGATGCCTTGCTGAGAAAGCCTGATGGGTCTTGACAGAGTGAGCTGAGAATGAGCCAGCAGCAGGGTGCCCTGGCAACAGTGTCCTGAGTTGTATTAAGAGCAGCATAGCCAAGAGATTGAGGAAGGTGATTATCCGGCTCTACTTAGCACTCTCTGGATTGTGTCCAGTGCCCTGGGTGTAATTTGAACCTCCAGTGCAAGAGAGATTTGTCTTTCAACAGTAAGCAAGTTCAGTGGAAGGCCATCAGATTCATCAGGGACAAGAATATTTGCCCTTTGAGGACAGGTTGAGGAAACTGGGGTTTTTTCAGCCTGGAGAAGTGAATTTGCAGGGGACATAGCAGCAGCTTCTAGTACATGTGAGAAGACAAAGCCAGGTGCTTCCCAGTGGTACGTCACAGGAGGCAGAGATATAACAGGCATAAATGGCAACAAAATAGTTTCTAATTGAATGTGGGAACAGTAAAACAGAGAGGTTGTACAGTCTGTCTCCTTGGAGGTGTTTAAGACCAGACTGGATAAAGCCCTGAACAGCCTTATCTGACCTCATAACTGAGCCTGCTTGGATGAGGCTGGCTAAGAGACTCCCTGAGGTTCCTTCTGACATGATTTATCCTGTTATCCTACGTGCAGGTCATGTTTGTACCACTGATGAAAGCTTGGAGTGTGCTATAGAATGCCCTGCGTTTGCTGCTGTTGTCTTCTGAATTCCTTTTGATGCAGTGTACAGAACTGTTGGTGATTCTTCTACTTGAGCTTTAGAGCTTGATTATGCTTTTTGATTTTCATTGCCATTGCAAAATAATATGTGAGTGGGTAGACCAGCAGATAGTGTAATACCTGGTGTAATGTCACACATAATGCTACATAAAGTAATAAATCTCTACTAGTGATGTGTACTTGTGTGTAAGATGAGTACTTTGGAAGTTCTTAATGTCTTGCTAAACTACCACCATTTTGTTAATTGTTTAATAATATAGGATATTAATGTTATGCTTTTTAATTTTTTTTTTTTTTT
>VWZS01009171.1:17621-54326 GCA_013397075.1 Rhabdornis inornatus
TTTTTTTTTTTTTTTTTAGTTTAGGTGCATTTCTGTGGTTTTTAAACTTCTAGATATAAGAGTCCAAAAGAGATATAGAGATATAGCTCTGGTCTTTTTATTTCCCTTTTTTTTTTTTAAAAAAAAAAAAATAATGCAGTGTTATTTTGGAAATGCAGTCTTTTATGCCCCTTATACTGAATTTACTACCCAAAGTATCATTCTATTGTGATGTGTAGAGTTGTCCATGTTCAATGTTTAATTTTTAAATGGTTAATTTTTAGCATGCTAAATTTAATTTCAACATGTCAATTAATGTTTGAACAGCAATAGATGACTTCTCTCAAGGAGACTCAATAAGGTGAGACTTTAAAAATACCTAACACTTAACTGAGGAATGACTTGAGAGACACAGTACTCATTTTGCTTTGCTTTTAAAGAAGCTCTGAGAAAGAGGGGAACGATGACAGTTGGCATACCTCTGAGGAAGAGGAACTTGATTTTACCCCCAAGGTATGGTGCATTTACAGGAAAAATATCCTGTAAAAATAAGGGGTTTGAAGGCAGATTTTCTTTAGAATTGAAAGAAACTGCAGCTCCAGCCAATATTGTTTTCTGTTTAAAGCAATCTCTGGCCTACCAGCCTTCCTTCTGCTGTGAGTTTTTCCTGAAGGACCTGTAGCTGTGACAGAGTATGCAGTAGATTTGTAATTTGGAGCCAAAAAGCAGTAGGTGATAAGATAACCACATAGTTCTATTTTTTTCTTGTTCATGTGAGTCAGATTTGCAGACTTCAAAAATTTGTAAGTTATTATTATTACCTATCCTGTTCTTCTCCATCATTGTTACTGTTTTCTTTAAATTTTGGGATAGATTCCTAAGTGATAAAGGACATTTATTTATCAAGATCTACAAAAATTCTTCATCACCTAGTTCTCTTTTCCTCAGCAGATTCTTCAAGAGTGCTCAATGAACAGATGAGTTACTCAAATGGGTCATCTATTTTCTTCTATAAGATGACATTCAGTACTTGCATGTGATCTCACACTGCATGTTTTTCCTCTTTTTTTTTTTCCCAATGCTCGGGTGGTACACTTTTTGTTAGTTACAAGCTCTCATGCCTGCTGTTTTTACTAATGATCCTTAGAATTATCACCTTCTGAGTGATGTCTGGAGCATCAACTCTGTTGCACTGGCATTGTGCAGTGGTGTAGAACCTGAGTGTGGCAGTTCAACCCACTCTGTAATACTGGAGATGCAAGCATGTTTGATACAACCTGATTTCATCTTCTTGCACTGATTTAAATAGAAATGATGCATTTTTCTGCCATGGTTTTGAAATTTAGGGGTATTTTTTTAGCGTACTTGCAGGGACTAAATTTATGCATTGAGTATGGGGATCTTAATAGTTACTTACCTTGCACACATTTGCAAGTAAGCATCCTGAAAATGCACTTTTAAATATAATTGAATTTTACTTAAGTATTACAAATATTAGAAACAGATTTTTAGAGCGGTTATGCATGTGAACATTTTTGGAAACAATTTGCAGAAGGGTGCCTGCACAGTATGAAATACTGAACTGGATATGAGAGGAGTGTTTGTGTAGCTAAAAGTATAGGATGGAGCCAGCACTATCATCAGGACAGTCTGATTATATTTACTGTTCAAGATTTGATGTGAACAAAGGTTTGTTGTTGTTACTGTTAAAAAAAAATTCTTCAATAAATCTTTATTTACAGAAGCTGCAGAAACCAAACCTGACACTGTTAATGAATGCTTCACAGCAGTTCAGGAAAAACAGTAAGTTACTTGCAAAAGGTTGCATGATATACTGATATATAAAGTAGACTTGCTAAGTAGGTTTTTTGGTTGGTTTCAGGGTTTTTTTTTTAAATAGTAAATGAGAAAAGTAGCGTTTCGTAAATGCGGCACTTAATAATTCAAAATAAAATAAGTCATTAAAATGAAGATATTAATCCCCACTTTAGCCCTTTTCCTTCATCAGGTTCATCCTCCATCATGCCCAACATCACCTCTCCATTTCTAAATATTCCCAAATGGCTCCTCTCTTGTGCGTTAATCTGATAACATGCCAGTTACTGTTTACATAATTCCTTATGTTCACATGCATTTTTCTTTTTTTTGTGCTTTAAGATGATGGTGGTGGTTCTAGAATTGAAAGTCCTAAGTCGCCAAAGAAAAGTCTCAAACAAAGAATGCCATCAGGTGCAAATGTGAACAAAGGAGACAGTGAAGAATTGTTTAATCAAGATGTCTCAGCTGCAAGCAACCTGGATGAAGAAGAATTGGAGGAGGAAGAGGAGGAGGAAGAGGATGAAAATTACAATGGAGATGGTGATGAAGATTATGAGGAGGAAGAGGAGGAGGAGGAGGAAGAGGATGAAGATTTTACTGAAGATGAAAAGGAGGAGGAAGAGCTGGAAGATGAAGAAACTCAGTCTAATGAAATACTAGAAGAAGAGAAAACAGAGTCTAAAGGGGAAATTAATCAGAAATTAGAGTATTTCAGTAAAGCAAAGTATGAAGGCGATGCTCCATGTGGAACTGGAGATGTCCGTGATGATGAAAATGATGAAAAAGTGAAGGAATCTATTGATACTCCTGTGTCTTTCATAGCTGGGTCTTGTGAAAAGTTTCAAGAAAATAAAACGGTGGTGTCTCCTAAGATCATGAATAATGAAATATCTTGCAAGTCAGTACCAAAACAAGCTGTCTTTCAAAATCTAAATAATCTGCAAGATATGCAAGAAGGCTGGAACAGGAAAAACATGATTGAGGAGATGTTTCACAGAGAGCGTGACTCCTGTTTTGCAGACTCTGAAATGACAGACTGGAAAAAAGAGGAACCTCAGCCTCTCTTAGATAGTTGTGGTGTTAAGGAGAAAAAGTCAAACTTCAGTGATGGCTTTGAAAGTGGCAATAATTCTTGGTTAGCAGAAAAAACCTCAGGACCTGAAAGTGAAAGACCAACCTCTGTCATACTTGAACATGTGGATGGTGAAGATACTGAAGAGGAATATGAAGGAGTAGATGATAAAGTCTGTAAACCACTGAAACAAGAAAGTGAAAACTTGCACTTAAATAAGCAAGAAGAAAATCTGAGAGCAGCATTTCATTCAAGCACCGAAGTAAGTATACAAGTATGACTCAATCACAAGGGTATTTTCTAAGTGTCATATAGGTAAGAAACACATAGTAAACTGGATTTCTTTTAGTGCTTATCTTTTACATATATCCATCTTTTCATCATCCATTTTTGATGTTAGTGTCTTACTTGGAGTCAAAACCATTTCTTTGCTATGGTATGGTAATATAGTATGGAAAAAGAATAGGCACTAGACTCTGGAACCAGTTAGATTTTTATCAGTTCTATGTTACAGTTCTTGTCTGTGAAGTTTTACTACCATTTAGGAAAATTCATGGTGTGATAGCTGAAAGTGAGGAAGCAAAAAGAATTTTGAGTAAGATTGAGAGCAGGAAACTGATGATTTTCTGTGGAGCAAAGTAGAGGGAAAAAAGAAATATGCTCTGGAATGTTGTAACTTAAATGAAGATAGAGTTAGACTGACGTGAGGAATTGCTTATGGAAGAACAGCAAAGATGATGTTTTTTACTGTTCTTTTCAGCTGTTTTGGTTGATCTCTTTTAGGAAGAATCATCTGACCACAAAGAAGAGGAGAAGGAGGGCCCTGGCAAAAAGCTACAAACTACAGTTGTTGATGTGAAAAATTCTGTTTGTAGTGATACACATGAAGTCCACAAAGCTTCAAAGGACAATTCTGGTGAGAGAAATGACTTTCTAAATCCTGACCCAAGTTCTTAATCTACAAATATTAATGCATAGAAAATGAACTGAAATGGTGATTGATTCCTATGGTAACAAAATTTTCTCTTGCCTGTGAGTCCTAATGGGCACTGGCATAGAAAAGGAAAGCAGATTGTGTTGCCTTTCATTCATTCTTAAAAGAACTGAAATTGTAGCATTGTATACCAAGCAATGCAGTATGAAGCAAGTGCCATTCTCGATTCGTTGCTGCATTCTTCCTGAAGTGATCTGAACAAAATGCACAGATGAAAAAGAGAAGGAGGACTAGAATGTCTTGAGTGACAACAACTTTTATGACGAGTACTGTCACATTGAAAGGCTGTGATTGATCTTGACTGAAGCCTGGGAAGGATTTGAGTCAAGCTGAGAGAAAGCTGTTCCAGTGCCTCACCTTGTCCAGTTTTAAAATGTAGGTGGTCTCTCCAGCACCACATGTGTGTGCTTGAAAACATTACCAGCCTAGTCAAAGTAGAGCACTTTGATACTTACCTGAGGTCTGACAGTAGGAAAAGAAAGCACCATTTCCATTGTCTGTCTCCAGAGAGCAGCTTGTAGTGGATGTTACTAGAGCATGTGTAGCTGCTGCTCAGATGCTGTGCAGGGGGCACTGGCAGAACCTGCTGTATTCTAGTGTTGTGCCTATACCTGCTCATCTGTCTATATGTGTTTTACCATAAGTATGTATTTGGCATAGTGTAAGGAGTCACAGTTTAGATTGGAACCACCAGTTGCGTCTTGTGGGGTGAGTGCCCTCACAGGCATTCAGCTTCTTCCCCCTTCTTTGTGTATGTGTCCACACAATTGAATCTCAAATCAGTTTTTTCCTAATGGAATAGCTTAAAATAGAAATATGATAGTAAAATCTAGCTAGGAACCCCCTGAGACTGAACCTTAAAATTGTCTGGTAGAGAAGAAGTTTGAATTTTAACCCCCCCAGGACAGAAATGGCTTTTGTGTTTTTGGGTTAAGTGTTTGAGGTGTGAGCAGCCTGTTTTTAAATGGCAATACTTAGGTGTCTAGCATCTGGAAAGGGGCTGGGTAACAACTTCATCAGGGAAGATCTTTCCTAGTAGTAGAACAAAGGGAGCATTGCTTCTTGGTGACTTTGTGGATATTAGAGTGAGGAGGTTTTGGGTAGTGGTTCTATGGTACCCCCTGTATAGTGGAATGTGATAGTAAATGCCAAATATTGGAGCTGTAGGCTGGAGAGACCTTAACTCTGTATACAACAGAACTGCAGGATACTGGAGTATCTTCCTGAATGTTACCCAAGCGTGTTGGATATTGCCTGTAGCTTTATCAGCTGTTGTGCGTAGCCATCTCCTGATAGAAAGGAAGCAGAAGGAGCTGGAAGTGTAAAGGAGATAACACGATGTGTCTGGGTGGGAAGAAACACTTGAATGAAACTTGTGTCTTAGCTTGTCCTCATCAATGGAACCTGCATCTTTGGATGTACAAACGCTCAAGCATCTCACTTCTTACTTTATTTGTAGGTGCCTTTCCAACAATGGGAGCAGAGCAAGAGGAGGATGCTGAATCTCCCTGGGATTCTGAGGTACTTTACGTGAAGGACACAAGAGTTTCCACTGCAGGAAGTAGGAGTAAGATCCAGAATCACTTGACAGCTTCTTTTTGATTTGGACACTACTGCTGATAAGGCTTATTTCTCTTTTTTTCCTTTTGCCATATGTTTGTAATTGGGGGCCCTTGAAATACTTCTGCTCTAGGCCAGCTGCTTGGTTAGGGGTGGGATGAAGTTAAGCTGAGCTAATGGCTTGGGTCTCAGCAGTTGGCCTTTGAGTTTGGTTTCTAGTATAGTACTGAAATGGTGAAGTTCCTTGCTGCTTAAAATACTGTGACCTTTTCACAGAGGCTGGCAGGATTGTTGCTGTTTCACCATACAGACCTAGTCTGCTGACCTGGTTAGCTGTTTCTCTTGGGGTCTACAACCTAAATGTCATCTAGCTGCTTCTGAATAGATCCTCTCTACCTTTTGTAGGTGTACTCTGGCCCTCTTTAAAGTCATGTTCAGCAGAGACACTGCATGTGCTGGCCTTGTTTGCCTTTTTCGTTCTTTCTGTCTGTGGCAATCAGCAAGGTCTGTAGCTAAGTCCCTCTGGTTCTTCTTTTGAGAAGAAAGAATTCTTCCCATTGCCTTCTTAAAAATACAAGGTTAAAACATTAGTTTTAAGGTAGTTGTAAGCTCTGCCATGCTAATCTTTGTTCAATCCAAATGGCTTTTGCAATTGGGAGCAGCAGTGCGTTCATTCATCACTGCAGGATATATGCCTAGGGAATGTCAGCACCAACTTGAATCTCAGATTCAAGTTCAGTACAAATGCTGGACCACTGCAGACATGCAGCTGTTAGTTCACAACCTGTATCTTGAGTTACCATGTTAATTCTTGCTAGTGGTTGTCCAGTTTGTCAAGGTTTGTCAGTGTGGCAGAATAGTGGTGTGAAGTTTTTGCCTAAGATCTGAAAACAAACACAATTGCTGTGATTTTCCAATATACTGTGTTTTGATGGATTCTTGTCAAGGGCCTTAAAAAACATTTTTGTGTCTAGAATATACTTGATACCATGCTACATGAATTGGTTTAGCAGGAACTTTTTGTATAGAAATGAGTTGAAAATGCATTTGTACCAATTCTCATTCATGTGTTTTAGGTTACACAGGCAGATTCTGAAATGCCAAGAAGAATACCATGTGGTGTGCTGCTGTCAGCTGCAGAGAGACATGGACCATGCTCCCAATTTGTTTCAGGGGAAAGTGACAATGGTAACTTCCTGGTGGGCTAATGTTTGTCAGTGAGCATATGTAGTAAACTTTTATCAGTGTCTGTCTTAGAAATGCCATCATCATGTGAGTGCAAACCATACCAACGAAGTGCTTACTCTTTGTTTATTAATGCCAGTAATCACAGCACTTGCTGGCCAGTTTGTAAAGGAAGTTCTTTGCATTATTTGTGTTCTTCAGGTGAGTATCTAGTTTTTTTGATTCAGGTTCTTGTTTCATAGAAATGACAGTGTATGTCTGTTAGAGCTGACCTTTCTCAACATTTATAGTTTTAACTTGCCAATTTAAATATACTCATTTTCTGTTGTGAGACAGAACCAGGAGCAAGAGAGCAAGGCAGGCCTAAAACTTAAAAGGGTATAAAAAACTTTATTAACTGTAGAAAGAAAGAAAAAGAAAAGCAAATTCAGAATAAGATCTTCAGACCACTCCCTCCTTGCCTCTCCCAACCTTCATAACAACAAAACAAACATACAAAAATCTACTTCAGTCAGTTCCCAACTTAAATAGTCCTTTTTTCAGTTCACTTCGGAGAGAGAAGTTTCCTCTTGTCAGGCCATAGGGACTTCTCCACAAGAAGGGAAAAAAAACCAGTCTCATGCCTTCACTTTCATGATTTGCATCCACCCAGGAAAAAAAAGCCTGCAAAGTAGTGAAGCTCCTCCCATCTTCACAGCTTTCCCAAAGCTGTGCTTATGGGCCATGTTAAACTCATGGGGTATTTACATTTAAGACTGAACTGTTCCAAACCAAAATTCTCTTCATCTCTCTTTCTCTCTGTTCATGCTTCATCTCCAGAAAAAAAAAAAAGAGATCCCTTTTCTCCTTGGGGTGAAGGATTCTCAGCACAGATGCTTTTTTGATTAACAGTCTATCAAATGGAACATCTCCAACCCCCATATCTTTCTCAATGGTTTATAGGAATATTCAGTGCAATATCAGTTCATCCCTACAATCTTACAAAAGGATTTTTTTCAGCCATCTTCACAGCATCTCCTCATTCTCCTTCCATCTAAAGAAACTTAGCTCTTGCTTCACTGACTTCGGAGTTTCTCCTTTTTCCCCTCTCATATTCAAAGGAAAGCCAGAGGTCTGCAAAATCTTATCTGAGCACTAAAGAGTTAAAGTTTCGCACAGAAACTGCAGGGGCTGGGCCAGGCCCAGGCCGTGCTGGGTGAGAGGTGGCTGAGATCTCAATCAGCCTTTCTGGGGCTCAGCTGCAGCACCCACACTGCCCATGGCCACCCCTGCTTCCCAGACAGGGCCCGGCTGCCTCCCCCCAGGCCCTGCGGGGCTGGGCAGGCTCAGCCCCTCCAAAGCTGCTCTGAGCCAGCAGCAGGAGCCAGGCCCCCCCAGAACCATGGGCCCATGGGGGAGGAAGCAGGGCTAAGGTCTTATCAATGAGCCGTTCCTCCCCCGGCCATCGGGTCCCTTGGTTTGCAAACAGGGCCCAGTGGCCTCCTGAGCCATGTGGGGGAGCTCGGGCCGGGCCGGTGTTACCTGCTCGGCCACCGGAAATAAAAGAGAGCTTTTTCCCGGGTTACCTCCTTCAAAATGTGTTTTCACAGAGCGAACTAACTTTCTTCAATTGGTTTCTCAGGCTGTCAATAACCAAACCAGCCTCCAACTGGTCCCATCAACTCCCAGAGGGAGTTCTCATAGATAGAACTTCTCTCTGAGTTTTTTCTCTGCAGGTGAAACCAGCACAACATTCTTAGATAGATGATAATGCAGCAGAAGACAGCTATGATCTGGATTAGCATTTTTGTCTCCACTAGCTTAACCTTTGATAGCATTTTGATAGCTTTATATTGTGCTTTGCCTAGGAGCTAAAATAGGACTACAGTTATAGGGATTTTTGTTGAGGATTTATGCCTGTAGTTTGTGACACTTTTTCTTGAGCATCTTGAACAAAACTTTACAAGCTTCCAGGAGCTTCAAATGTAGTTGTTAACCATTTGTCATGGAATTCTACTTCTACAAGATTTCTACTAAGACAAGTTTAGGATCAGTGTGAAAAGATAGTAAAAGATGGTTATAGTAATCTTTCTAAGGTCTTTCCACACTGCTGAACCACTGCATTTACTGAAATTGAATACTGTTTGTTTTTTAATGTTAGTTTGGGTTTTTTTAATATAAAAAATGTATTCAAATACAAAATTTTTGCCATGGAGGCATTCTTTATATATACTTATTTAGTGAGAGGACTCAAACTGTAAGATGACTTAAGCAGAGGATTTGAGAAATGTAAGTGGGATTGTGTGGGTTTGGAAATGATTTAGTGTTGGACAAAATTTTAAAAAATATTTGGAACTATGTTATAAATGTAATTAAAACCAAACAACATTTGTTTCTGTTGTTCTCTTGCAAGCTAAACTACAACAATCTGATGAACACTGTCTTGATTTTACGTTGTTAGACATATATGAGGTTTCTGTGTCTGCACCCATGCTTTCTTAGCCCCATCAATGGAAAGGAAAATGCTCCTCAATATTAAGCACTTGCAGAATAATCCCAGTCATAATGCTATTTTATGATCATTCATTACAGCAGACCAGCTTTGGCTTTTGAAATAATCCTTTTAGAAAGCAGGATTCAGCTCCTCAAAAGGACTAAATATTTTAATCTTGTTCTGTTGACAAGCATGACCTTACTGCTTCACCTATATTGTCCTAGTTATATGATAATTTTTTTTTAAATTACAAGTGCATGGTGGGAAGTATGGATTGTTCTTTGCTTGTGTACTTAGATACGTGCTGCATGATGAGATAAATGGAATGTTCAGAGTTGTACTCTTGATGAAATAATGCTTGTGACTAATACTTACTTGTAGAAACTACTGGTGTTGGATGGAGTAAAAGGTACCCACAATTTTAAAAAATAACATTTCCCAAAATATTTTTCACTTTTAGGCTTTTTGGAGAAACCCGACAATTCACAGGTAAGTGTTTGTGTCAGACTGACTACTTATTCTGCTCATTAACTAGTTTGTAGTTACTTTGAATTTAGTGTTTTATCATTGAATTGTCTTTCATAGCTGAAGACTCCCGTATCTGCTTTGAAAATGGATGAAACTTCTCCTAAAAACAGGCAGCAGAAATCAGGTAATATTTGCATTAAGTGGTTCTGGCTTTAGCTTCATAACCTTTTAGGAGTATTTAATAAGGCATCTGTTTTATGTTTTGCAGATCTTTTGCAGGAATTTGATTTAGAAGATGTTGAGGATATTGAAGGTATTCATGACCATCCCTTTGTTCTCTTCTTTCACAGACACATTGTAATTGCAAATCTTTTCCTAATTTTAAATTATTGGTTCTAACAAGGTGTTCTGGAAACAGAAGGACTACTGAAATATATACCTGTACATGTTTGCTCCCTCCTGTTGTCTACCATTCCGTGATGTTGGCTTCCTCCAGCATACATGTTGTCACTTCTCCTTTTCAGGCAGTCCTGAAGATGGAAGAACATTGTTGCCTTGTGTCTTTTCTGCCTTTTCCCTTGTTCTCTGTCAGTTACACAGGAATTCCAAGATTGACTAAGCACTGTATGAAATAGATCTTATGGGCTCCAAAGATCCTAAATCTTACTTGAAGACTGAGACTTCAAACTCAACATAGCTGCTGTTGAAAACTTCTCTGATGGGCAAGACTAAATAGTTGCTTTTGATCACAGCAGTCTTGGTAGTGATTACTTAGTATACTCTCTGCAGTAATTTCTGTGATGCTACCTACAAATGTTCCTCAACCACCAGCACATCTGTTTGTTTTTACTGCTGCCTGGAGCCTTCATCTGCACTAGCAAATACCTTTGTATTGGGATATCTGTAAGCATGACTAAAGTCTAAAGCTCCTCATGTTGAAAAACAAGGAAAAAGGAAAAATGCCTGTGTTCCTTGTAGAACATCATTCTTAGATAGTCCCTAATTATTGCTGTTGTTTTTGTGTTTAGTATTTATCAGACTATCTTTGCATCAGAGTTATCAAGAGATCATCATAACAGCCCTGTGAAATAAGTGCAGTCAATCCACAAATGACTGTTGTGTGTTGTGAAACACCTTGTGCTGAAATACCTAACAATCAAATCTACAGAAATTCTCAGAAATCTTACCCAACAGGGAGATGGGAGGAAAAGGTTGTTACTTCACACTGTGTAACTTGGGGCCAGAATTGACCTCCGAGGAGCTCGGACTCCAGTTCAGACATAAAGTTGCAACTCTGAGTTTGTATCAAATGTTAAGAACCCTTCAAGGAATGAAGGCTTGCAAAAGTACTCACCTAGAGCAGAAAATGCCAAGTGAGGTTGTGCCCTTTTGTCTTTTTATGATGATACCTATCTATTTTTCTCAGTCTTGCTCATTTTTCTTGTAGGAAGGATATTGTGTCCCTCTTCAGCAGTGAAACTTAGTGTATAGAAAGGCTATTGTGTAGAATCCATGGCATTATGGAGCAAGACAGGAGGTGCAGCATGATAAGGGTGAAAAGCCTCCATCTATTGTTTTTAGATTCCCCACTTGAGTTGCTAAGACTTGTTTCTGAAAACTTGTCACTTGAAAGTGTACAACATGCCTTCTACAAGAACAATAGTGAAGACAGTGAGGTGCTGCTTCTAGATTGTATCTGGGATTATCTGAGATCCAATTCTCTGATGTAACAGAGATTCAGGGTAAGCTGCCAGACAGAGTGAGCTTCTGAGAAGTTTGTGACCTGCCCATATTATATAGAAATTCTAAGAGAGGGAAGAGTAGAGTCCAGTTTTCAACAGTATGAGTGAAGTGTTGAGATAATGGATTGTTTCTCAGCATTGCACAAGTCTGTCTTTCAGTTCCCATCTGTGTCTTCTGCAACAGATAAGGTAGCAGTTTGAAGTACTCAGTTCAGATCCATGTCTAGAGACAGATTTGTTTCATGCATAGAGTAAAGCTGGGGTCTTAGAATATTTCAAAGCTGTGATTTTTTTCACGATTTTTTGTGCACTGCACATACGTACATAGGGAAGTCACAGTTGCTGGAGTAATGTAACTAGTTACTGCATGGCACATGGTATTTCAAAGAGAGAGATCGAGATAACGCACCTTCAAGAAATAAGATTGGTTGATTTGTGACCACTTACAGCGATTTTCAGCAAATTTCCTTTAAATGCCCTGTAAGAAAGCAATGTACACAGATGCATCTTCAATCTGTTTTATGGTAATTTTTGTATCTAAGACCTCACATATTAGAGGGGATGCATTATTTTGTGTTAAAATTTTTCTCACAAATACAATTCAAGATGAACTCTAAATGTAAATAAGTAGTATTAGGTCATGCTGGTTCTCAAAATACAGTTTTCTCACTGTAGGTGAAGTCTCAGGATCTACTTTTCATATGTCATCAGCAGCTGAAAAAGAAGATGATAAGGATGCCACTGAAAACTATGGAGTGTGGGTATGTAATGCCTAAGATTATGAATTAAGAGTCTGAATCAGTAAATTGTCTTATACATGGTAAAGCAAAGAACAATATATTAAACACATGTAAAGTAAAGGAAACTCACCAGTTAATGACTAGTTCTGGAGAATCCTGTAGATAAAGATAGTATAACAGCCTGAAGTGAAATGGGATGCAGACTTCCTATGGTGGGGAAAAATCCTTATAATTATATTGGATACTTGCTGTTACACTAATATGGTTCTGGCTGGTTTGCTTAGGCTTTGTTCAGTGCTTTTCCTTTTGCATGGTGCTGAGAAACAGTGCAGTCAAATTAATTTTTTTCCCTATGCAAAATGCACATTCAAGTACAGAAGGAAATTTGTCTGTAGTATGCTATCTATTTGATTAAGTATGCCTGGACTTCCACTTTGTAAGAGAAGATGAAACAAAAAAAAATTAAATTTTTTTACTTTCTCAACGCTTTTTCTCCGCCTCTGCAAAATACGTGCTTGTTTGGCCATGTTAGTAAATGTTTGAAAAGATTTTTTTCAGAGGGCATTTTAGACAGGAATAAGGCAGGCATCCTGTTTTGGCCTACAGCAGGAGAGGGAGGGGTCTGGAATCTTCTGTATCCCCTCAAGGGGCAGTGTAGGAAATTACTTCTACCGCTTACCCAGGTATGATGAAAGAGGAACATGCTTAATATTAACAGAGCGTGGAACTTAGGCCTACTGGAAGGTGGTAGTGGTTGTACAGTGAACTTGGGGAATGGGGAAGCTGAGACAGATGGTAGCTGGCTGAGGTACTCCTTCCCTGTTTTGAAAGCAGGGATTTTTGCAGAGAGAGAAGGGCTTGGCTAACAAGAAGAGAGAGGAGTTGGATGGTCTTAGTCTGTTGGGACTGAGGCTGCAGGCCTGTATGGAAGGCACTAGGAAGCATATGGGGAAAGAACATATTGGGAGAAATGTGACACATGATGGAAGCTGCAGAGCTGTTGAGGAGCAGGGCGTGAGGTCAGGGACATGAGGAGACTGGAGGGGGTTGAGTGAGGCATGGTATGGTTTTCACATAAGTTTGGGTTCATGACTTTTGGGATAAGGGAAGAAATGGACAGGTTTCCCTAATAAATGCTTTTTCTTTGGAGCTCAGAATGGAATTTGACATTTTGGCACCTTGGGTGAAGAAATAGGCCCAGTTCTCCATGTGGTGGACAATTAAAAGGTTGTCATGTTCATTAACTCTGTATTAGCTTAGCTGGCAGGGAATTGTAAAATGGCAGACAGTAGAATAATGGAGGAAGGAAGGTGAGGAAACATTGGCAGTTCCAAAGAAAAATTGTATTAAAGCACTAAAACATGAAAAAATAAATTGCTTTCTAACAAAGGCCACTGGTTGCAGAAAGCAGGTAGGCCTAAAGGTAAAAATAACCCTTGTCTAGACAGCTCCAATCCTAGAAAAACTATTGTCTCTCATGAGTCCTAGTAGCTAGAACTCCTTTATTTTTAAGAAAAAGGTGAGTCATTGAACCTTTAATTTAGTATCCCTTGATTTGTATTATAAAAATTGCTTTCAAAATATCTAGATGTTTTTATTTCTGTTACATGATAGGATGACTTTGCAATGGAAATTACCTAGATTAACTGTAACTTCCTTTTTCTTGGTAATCTTTTTGTCTGTACCTGTTTACTTAAGGATAAATATATTTTAGAATCTACCAACTTGATAGAAAAAACAGCACATGAAAATCAGACTGACAAAGCAGAAGTTTCACATCAGAAAGCCCTAACAAAAAATGAGGAATCGCACAGTGCTGACAAGGAGTTAAATCTAAAACCTTGGGAAGAAAGATATGAAAGATTGTGGGTTGAAAATGAGAAAAGGGAATTGAAAACAAATTTTAAAAACATTACAGCAGAGCTGAAGCAGTTGTTTGGTGAAAATGAAGCTGGGAAAGCTGCTTCTCTTTCGGAAGAAACACCAGAAGATGGCTTTGGTGAAGAATTTAAGAGTTCTCACATTATTTCATCTCCTGTGACAGAATCAAGTAATAAGTTAGAAAGCCAAGGTAAATTTGGAGATATTAAACTTACACTGGGTGGAAAAGTACCCAAAATGGAAATTGTGCTTCCAATACTTCCTGATCATAATAGCTTAAAGACAAATGTAGAAGATACCTGGAATACAGATGAAGAAGCTGGCATTAACAGTGTAGATAACAACAAGGTGTCTCTAGCAAAAGAAGAGAAAAAGGAAATGCCTACTATGGAAACAGAAGAGAATGATAATGGAAGTAGTAAAAATGCAGAGGAAGATCCTGCTTACTCCCTGAGACATAGCTTAAAACCAAGTATTTTGGGTGACATTTCTAATATTCTTCCTGAGATAAGACCTGTTTGTACAAGTGATGGAAATGCACATTCTGTAACAGAAATGAAACTTAAAAAATACTCTGGATTTAATGATGGTGTTTCCAAGGATTGCCTTATCAACAGTAATATAGGAGAAATAGGAACTGAAAGTCTTTTCACTAGTGCTGAGGAATCGTGTGGCATGCTGGAAAGGAGTCTTGATGAAGAGCTAAAACGAGATATGGAAAGATTTAAGTGTAAGGTGGGAATGCTGCAAGCAGTATTCCTGGCTTTGGAGAAAGAGAAGGTACAGCTGCAAAAAGAGGTAGTTCACCTGCTACTCCTTATTCTTTAGTCTTTCTCCATATCAATGGTCCTGTTCACTTCAGCTATTCATCATTAAATGAAGATGCTGTGTGCAAATTAGTTGTTTGAATGAAAGTACAATACTTATGAATAAAGAGAGCAGTGCAGAGTTGCCTTTCCCCCCTTTTTCAGAAAACACAGAATGCACTATTTTTCCAGTTTAATAGTATGTGGCACTCAGTTCCAGTGTGAGAAGTTATCACTTCATTGACAAAAAAAAAAGTACACACAATTAAATCGGTTTTGATTCTGAAACCAAGAATGAAAATAGCTTTTGAACAGGGTCTTGACTGAACTCTCCATTTGCTGTGATTTCTGTATGGTGTGTTTTGATTGCCCTTCACTTGAATTCCTGTTTGCTGTGAGTGGAGTTGTTTCTGCTTGTGGGTTTGGGAATCTTCTTCCCTGCTACCCTACCTACCCTCGGTGGGGTAAGCAGTAAACAATCACACTTCCACTTGATTTTTTTATTTCTGTTTTTATAACTAACATTGTGCAGTCCTTCTAACTCTAATCCATCAGTAATGCTTTTACATTTTTGTTGTTCATGTTTTAAGATACTCTGTTGTTTTCTTTCTAAGAATTATATTTCTGTTACATCACAGAATCATGAATGAATTTGGAGTACTTTCAATGACAATACACTTTGTAATGTAATTTTTGTTTTAATACATGTCTGTATTTTTTTTTTGCATTTTACAATTTTTCAGAGGTAAACCCTGAATTATTCAGTTTTGGATATTGTGTTTCTCTTTTATGGAAATACTGATTAATACTTGAAGCTTTCTTTTTGTAGGTTGAGAAGGAAAAAAGCAAAGAAAGATGTTTCAATACACAGACAGTGGCAGAAGAGGAAAATGTTGATAAATTAAATACACCACAAGGCAGCGTTACTAATCAGCAAATGAAAGAAAAGCTTACACTAAGGCAGAATGGCTGTTTGAAAATGGAGGATGAAAACACTACAGAAGAAAAAGTTATCAAGAACTTTTCGCCTGAGGAGAGGTCAGAAATTATTAAAATGCCAATGAAAGTATAAACTAAAGACATCATCTCTAATTCTAATTTGTAGGATTACTTAAGTATCTTAGGTTTTCTAGTATTGTTGAACCAGTTTGTTTAATGCTGGAAGCAATACTGAGTAGTCCACTGCTTCACAAACATTTGAGAAAAACACTTATTTTTTTTTTTTTTTAGGAAGAGGGAACAGATATTACCAAATGAATCTCAAAAATTTGAAGGAGACATTGATATTTTTTATGAAATTCTGAGCAGGAGTGTTTTTCTGTTTATCCTTCAAAGGAATCTCTGCTCTTCATACTTCCTCTAATGTGGTTATAAGTTACTGCCTGAATCTAGTTGAGGTTCCACATTCCCCCCTCATTCCTAGGGCAAGGTTTTTAAAATACTTTTAAATATTCCACAATCCTTGGAGTTAAGTCTGTTTTATCAGAAATATACAGAAATATTTTTCATCTCAGTTACTTCTGGACATCATCTTAAGTATGTCTGTTTCAAAAAAATATTTTCTGTAAAGTTACTCAATTGGTAATTTTTTTTCTTTCTGTTTAATGTAGTGAATTTGCCCTGAATCATGACGTTGCAAAGAACAATAAAGGACAGACTTCAAAGCAGAAGGCTAATCAGCAGATGAGCTCTTCCAGTGGGAATAATTTTCGAGTGCCAGATGATAGCTCTTTCACTGAAACCTCTCAAGAGGAAGGAAGGTACTGAACATAAGGAATGTTATAACTGAAACTTACTTAATGAAAAAAATTGACCTAAAGCTAAAGGTTAGGTTTTTGTAAACCTGATGTGCACAGTGGTTCCTTCATGTGACTAAACGACCTGACTCCTTTTCTGTTCCAAAACACATCTTTTTTGCTTAACGTGCTTTGAACATCTTAGCCAAGTTCATTATAAAGACAATGTGCACAAGTACTGAAAAATTACCTGAAGATCTGTGTATATGTAAACATATATTTTATGTTTTGAAAAAGGGAGAGGAGAGACTTATACAAGAGCAAAGTTGCTATTTCATCACATGCATCTTAGGGTTTGAGCTTTTTCTTTTATATTTTTTTTTCTTCAGCTGTATGTCCTCTTGACTTCTTGCCTACCTCAAACTTAACTGTACAGGGCAAAATGAGAAACAGAAATAGTTGACAGGGTACAAGCACTGTTCGGCAATAGCTAAAACACTGGTGTGTTGTCAACACTGTTTTGGTCAGAGATCTAACAAGCAGCTTTGTGTGGGCTACTCTGAAGAAAATTAACTCCATTCTAGTCAGCCTAAGTACACTAGAGAATCCAAAATTATGGTTCTTTGACCTGTAAGGGAAAGAGTCTAAATACTGAAGAGAAGTAAACCTCTAGTATTAAAGAGGGAATGCACATAACTATGTATCTATATATCTCCATATCTGTAGCTGTATGATTCCTATCACTTTGAGTGACCAGTTATTTCAACTATTTGCTTAATATCTTGTGAAAAAAATTATCTTCAATAATTATGATAATTTTTTTCCAGTATTCACCTACATCTAAAAAAATTACTGTATTAAATTTTACTTTAATTCCCTACTGAAATTAGATTTTCAAAACAACTTTAGGTATTGTTCTTAATGCAAGATAAACATTCCAGAACTGAAATACATTTTTGTTTTCCAGACCTGCAGCAAAAACAGCGAGTGAAAAGAATAAGGTACTGTAAAATTAGTTTCTTGATAAATAGTTTTATCAGCTTTTAATCACTCAGATGGGATCTATCAGATATGGACTGCGAATGAAAGAACGAGTCATTTATGCATCTGTAATATTACATAGTTGTATACAGATAATACTGTATTGTTTTTAGGTCAGCATACAAATGGATGCAACTGATGACCTTGATTTAACTCATTCATCTGACACAACTTCAGAGGATGTCAAATTACCAACGTCCGCCTACAAAGAGGCCATGATGCTCTTAGAACAACTTACTGTGGATCATACAGGTATGATCTAAAGTCATTTTTTCCTCAGATGTTATAAGTTTCTCTTTAGAACATGGTTTCTTTGTGTGTGCTTTGTGTGCACTCCGAGGTATCTTGGTTCATTTATATTTAAGATCACACCTTCCCACCTCACCCTTTGTCACTGACCTGTGTGTACACAGAGCAGCTGTTTTTCCTTTTTGTTTCCTTTTCCTTTGCCTGAGTGGTGGTCTGTCTTCTCCTAAATATATTTTTCTGAGGTGCACCAGCATGGCTGAAAGGCTCAGCTGTGCCCTGCAGTGGGTCCATTGTCTCTGTCTGGCATGGTGCAATCCCTGGCCTTTTCTCACAGAGAGCTCCCACTACCTAAACTTTATCACTGACACCACATCAGATAATTTACACGTTAGAAAGTATTTATGCATATGTGCATCTTTTTCTTTTCTATCTCAAAATAGGTTCTGCTATTTTACTGAAAATTCAAAACATACTTCTTAAATATGAACAAATAATAGAGCATGAAAAAAATCGGTATGCAGCAGTCTGGAGGGAAGTAAGAAAGTTGAAAAGTGAAAAGGAGGAATCAAAATTAATAGCAGAAGAGACTCAAGATTTGAAATCCGTATTAGCTCATCAAGAAGTGGAATGGAAGAGTGATATCCAAAGCCTTAAGTATGTAATCTTGTGTTCTGATAATATGTTACCTTGTCAGTGTCAATGTGCCAGAAGGTGCTGATGATACATGTGATGGATGAGGATATTGTAGTCTTTTGGTTTCCTGAGTTTTGAATCCCATGGGCAAGTTATGCTACAAAGGAAGGATGTAATGTCAGGAGAAAACACCTGGATGTTAGAGCTATCTAAAATCGTCTGGATATTTTCACTTTCTTTTAATAGTAAGAGAAGATAACAAGAGAATTTGTATGGGAAAATGAGATTTACAAGAGAGGTGATATATATGAGATGTGTGTGTTTTTGTCTTTGCAGTTTCTGTTGATGTATATTAAAAATCCAGGTAACTCTGACAGAGTTCTAAACTCAGAAGTGTTTCGAGAAGCATAGAGTGCTTATATGCTTGCATGTTTGCTTATTTGAAAAGTCAAACTCAGGGTTTCCCCATTCTCTGTAATCCTGAGCTAGACTTGGATGATGTGAGGTTTTTAACCACTGTTGCATCACTTGAGGCAGGAGTAGCTGGTACACACCATAGGAAATTCAGCAAAAGCAAATGCAGAGCCTTGCTATTGGGAAGGAATATCTTCTTGTGATGATATCCTGGGGATAGCCTGGCCAGTGAGCTTGCTGAGAAGACCTTGGTGGTGTTGCCAGAGCAAGATGAACATGAACCAGTATGAGCCGGCAGCTGAGAAGGCAAATGAAAGCAGATCAGGAGATGGAAAGGAGTGATTATTTGCCCCTACTGAGCACTTACTGGATGTCATCTAGAGCACTGTGTCCAGTTTTTGGCCTTCTAGTAGCAGGGGCATTTTAATTGATATGTATGAGTTCAGCAGAGAACTATCAAGCTAATCACAGAGCAGGAACACCAGCCCTGTGAGGAGAGGCTGAGCTCAAACTGAGCTTTGAGTTGTGTTTCCTGGTATGTGGAAGAGGATTATGAGGAAGACAGAGCCAGTCTCAGCTTTGCCTAAATCGGACTCTAGCAGTTTATCATGGTTTAAACCCAGGTGGCAGCTACATCCCATGCAGCTGCTCACTCCCCCACCAGTGGGATGGCAAGAAGAGGATCAGAGGATCAGAATGGTAAGGAAGAGAAAGCTCGTGTAATAAGGAAATCAAAAGCTATGCGCACGAGCAAAGCAAAACAAGGAATCTATTCACCGCTACCTGTGGGCAGGCAGGAGTTCATTCATCCCTAGGAGAGCCAGGCTCCATCATATGTAACAGTTACTTGGGAAGGCAAATGCCATCGCTCTGAATATCCTCCCCCTTCCCCCTTCTTCTGCCCACCATATATACTGAGTGTGATGTCATATGGTTTGGAAAATCCCTTGTACGCTGGGTCACCTCTCCACCTCTCCCAGCTGTCTCCCCTCCCAGCTTCTTGTGCACCCACAGCCCCCTCGCTGGTAGGGCAGTAGGAGAAGCAGAAAATGCCTTGTTGCTGTGCAGATGTTGCTCAGCAATAACAAAACCATCTATATTATCAACTTCTTTCAGCACAAATTCAAAACACAGCCCCATGTGAAGAAAGTTAACTTTACGTTAGCTGCTATTTTTCAAAATTCTAAAGTATCTAACAAGTGTGAATAATTATTATTTTAATTCCTAATAAATTATGAAAGCAATTACACTTACAGAAGCTTTATTTTTTGTTGTTAAATTGCCCTGAAAATTACGTAAAGCTTTTGCCCTTGGAATGTAAACCATTGAAATACAAATCTTACTGTCAGTCTTTCAAACGATTAGTGGCTGCTGCCACTTTTCTTTGCAGAATTTCTAAAGTAGATTTGGACTTGCCACCTCTGTCCTTACGTTAATACTAATTTTTTCTTGTTGACTGTTGCAAGGATATGAGAAAAAATACTCAAAATAGTTTTTAAACACAAAACTGCTTTTTTCTTTGGGTACCATGGGCACAATGTGGACCACTTCTTACCATGTTGGTGCTTACTGCTATTTGTTTCAGTTAGTAAAGTTAATATTCCTCAAAGGTTTCTCTATAGATTATCTTCAAAATCAAATTGCTGTTGTTTCTTCCAGATGTAGATCCTTAGAGGTTTAAAACTATTTCTAATCATGTTAAACTTAAACCCTCTGGATTTCTACATAAGTTTTTGAAAATCGATCTCATTCCTGAGCAAATACAAACTGTGTGCTTTTCCTATGGTCAGCTGTTGTTTAAGCCTTACACTTGTTAGAAAATTGATGAGTCTGTCAAAGAGAAGTGATGTACTGTTTCATCAGCATTACTTGTAGTCACTGAATCCATAATATGCAGGCAATGCTCGTCATGTTAAGAAAATGTATGTTAATCATAGTCAAAAGTTTATGTTGCTTTGATTGCTATGACAACAAAATCCTTGATCAAAGTGTCTGTAATATGAAGATGACTTCTTCAAAAGTAACAGAAATGTGCATACTTCAGTATATTTACCAAGATAAACTTCAAAGTGATAAAACAGTCAATGGTTTATTTCCATATATTGTAAAACTGATACCATGGATAATAGAATGTTGTACTAATTCCTTAGAAGGTTAAAAATTAGAGTAAAAATATAAAGTCTGATAATACTTAACGTTTTTATGGTTTGAGTTGTTTCTGGAAGTTCAGAGTGTAGAATATCTAATTTTTATATCAGTGCTTTAGTTTCTCAACTATACTGTTAAATCCCAGGTTTACTTTGAAACAAGAAGAAGAAAAGAGGCTCAGAGTAGAAACACTATATGAGAAAACAAGAGAGAAACTCAGAAGGAAAGAAGAGCAATATTGTAAAGAGATGGAGGAGAAACAGCAACTTGAGTTACAATCAAGGAATTTAGAAATGGAGTTAGTAACACTGAGAAAGCTCCTCAAACAGGTATATTAGATAATGACTTAAACACTTACCTTATTTTCTGCTTCTTTTTAATTGGTGTTGTATTCCAGTGTGCCTAAAGAAGAGGTACTTTGTTCATGGAAGAGACATTGGGTAGCTATTGCCTGATTTTTCAAACAGCTGGTGTCCAAGCAGTCTGTTCCCTTTTTTCTGTTTGTATTTCAAAGCCAGAATTTGAGTTATTTTTCTCAATTATTACAAAACATTCTGTATTCTTAATTTTTCAGAAGAAAATTAAAATTTATAGATGGATTATCATAGCTGTGGAAAGCAAAAATATTTACAAGAATAAAAGGGAGAGTGGGATGATGTTGCTAGCTTTGACTTTTCTGAAGGTGCAAGTAATTTAATTGTGTTATTGTAGGTTGAAGATGAGCGTGATGAAACACAGAGACAGCTCTCTCAGGAAAAGAGTGCCAGAGCCCTGCAAGAAGGCATTTTGAACAACCACCTTTGGAGACAAAAGGAAATAGAAGAAGAGACAAGAAGAACTATAGGAAAAAGTTCAGATGTAAGGAGATTTTTTTTCTAATTAATTAAATTTCACCATGTTTGTTCTAAAGTTACAATAAAATTTATATTTTTTTTTCTGCTTCTTGATGGATTATTTACAGTTTACCAGTGTAATTTTACTGTGCAAGTACCTCTTCTGTTTTCCCTTATGTCTTTAAAAGTTCTGGAAAGCAGTATCAGTGCTGTATGTACTTACACTGCAAGTGTATGAGTAGAAAGCTAAAAGAAAATACTATTTATGCCATTTTTTAAACTGTCTTGTTTTTATTTCCTTGACATTTTATCATCACTTTTTAAGGTTTCTCGCAGTGAGACACCTAGCTATCTACATCCAGACTGACCAGGAAGTTAGTTGACACTCAATCTGTGTCCCCATTACTTGGGGTTTTTAAAATTATTTATTGCCTTATCAAACTCGAAGTATGAAGTTCTTTTCCACCTCCACATATTAAAGTTTTATGAAGGAAGATCAGCAGTGAATTAAACTCTCGATACTAATTAGAATAATTGAAGGAGAATAAGCAATCATAAACATTATTAAATAAAAAAAAGAAGTCTTGAAAAGTTTACTGAATTTACTAAGAATCTGAAATTCTTGGAAGAATTATTTGTTCTTGGATGTGCTGCCCAGTAAATACAGGGTGAATATGTTTACATGGGAAAAAATTTGTATACTAAACAGGTGCTATACAACACTCTTGCATTCCAGGGGTGATTCACCTGTACAGAAAACTCTCAGTAATGCTAAAAAATGTGTTAAGAAGACATTTAAAAAGGAAAATACCCTTTTTAGCCTGGTAAACAGAGATTTTACCAGATTGGTAACACAGCTGAACTAATCTAAAAGGGAATATTTTAAAGGTATGCACACACAAGAAAAGAAAGCACTGTCATTTTATAATATAATACTTTATACCTGAAACATTTTAAATAATTTTATTATTTAGTTTCTAGTTTATGGAAAAAAGGCATTATGTATTTGGCATGTTTATTTATGGATATGTTACGCTCTCATTCTGTGCCTGTATTGGACACATGAACTGGTTCGTAGAGTAGCTTATGTCTTATCTGAAATTGTACTCCCATCTTTGAAGTTGTGTTGCAATGTTAGAAGTGTTAAAATCTAGTTTAATGCTGAAGTGGTTTTGTAGATTTATTTCCCACCCGGATATTTATTCATGTTCTCTGTCATTCAGGAATCCGACACTGAGCGAGAAAAGGATCTGTTGTACAAAAATCAGTTACTGCAAGATGAGATTGCTATGCTAAGACTAGAGCTTGATCAAATAAGACTTAGGCACCAGGAGGAAGAAGGAAAATATTTAGAGGAAAATGAGACCTTGAAAGAGAAAAATGAAGATCTCCAAAAAGAACTTAAGCTGAATGAGGAAGCCTTAACACAAACAGTTTTTCAGTACAATGGACAACTGAACTTACTAAAGACAGAATCTGCAATGCTGACTTCCAAACTTGAGCAGACAAAAGAAAGTAAAGACAGACTAGAGACAGAAATCGAATCATTTCGTTCCCGCTTGAACACTGCTGTTCAAGAGCTGGAACGTCACCAGTCATTAAAAAGTGATGTCGAACGAACGTTTCAGAGAGAACGTGATGAATGGCTGCGCTTGCAAGACAAGCTCCATCATGACCTCTCAGATGTGCGAGAAGCCAACAAGAGCTTGTCTCAGCAGCTGAGTAAAGCTGAAAGCAAAGCTAATAGTCTAGAAAATGAGCTTCACCAGTTAAAACAAACGCTCAGAGAAAAAACATTGTTTTTAGAAATGACACAAAAAGAATTAAGTCAAACCCAGTGTCAGGCAAAGGAATACGATCATGCTCGACAACTTGAGAAAGACCAAGTAAACAAACTTATAATAAAGCAGGAATCCATGCAGGAGCGATTAGCCCAGCTCCAGAGTGAAAACCTTCTGCTCCGTCAGCAGCTGGAAGATCTGCAGAACAAGGGGATCATCAAAGAAAAAGTAGTGAGTGATGTGCAAGATCGGTTTAATGATATTTTCAACAAACTCAGAGCTGATACTGAAAAGCAAGTTTACCTCGTGGAAGAGAGAAACAAGGAATTAAATGCCAAGTGTATTGATTTAAGAGAACAAGTCTTCAAATACGAGACTGACAAAATAGAGAGAGAGGTAAAATACAGACTTACAGCAATTTGAAGGTTTCCAGTTCTTGAAATTATTTTGTTTCTAAAGTGGATTAGTTATAAGCCATATGCATGGGACCAGATAATGATGATTTGTTCTGGTTTGTTGTGTTTCTCTTGAAATTGTGGAAAGGTTTTGGTAAATGGGATGTTACTGCTCAGATCCGAGCAGAAAGCAGGAAAAAGATATCCAAGTCTACTTTGATCAAGAAAGGTGATTCCTCTCTAGAAGAGAAGAATGCTTCATCTCTCTTCCTTAGTCCATTTTTGCCCTGTAGAACTGGTTTAGGTATTTGATGATTTTTTTAAAGTACTGCACTGATGACACAAGAGATGATGTAAAAGGAAGAATGTGGCAGTTGAGAAATGAAGATGCAGATGAGTGAATTGTGTGAGAGGGACTTATATTAAGTTCTTACAGAGGAAAAACATTGCTTCTCCCTAAGCTGCTGTAAAAATTGAAGAGTATTATAGTGTCCAGGTTTTAATTTATGAATATTTGGGGGCTCTAAGGGGTCTGCAAATGCAGCACTAACTGTTCCTAGGAGTAGGTAGGGTATTCTGTAATGATAGCGTGTTCTGGCCAATTTCAGGTAGAGTAATGACTTAAAAATTGCCTTACCTGTTTTGTTTAATCTCCCTTACTTTTTAGACAATAGGAACTAATAAAAGTCAATATTTAGACACACTGCTGTACAGTTTGTCTTTTTAAATGATTTTAAACTACACTACCTTCTCCCTAACAAGTCCGGAATCTTGGAGTGACATAAATACAGGCATATGTGACATAACTGCTTTATTCCTCATTTGTCAGTTACTGTAAGGTGTGTGTGGGGAGAGAACCCCAACAATACTGTCAGTCATTTTAATCTGTGAATTGCTGTGTATTCTTCGTACCAAAACAACAGGTTCCCTCTGAAAATAGTACATTTATGTAACTGTATGAACTATCCAGATTTTAGTAAACCTAATATGTCAGTATAAAGGCAGTTGTTATTCTAAAATTTTAAGACAGCTGCAAGAGGATGTGATTCAACATATTCTTAGGGCATATCTAAAAAGAGCTTTTAGATATAGGTATTAATTTAATTATATTTGTAAAATGTAGGAATAGGACAAAGAATGATGGGATACCAAGTCCTGCCATTGGTGAACAAAATAATATCTGCAGTCAGATTATGGCTCTTGCATCATAACAAATTTCTTTGGATTTTGTTAGCAAAATTCCCACAATTGCAGTGTGTGCTTATGCATAGTTTCAAGCAGAACAATACATGGGTCTTTTTTATGTGTTAGGAAACCAAAATCCTCATGAACAGCTGCTTACTGTTTGGGGGGGGCTCAGCTGAGAAAGATGGAGAGGTGATTGTCTGTGCACGTGCCTGCTGATGACAGACAATTTCACTTGAGTTCAATCCAAAGACAAGTCTAACTCTGTAATCAAATAAGTGAAAGTGAACACATTTTTCATGTTCTTACAACTATGTTCATGCTCATTGAATTGTTTAATTAGGGCACGATCAGACAGCTGCAGCAGGAGCTTGCTGATGCTCTGAAAAAGCAATCTATGTCAGAAGCTTCATTGGAAGTTACTACGCGCTACCGCAGTGACCTGGAGGAAGACAAGCTGCGCTTGCAAAAGGAATTGGAAAAGGCTAAAACCAAGGTACATAATGTCTGTAATTATATGAATAAACCTTAGGGTGGTTATTAAAAGTAGGATTGGATGTTGTCCTAAAACTCCAGGAAAAAAATGCATCAGGATAGATTTAATGATGTGGGAATCAATTGCACTGCTTGATAAACTTGGTGTCCGTGTCTTTGACATGCAGACGTTATGCCCTTACTTGGACAAAATGTTTTATTTGTGAAGGTGCTTTTCACAATAAATTTGTGTCTGTATTTATGTCTTGTTGCCTTTGGTTTAGCCTAGCAGATTGTGTGATATCTGAAGAACAGTAGAAGTATTGGACTGCTGTGTTTGGACATGTTTATGTTGTCCTGCTTTCCCCCTCCCCTCACTCCCCCCGCCCTCACCTGTCACCAGGTAACATGTCAAATTCTGAATGTTTTTGTAACTTATTCTGCATTTTCCCCCCTTCCTTGGCACTGTTATAATCTGCCATCCTTAAGTGGTTTTTCTGGAAAGGAAGTATAAGCTATTTCTGAGTTAGGGACCATCTTTCACTGTTTGCCAAGGTATGGACATATAGAGGTCTTGGAGTTCTAAAAGGAAAATAATTTAAAAAATTTGATCCTTATGAGGGGCTTTTGAAGTCACTACAGACAGATGAACTTCTTAATTCATGTTTGCACAGAGGAGCAAACGAGTGAATACAAAGAGCATCCTAAGTCACCAGAAGGGTTGGAGCAGCAGTGTCAGTGCTTAGAACCGTGCTCTAGGAAATCCATGGAGGGGGATGAGAGAGGCCACTGTAAAAGATGGCGAAGCAACACAGCTTGTGTTCATTTGCTAGTAGAAGCAAAGCTTTGAAGGTACTTGAGATGATTACAGTTCTTTGGGCAGGGGGTATGGGCAGATACCTGCAGCACGTGAGTTCTTGGGCAGCAGCTGACTCCTGTGTATAAAAGCTCACCTGACGACTGTGGATTCTTTCTGTGACTTTACAGTTGCGGGAGGTGGAAGAAAAATATCTTCAATCTGAGTGTTGTGTTCGTGACTTGAAGACTGCCTTGGACGAAAAGGAAAGAGAAGCAACAGCTTCTGCCCAGAAACTGCAGGACCAGCTGTTGGCATCTTCTGAGACTAATACTACTATAAAACAACTGGAAGAACACGTGCAACAGTAAGAGAACACAGTGGGGCGAGGTATCTGTCACTTGCAGGGGTTGGCTGGAAACCATAGCATAGATAGGTAGTCTTGTTGCATTACAGCAAATTATTAAGATTTTGAAGGATGTTCTTGTATTTTATTATTTTGCACTGTTCTTTTGGAATTTGTACTCTGGGAGATTTTTGTAATAAGACCTGTATTTCTTTTTAAGCCTTGAAATTGAAAACACCAGATTGGAGGCCACTGTCCAGCAACAAAGCAACAGGATTGAAGCCCTGCAGAGAGACCTGCAAGCCTCTGCCTCAGTAAGCTGCTCATAAATTTCACTTTTGGTGACTTCTGATCCTAGTTACCTATTTCTGTGGGGAAATGTTATGGTGAGGTTTTCCTGGAGAGCCAAGGGGAGCTCAGTTCCTGCATTTTTCTGCATAGAGGCTGCTCGGAAAGCAGCCTGCTCTACTTCCCAGCCATCCGGTTCTGAAAATTTTCCCATGCTATAGCAAACACTATAAAAGGTCAGAATTTGACAGCAATGCACCAGTGTAACTATTGTCTGCTTTAGACCCTTCATAACATCAGATGGCTGCTTTGGGGAGTGTGATGTATTTCATTTAAGGTATTCAAGTTAACTGGGTATATTGATGCCACAAACACAGGGTATATTGATGCCAAGCCCTTTATACTAGAGACCTGACTGACATCATCAGACTGAAACAAAATTACATGCCCCAGAGCTTTTGCTGTCCAGAATTGCTTTTCCTTTGGCTACTTACTGTGTGTCTGTTTTGCAGCTTGTGGTATCTGCAAAACTCAGTGTTAGCCTTGAAATTTACCAATGCTTCTACACAGTGGTTATTTTTAGCTCAGATAAGGACCACATCTATGGCCTGAATTAAGAGATATTTTTTGTTGTTGCTGTTTTTTGTATTGTAGCCAGTGAACTAGGGTTCTTGTTACGACTGTTGTTGTCAATTACAGCTGAAGGTATTTAGAAAATCACTATATGTGATAGTCAAATTTTGTGATGTACTGATACTGTCAAGGGAAGTGGGAAGGCAGTCACAAATCCTTCCACTTTGATAATAGGGCATGATTTTCAAGTGTACTGGGGATGTGAAAAGCTATTCCTGCCTGTTTTCACTGAAGAGTCTTTATATTTGAAGTGATCTTTTCTCTCTCCCTTTCTCCCTCTCCCTCTCTCTCTTTCTCTGCACCAAATGGCAGAGGCGATGATTGCTAACAGTTTTACAGCGGCATCAAACTAAGGCCGTTTTGGTCATTGTTGCTGGGTGCAAATAGTATAGGAATAAAGAGGTGAAGAGGTTGTGTAATACTTTCATCAGTGAGGTGTAACTTCAGTCTAGAAAGTCATAATGTGCCTTCTTGCTTCTTGCAATGTTTCTATAGGTTCATAACCGCCTGGAAGACTTGATAATGAGCTTACAGACAGCACAGGCAGCTGCAGAAGACCACCACAAGCAGGTACATGACAGGCTTCTGTGAATGACTGTTTTAGTCTTTGAATTTTTTGTGTGTAGGTAATTGATGAAAAGATGATATGGGCTATGTAAGCACACAGCTGTTAAATACCCATCTGGATTTAGGGCAAGGTACCCTCAAGGGAAAAGGTAAATTTTATTTTCCTACTGCTGTGTTTTGTATGTGTTGTGGTGTGCAAGATAGTGGTGTTCATCAGTGTGATTCATCTGATGAATTCTCTTCCCTGAGTGAGCAAGTGGCTGTGTAATGCTTAGCTGCCTACCAGGTTAAGCCATAGCAGATGACTGATAGAGTGGATGTTGTGGACAGCATGGAGGTCTGTGGTTGAAAGCTGAGAGAGGGGACTGGACTTGGCAGATCCATATTATCTTTTCGGTTTTGTCAGAGTTTGTCTTGAGGCCATGTGAGTTTTTATCGTGAGACCCAGTATTTTACCTCCTCTGTAAGGACTTGAGAAAGACATACACCCTAGGGGTTTTTTTGTATCTGAGACTTTGTGCTAAGTGTTTGTCACTTTCTATAGCCAGTAAACATCTCTTGTTTTTTCCTTTTTTGCTTTTGTAATTTTCTTTTTTTTTCTTAAAAAATGCCACTAAAAGCATCCAGTCAACTTCCAGTCTTTATACTTGAACTGAATCAGCAAGTTCTGTTCAACTCAAATGCATCTGTTTAGGCAAATCTTTGTCCCTTTAGACAAATACCATTGTCAATACCATCGACAATCAATACCATTGTCAATTTCAAAACATTTTCTTGCTCTCAGGAGATGTACAGCTGTTACAGAAGCCACAAGGGTAGGGTGTATTCTGTGGTGCCATTAGAAGGTATGTCATGAACTCTGGAGAACCTTTGGAAGAAACCTAGAGGGTGATTTTGTGTGTGTGTTTGTTATTCCCCAAAGTTCAACCTCATCTCACCATCCTTATAGCATTCATTCTTTTTACCATCTTCAATTTCTCTTCTTGGTTATGTTTCCCGAGCTTTGTTTTACATTCCACATTAACATTAACCATAGACATTGAATGAGGAGAAGAGAGAGTTTCCATTTAAGTTACAGCTTACTGTTGCAGTGTTTTCTCTATGGTCACCTTAGTTTCTTCTTCTGCCACTGTTGCTTTTACAGGTGCAAAAGCAGAATATACTGGCACTGACATCAAAGGACTTGCAGAACATGTGGGAAGAGCAGTTTAAGTCAAGATCCAACCTCGAAGAGCGTGTTGCTCAACTGGACAGGGAAAAGGCAGACCTCTTTGAACAGGTGAATCCAGAAAATTCTCCAGAGACCTAAGCCAGTACCTGAGAGAACCACATTAACCTTTTGGCCAAGTTCTTACGTAAATAGCATTTTTTTTATTACCCATGCCATTCAGGGTCTGGATGTGTTGTGATTTGTGGATCATCCAGGAAGCAAATGAAAGCTGTCTGGTTATCTTTTGTAAGTTCTCAAGTGATTTTCATTGGAAGAGTTCCCAGTATGGTTTCCATCAGTTGAGCACATGAAGCAGGGCTGCAGTTCCCCAGTTCTTTCTTGGATTCCTTCTGGGCATCTTCTGATCCCATTGTTTTCTGGGCAGGGTTGAAGTATTTCATTTTTCCGGTGCAGTGCATGGAGGAGCAGTAGTATGTTTTCTGGGTAGTGGATGTTTAAAAGCCTTGCAGAAAAACGTACTGAAAGAATTCTGGGGAAATGAACTACTGCTTGGGAAACAAGAAATGACTGACAGTTTCAAAGGGGCAGTCTTTCCCTCCTTGTCTGTAGAGGAATAACGGAAGTACAAAGCAACTAGCACATAAGTAAGTAGCCACAAAGAAGAGGTGGAAGGATATAGTATATTGAAAAAATTCCCAAAGATCAAATTCCTCTTCTTTCTGATCAATTAAGATATAGTAAAAACTTTAGATTTATTTGTATTCTTCCATGATAAGCATACTTACATAATCCTTGCTATGAGTTGAGAACTCTTGAAAGTAGTCCAGCTTCTTTTCCACCTTTGTTTCAGTGGAGGCATCTATTCTTGTTCTTCAATAGTGGCCAGTTTACTGTGAAACCTAATGTGGAACTTGGCTAACAGATGGAGATGGACTGCAGCCTCTCTGTGGAGAATGCTAGAGAATGGATTTGCATGTAGCTATTGTTCTTACGTTATGTGTGTGTCATGTGTCTTTTCTGTTTTGAAAGTGTGAGAGTGAAAGAAAGAAAGTGAAGAAACTGATAGAGTTAAAACGCCCAGTTGAACTCCGTCTGGACCAAGAAATGAAAAGAAACTTAGAATTGCAGAAAGACTTTAAGAGGTATGGCTTTTTGACATGGTGAAGAGATATCCCTGAATAGAAGTCCAGTTTTACTGAACTGTAATATAAGAATAGGTATACATACTCTGTGAGCCAACTGAAGTCTCATGTTAGTTCCTGTGAGGTACATCTGTGCATGAGCATGTACTTACTTAGATCTGCAATAGGAATTGTCAGTCCAGGTTGCCCTTCAGTTCTCTGGGGGTGGGGAAGGAAGTCTTCAATTCATCTTTTCACCTGAAATTTGGGTGTGCCAGGTGATTTGTGGCACAAGAAAAGCAGGTCTTTTCTCAGCAATTCCTGGTACTGTCAAGTATGTTAAAGATGAGGAAAGCTATGTCTGCATTCCTTACTTGAGAGCATATGGGAAACGTTGCTTATTCCTGTGTTTCATTGTTTTCTGAACTGATCTGCTGTATAGGTTGAAAAGACTTCTCAGTAGAGCTACGAAGAAAATAAGGGTGTATGAGGAGAGAGAAATGGAGTCACAGCTTAATTTGAAGGGAGAAATGAAGACCAGATATTCAGAAATGGTCAGTGAAGTTGATAGATTGAGAACAAAGGTGAGCTCTGCTTAATTTGAGGTTTGTTTGGTTGTACTGTTACTTCTTTTCAAACCTGTGTGAAGCTTTCTCTCTATTTCTTGTCATGTTGGTGATTTTCCTTGGCTGTATTTTAGATTTGATTGATCTCTCTCAATGATTTTTCTACTGTTAGAGAAGCAGGTGACTATAACTAATACTGATGTCGTTGTCATTTTGGGTAAAGATGCAATCCTTAAGTGCAAAGCAGCATCTGCATTGGCACAGGAAGGGCGGACTGTCCTGCAGAGGAAGGGCAAGCCAAGAGTGACAGCAAGGCTGGCAGAATCTGTGACCTCATGGGCCAGGGAGCTGTCCCACAGGCGCTCACCAAGAACAGAATGGATCTAGTGACAGCAGGCGGGGTCAGCCAAGAGTGCGGATCCTCAGGCCAGGCCTTAGGGACGGGCAGTTCTGCTGTCCTACCAGGATGTCATGTCCAAGGGTGAGGGTCAGGCCTGGCTGCAGTGTGGGGCTGTGGCAGCATCACCTAGGTCTGACAGACAGGTTCCTTCTCTGGAAGAGAGGGGAGGAATGCCGCTGCTGTTCACACAGCAAGAGTAACCCTTGAGCCCTGTCTTGGGCATGAGCTCCGCCAGAGGCATTTGGTACTTTCCTTTTCTGAAAAGTGTTGTTGCTGCTCAGGGTACAATGAAGAGAGGTGACATAGGAGAAGTGCTGTAACTTATTGCCCACAGGTAGCTGTCTCAGCCTATCTTGGCATGGGGACCCAGAAGTATTGTTGCCAGAGATGTTTTTGAGGTTGCTCTGGCTGTTCAGTGGTAGCATGTAAACTTTACATACTTCTTCACTCATTACTCAGATCTGTTGCTAGAGAAGCCGCATTTCATAGTTACACTCGCTTTAGAAGGCATCATTGTAGAATCAGTTACTGCCTTTGTGGTGACTCATTCTTAGTCCAGAAGCTGATAGCATTTTTGCATGAAGAACTGCGAAAGGATTCCTCAGGTTCCCATCCTATCACAAATGATGTGAAGGTTGATATTGTTGGAAAAGAAGAGCCCAGTTACATTAAGTTTCTAAGACTGAACGTGCAGATGATAAATACAGTCTCCATGGGCAATCCCTTCAGTGATTTTAACAGAATTCACTGCCTTTAGATGCCTCTGAGTTGTTTTTTTTCCTGTGCACAGGTTGCTGAACTTTCCCAGCAGCTGGACATGGAGTCTAAAAAAAGCATGCAGCTAGAAGCACAAAACCGGGATCTGGGAGAAGAGCTATCTACCTTGCATGGGAACTGTGAAAAACTGGAGAAGAGTAAGTGCCAGCTAAAAGAAGAGGTGGCAAAACTCCAACGTCACTTGGAGACTAACATGGTGGATCACAGCCAAATAGAACAGTATAAAAGAGAGGTTGATGAACGAGCAGGCCAAGAAATAAGACAAAAACTACAAGAAGTCAATCTGTTTTTGCAAGTGAGTGACTTTCTGACGTGTATCTGTAGGTACTCTTTATACTTTGGTTGTGGCCACCATTTTTTAGTGTTTTGCTTTGGGTGCCTGATTTTGTGTGTTAGCACAGTACTTGTCTGTGCTGAAGAGCAGTGGGAGAGGGGCATATGGTTGGGTAGGAGTGTTCTTATGGTGCGTAATGTGCCAGCAGGTCCCTGAATCAAAAGCTTGCCCAAGGTAGGTTTCTATTTTGCAGTGCTTGGGGCTGTCTCTGTCTGCTGGTCTGCTTCCCATTGTACTTGAAGAGGTTTTGCACCTTCCAGCTGTCACAGCCAGACCTACAGGTCCGGTTTTGTCCTTGTACAGGGGACAGGGCTCAGAAAGTAAGTGACTGAAGTTGCAGGTCTGGAGATCAGGAGGAGATGAGGCATCCTTCTAAGGAATCCTGTTCTCTATGCCCTGTCCTACAGAGGTAGTGCCCTTTCATTAGTAGCTTTGAATAATAGTATTGATTTGGGCTTTCTCCCAAGTGAAAAGAATTACTTACAGTAGTAGCTCCAGGGTTCTGCCTTGATTGCTGATGGTAGTGAGGAGGCACAGCTGCCTCTCTGAGCCAAGCTGGGCCCTTGAACTTGGGTACATGGAATTGACAGCGGGGGAGAGTTCTCTTTTTCTTTGTGGTGGTTGAAGGTGCACTGTATCTTTCAGGCACAGGCAGCCTCCCAGGACAGACTAGAACACATCAGAGCAAGTCATCATGCTTCCCTGAGAAACCAGCTAAAAGACAGAATTAGAGATCTTGAATGTGAATTGGATAGGATAAAAAATACTCAACAAGACAGTACTTTTCCAAAAGAATGTGCACAGGCAGAAGTGGAAAAGTACAAGGAGCTGTATTTGGAGGAAGTGAAAACGAGACGATGCTTAGCAAAGAAACTGGAAAGGTAAGTCTATGCTTTTTTTGGACTGGTAATAAGAAACTCCTTTTTCCTCATGTATATTTCTTCTTAATTCCTATTCTGCACCTAGCCAGCATTGAAAGTCTATGATGGCATGTTTGTGGGAAAAGTACTGTAAGATCCTTCCCGTTCAGCAGGCCTTCATTTCTCTTTAGTGTTTCAGCAGGAACACAGCTGATCATGGCATTAACAGGATACTTTTCAAGTTGATGTTGTTTTAACTGGCAGCCTTTTTTACCAGTCTCTATAATCTCATCCTCTGTACAACAGAAAAAATGAATTTCATGTCCTTTATTGTTTGAATAAGTGTAGGCCTCTCAGAGAACAGATTTCTGTTCTGTGAAGGAAGAATAGAAATTATCTTTTTTGGCTTCTGTTTAAGCAGTGGATCTGAGCTTTGAGCTTCCCTTGGGAAGGGAGGCCAGCCCAGAGTTGTTAATGGAGGTGTTGTGCCTTCCAGAAGAAGCTATATGTAAACACATGGCTTTCACAGAAGCCCTCATGCTGAGCAGTGCTAAGCATCGGTGACACTTGCTGCTCCTTGCACCTGGTGCAACGTCTTAGAAACAGGCCCTCCGAACAAGCTCAGGTCAAGTGATGTGCTATTTTTGGAGGCTCTTCATCTCAGAAGTCAAGTAATAGTCAAGGACCTGGAGAGTAACTTTGGGAAATTGCTACTAGCCATGTTTGTGTGCTTTGGAATGTTTCAGAGCTAATGAGAGACTTGAAGAAGCCAATGCTAAGCTCCTCCGGGAGCGCCATAAAAGCAAATCGTTAATCACAAGCAGCATTGTTAGTGGAGGTCTGGCTGCAACTCCAGTTCTGTATTCAACTGCACTGGGACATCTTGGCAACCATTTGGGACTGAACCGAAGTCTCAGTCTAGGAGAAAGCTTCCTCAGCCCAACTGAGAACACATTATCCTCAAGAAACAGGGTTGCAGCCTTTGTGGCGAAGGTAAGCGTTTTGAAATACCATTCTGGACTGCTGCTGAAGAGTAGCTGTACGCAAGGTTGTCCTTTTTAGCCTGAAGTTATAATCCATTTATTGGTCTAATAATGGTCTAATTGGTCTAATGTTGTCTAATAGGCCAAAGCAACTGCTAATCCTTAGAACAGTGTACAACTGTACGTTGTAAGGCTGAAGACTTTTGGTCGTCAGGGTTGTAAAAATTTTCAAGAGGGTCAAAGGACATAAAGTATTTAAGTCAATGCAGTGAACTGTGTCATGACATTCTTTTACAAGAGAAGCTGTGACAAGGAGTACTGTGGCATAGGGAGTTCCCAGCTCAACATGAAATTCCAGTGTTTGGTTTGGCTAACTTGTTTAAAATGGCTAACATCATGCTGGGTGACAAACCCAATCAGACATCTCTGAGACACTTTTTTCTTCTTCCTGGGTCTTCAGTCCAGCAGTTTCTTCACAGAACTTGCTTTAGTATGTTAATACCAACAAAAGGATGCTTCAAAAATAGGATGATATGAATGGGATGGCATAACTTTGCTCTTACACTTCAGTGCGGAACACAAAGGAAGGAAAATTCAGGGACCTACTGCGAAAGGGAAATAAAGATGAGACCAGGAGGAGTAGGGAGCACAGAACAAGAGAGGGAAAGAAAGGACAGAGAGATGGGAGGAAGATAATTAAGAAAAAGGCAAAAGAGGAAACCGTTCCTTTTCTAGGCGAAAAAGCTGCCCTAGTTTAAAAGGAAAGGCTTAACCGTTGTGCCTGTTTTGGAGAATAATGAGGAAAATAGCGAAGGGAACAGAAGTGTGAGTACTCAGTGCTTCTTGATACTCAATTACAGCCACAGTTTTTAGGTAGTGCTTTCCATTTTCATTTTCTAGAAGACATTGGAACTCTCTGAGAATCTCAGAGTTTTGTCAGTATCAAGATAGACACCTTCAGGGGTTTGCTGCCTTCTCTTAAGTAGGGAAATTTAATTACAGAAATTAGATATTTCTCCAGGCTACTTCATGGCTCATTGTTTCATACAGCTGCTGATAAATAGAGGTGTAAAGTTCAAACTGCTATATAGGCCTCTTCAGTGTTTTGTGAAAAACGCTTCCAAATCCACTTGTGAAAAACATCTGAACTGATTTTAAGACAAGTCTGCATTAGAACTGAGAGTAGTGATACTGTTCCTTCTCGGTGTCCTGACTTCAATAGCACCCATAGAGTTTCTTTCCAGAGTATATGTGTCTCACAAGTTTCAGCATACTCTCAAGGAAGTTGTTGAACAATTATGTATGACATTTTCCGAGTCTTCGATTACTGATGTCCAGAGGGGATTTGCTTCTTAATTTGGGGGCTTTCTTCTATACTACCATCTTTCCTTTCTAGTGCAGTTTTGTTGATAGGACCTAGTCCCCTGAAGTTCCCTCTGCTCTTGATCACAACCTATGGAGACTTTTAGTTTGTTGTCATCAGAGGAGCTGAGGATAATTCACTCTCGTATACACAGTTTGTCTTCTTCAGATTCCCTTTGAACTCTAATATTGTATCAAACTCTGAAGTTTTCTTCCTTGAGTAAGGGTGAGTTAAACAACTGCCATACCCACAGAAAACTTACCTATTTCTTACCATTTCAAGCAGGTCCTCTTAGGAGAAAGATGGAAATCTCAGCATGATAGATTTCTCTCAATCAAAGCAGAAGTCTGTTGTGGTTGGGGTTCTTGTTGGGGTGAAACAGGTGAATAAACAGGAATGGCCTTTGCGAGGGTTTCACAGAGTAATTTATTTCAGCCACGTGTGTGCACAGTCCCAGAGTTCAGAGGCAAAGGCAAAAGCAATGGTCTGGCGCTTTAGGTTAAGTACATGGGGTTTTACAAGGGTGGGGTTAGAGTGTAGTGGCCAACAGGGAACCAGGGTGGGAGTGACCAAAAGGCTGAGAGACAGAGAGAGGGCAGGGGGCTGTCCTAAGGGACAGAACAGGATAGTGCCTTTCAAGGTCTCCACAGAAGTCTGCTATCTGGGACTCAGATTTCCTGCTGTGAATTTATCCTCCCTCATACTAAATTGAGCTGCTCAATCTATTGTGATAAGTCTTCCTGAAATCACCAATTAGGGAGCAACTGAGACTGCCATAGCACCACCTGTAGCCTCAAGTACCTCAGTGTTCAGTGTGTTCAGGAAAGTCTTAAAACCTGGTCTTCCCTCTCCAAGTCATAAATAGGAAGTACTGTTAGTGGTCTGTGTACCAG
>VWZS01009177.1:0-36297 GCA_013397075.1 Rhabdornis inornatus
GCTGGAGTGTGGTGGAGAGCTGAGGATAGTGAGTGGAGGGAGGGCATGGGTGGGCTGGGGCGGTGGGCAGGAGCGGTGTGTGGGAGCGGCAGAGGGGTCTGGCCATCAGCATCCCGATCGCTGCCCCCCATCGCTCCTCTTCGCTCCCCATCTCTCCTTTTCCTCCCCTGAGCTCTCTGCCGCCCCCGACTCTCGCCGGGCTGTCGGAACAGGCGCCCGTGCTGGTGCAGGGGAGCGCGGCCACGCCTGTGCACACACCCGCCCAGGGCGGCCGTGTCCCCATCCCAGGGCGGCCGTGTCCCCATCCCAGGGCGGCCGTCCCGCATCTCCGCGGCCGTGCCCATTCCCAGGGCGACCGTGCCGCCCTCTCCGTGGCCGTGCCCCCCTCTCTGTGGCCGTGCCCCTCTCCGCAGCCGTGTCCCCATCCCCACGGCCCTGCCCATTCCCAGGGCGGCCGTGCCCCCATCCCCACGGCCGCCGTGTCCCCCTCTCCGTGGCCGTGCCCCGTCCCAGGGCTGCGGCGTCTGGGGGAGCGGAGCCGGCGCTGCTCCTCAGCAGTTCTGGGTTTATGAATGGGCTTGGTGTGGCCGCCGGGAGCCGGCTCGGCCAGGAGGACCCCCTGGGCTGCGGTCACGGCCATTGGCATTGCCGGTGTCCATCCCTGTGGTGCTGCTCTGAACGGAGCGCGCTGAGCCCCGCCCCGCCATACGGGTCTTTCATTCATGTTTTTCAGGAGGAATTGTGCGTGTCAGGGCTGTCACTGCAAACTCTACAGGCTTCCCGAAGTGAGATGCAAATAAGACTACAGCCAAAGGCAATATTTTAAAAGGGATTTTTTTAAAGTTCAACGGACTGATGATGCTTTTTTTTTAGTAACTCTGTAGCGTTGTGCTCAGTGCCTGTGCGCACGTTTGCTCAGTCCATTGCTCGGCAGCCAGCTTGGTCGGCAGTATAAAGATAACAGCCCTGGCAAAGAGGCTTTATTTTAAACTAGGATAAAAGCTGTCCTTCTGTCTGATTTTGAGCCGACTATTTTAGGAGAGTCACCTGTGCTTACCTATTATCCTCCACCGATACTGTAGACAAGCTGTCCTCTCACCAGTAAAGATTCAAGGTCAAATCTTCAGCTATAGGAGCTTTTGCCGTTTACACTTTTCCCCTCTGAAGCCACGAGGAGAAAAGCTTTCCTCTCTGTGCACTCACAAATAGGGATGATACCAGTGCAGATGTGCAGCTGTTCTTTCCTCACATTTGTGCATATTAACTCTTTGCTTGGGATGGAAACTGGCCTCTGGCTGACCACCCATCATTTCTTTTACTGGAAATGGATGGAATGTCCACTTTTTGTCCTCTGAAGTCTTTCTTTCCAAGTTGTAGTACATGATAGCAAATTTCTGTCTTAAAATGAACAGAGAAGTACCTGAACACCTTGCTATCCACTCCTCTAAATCACAGTAAACCCTACAATAGATAATTCAGCTTTACAGCTGGACTCAGTGATCTTAAAGGTCTTTTCCAAACTAAATGATTCTATGATCCTCCTCAAGCTGTTTGCTCCATATTGCTGGTTCTGTTTATGGGTGAATTGTTTGTGGTGTCTGCAGGTGTTTGGTAGCTGAATACCGTCTCATCTTTATTCAAGAAAGCTCACACTGCACTGATTGCAGGTTCATGCGGTTCTGAGGAGAGAATGGATGTGATCTAGTGCTCTTTGCAAAGACATTTTTGGGGAACTTTTTTACAACCAGTGAAATCTGATGTAGGACAGTTGATGTTCTACAACAGCACATGTTGATGATGCCTCTGAGAAGCTGATTTCTGTGCTTGAAAAATCCATATTCAAGGTTAATCTGGGATTTAGTCATGGACCTTCTCAAAGAAGAGCAGGAGTGCTTCTAAAGAGAGTTTTAGTGGCTACTAGTGCTTTGTAGTATCATCCTTAATGCTTTATAGCATCATCCTTAATGATGATACTTTGCCTTCCTTTGTTTATGTTTGCCCAGTGTGGCAGAACTCGTGGCATGTGGAGCCAATGCTTTGATTCTATTTTTAATATGTTGTATTCAAATAACACTTAAGCAACTGGGATAAACCCTCCCTTTCCGTATGTGGTGCTGAAAATTACATTTCTGCTTCTTATTTTGGTTTGTGCGCTCACAGGGGATAAGGAATATCCCACAAATTGTATCTGTGCAAGTGGAAGGCACAGCACATCCCTTACATATTAGTAATAAAATGGATTCATGCATTCTGACAGTTAATTAACAGCCAAGGGTAGAATCAGAAGCCCAAACTTTGATTGACATCTATTGGGTTCTTGAGTGAGATACACAGCAGGAATTCCACTAATAATAGCATTTAAACAAGGTCTGCATTGCTATTTAGCTTTCAATTTAATTAGGAGAGTTGACACAGACTGTCCGATCTGCTGCACAGACCAGCTAAAGTGAAAAACATTAACAAGTCTCTGTATTTGAACACAGGTTTCAGTATTGCACACAAAGTGCTTCATGTCAATGATTCTCTTGTATGACTGGGTTGGCTGCTCACCAGGTATTTTGGTGTAAGTCATGGAAAAGAAACAGATTTTAAGATGATTTTATGACATATTTACATGAACACTCAGGGAATCTGAAATCTAGATGGGAATATCAGTATGATGATTTATCCTATTTTCTTCTTCACTTGGTCTCTATTTATCACTAGAAGCAGAAAAAGTGTGGAGGGTAAGGACTTTCTGTTTTGCAAATGAGACCAAAAATTTTCTTTACTACTGCAGAGCAATGAAAGTCTTGCAGTTTCTTTGCACATCTACTGCAAAACATAGGACTTCTTAATGTAGAATGCGTGTTGACTGTAAAGACCTTTTTATTCTTTATTTGAAAACATGTCATTAAAAACATTGCTTAAAAATAGGGAACTAGATAATTAAAGAATAAAAGGTATTTTTTAGGTTGTCTGAAGGTCTCTGGTTGCTGATGCCATTCCATGCTGATCAGTTGCATTAGTTAATAACTGGAGTAAGACTACAAGGGATTGAAAGGTACTGTACAACTACATATATGTAACTGTGTATACATATGAAGGGTGCAAATGACCCTGGTTGAAGTTATTCATTCATGTGAGTCAGGACTTTTCTAATGAAATGGTTTCTCTCAGGGAACATGCATTCATCAAAACGAAAGTGTACAGCAGAGATGACTTGGTTTGGTTGCAGACTGAAGGCAAAACAAGCAACCTTCTGGCATCCCACCAGCTGGGCTGCTGGGCCTCTTGGCAGGCCTTCCCAGAGCTGGCAGGAGCTGAAATCTTCAGCACATACAGGCTGCCAGTGCCCAGCTTGAAAGTCCTCAACACTGCTGGCTTCCAAGGGTAAGAGACCATGCAGTACATCAGTGAGAACTCTCAGAAAGTTTCTTTACTCACACAGTTTCATGATACTTGCTTTTCATTCCGACTCAGAACAAGATTGTGAGAAACTTACACTTCTCTGGATAGATGCATTATTTATTACCTGTTTTACAGTAACTGCTAGTTTTGCTGAGATCTGTAAGAACCCAACTATGCTCCTTTCTTCAAAGAGTTCATAGTCTTACTCATAGAGTTCAACAGCCTCCATTTGATTTTTCTAGGGCTGGAGCAGAAAAAAATCTGTGTATGGCTCTAATACCAGAGTCCTGCTCAATGCCTATGAATAGGCAACTCTCTCAAATGCTGCTCTATTATAATTTTAAAGATATCCAGTGAATACTGAGGTCTAGGCATACATGCCTATGTTAGTAGAATTGGATGAGTCATGTATTCTCTTAAATGATCTTCATGAATCCTATTTCGTTGCTGTAGGTGAGGCATATTTCATTTAATTACATTTAATAAATAAATTATTATATTTAATTTTTTTTTCAGATTACTTGGGGAATCTGGCACTGAAAGGACTTTGTAATATCAGCATGAGAATCACCTTTCTTTGTTGGATAAATAATAACTAGAATGGCTTTATCACTCTTAAGAAGGCAGCATATAGAAAATGAGACAATATAGATATATTTTTTTCTACCTAACATAGAGAAAGTATGAGCACAATTTATGTAAGAGTTCAAGTATCAACTGAAGTACATTGTTGTTTGCATAATCTGGGGATTACTCACCATCTTTCAAAACAAAAAAATATTGAAGGGTTTGGGATGGGGTTTTTGTTTATAAAGCATAGTTTATTTTTTGTGTTGCATGTCAAGTGAAACCTTCTTTGTTTTCTTGGGCATAAGCAGCTGACTAACTGCCTGTCTCACAAGTGGGATGTGTCAGAGAAGAACTATGATGTACTGTTCCCCAGGGGAAGGGGTGCCAGGAGCTGAGGGCAGCAGCAAGACTGACAGGGCAGTGTGATCACCAACACAGTCCCACAGTTCCTGAGAGCTTGGTAGGTCTGAAGATGTTTACCAGGTTTCAGTCACCTCCCAGCAATCCCAGACAAATCTATAGTGATGAAACAGGTCTGAGGTTAAGCCAGAAAATCAAGTCAGTGGATGAGTTTTACAATCAAATTCAGCAAGGCAAAAACATATTTGCAACCTGGTCTTTGCCCAAGCTTAGTGTGAGAGCCTGAGCTTAAATGCAGCTCTGGGGCAAAAAGCTGACTCTCAAAAGAGTACTCCAAAACTCCAGAAGCTGTGTTCCCAGAAGCCTGGTTCCAGCTTACATGCTGCCCCATACCAGAGCTGGCCTCCAGCATGGACAGCTAGCTCCTGCACAGGGGGCAGAGGCTGCAGAGCCTGGGGGTGCACTCAGCTCTGCCAGACTGTGCTCTGTCTCCTGGTTCTTAGCACAGTAGGACTGCAAGGATTTTAGCCAGTTTGTGGAATATTATATTGACAATGAGCATCCATGATACAGATTCAGTTGTATAATATGCAAGATATTTGCTGGAACATGCCACTAGTATAGTGAAATGTATTTTCTTTGTATACCCTGCAGAAAAGGCAGAGTCTTACATCTCCATTTGAAAGAGATGTGGACATGGAAAGGTTTTTCCTAGTGCAACTCGTTGCAGTGACTGATAGATGCTTTTTGAAGCATATTTTTTCAAAGTTGCACAGCATTTCAGCTGTGAAACACACCATTTTAATGTCATGCTGCTTTAAATTGAATCAGCAAAGTGTGAAATCATTTTATCATAGTGTCATATACAGTATGACATCTAAATTTCTGACTCTTCCATCTGTAATAGGAAATGTGGATAAAGATTTTGTGGGCTTTATTTGCAATAAAATCTATTATTATTAAACATCTAATCAATCAGTATAGCCAGCTCTGCAGAGATGACTGGGTTTGCCAGTTAATACTGGCAACGATTTGAGGGGTGGATATTTTAAACCAATCTGTCTGTCTTAATACAGTTAGTTTAGGAAAACTCTGTGATGGTACCTTTCACTTCCTCCAGAGCTGACCAAACCAGGTATTTTGGGCAGTCTGTTTTTATAGCACAGCTGATCTTCTGCTAATAACTCCCATTTCCATTAGACTGTTAATTGCCTAAGATTATGTAATGTAGCAGATTTAGGAAATTAATCCAGTGCCAATTAGATGGTTGTGCTATGGCTCCCAGTTGTGATCCATAGACATAAGCTTCCAGTACAAAGAATTCAGTTCTTGCTTTCTTCTCTAATGCCTTGATAGGCCAGTGCTTAAGATGTGGAAGTGTGCTGGGGCACATGAGTAACCCACAACCCACATCTCTTAAATCTGTTTGAAACCTTTGGTACAATAGAACACATGGTAGGTAGAAAACCTCAGAAAACATATTGCTGCAAAGCAAACTAGTTGCTGTCATCTGTTTTATTTATGTAGATTCTCACTGTCTTTTGTGGGTGACATTTCCCCATTGGTACATTTCATTGAAGCTGATATTCAACAAAAGACTTTGAGATTTCACATGTTCTGTGTTATTCAACTACGTTTTTCACAGTTTTGTTATTTTTCCTGTGTGATGGAACCTACACATACACACTTGTTTATACAAGGGAGCCTGACCCAGCCACTTGCTCCTTTTGTCGTGTTTCTAAGAGTTTCTTCACACATGTTTGAACACATTTGGTGTTTCCTGTTGATGAGGACCTATTGCCTCACTGGTAGGCCATGTAATTCCTTTGCTCAGAGTATTGGCCATGTTTTCAGCTATTTCGTCACCTATTCAAAGACAGTTCTTATCTGCCAGGCATTGCTACCAGATACAGGTTTGTTTGTTTTTTTTCAGTATTTCCTTTATAATAAACATTGTATAAAACAGTGTATTTTCTTTGTGTCATTCTTTCTATTACTTTTCAATGTAAACCTAGTCTCATGTTAGTCTCCTTTCTTTCAGGTAAGATTAGTTATCTAAAAATGAAGTAACGTGTGAGTTTAGAACTTAATAGTGGGTAAGAGATGGACAGCCTAAGGATTAGACATCTCCCTATTCACAGAAGATATTGCTTTGTTTTATATCTTTTGTTCTCATTGCTGGTTTCAAAAACCCTTAATTAGATATCCTCTGCAATTTAAAGTGCTTCTTTCCCCTTAATCAAGATCATCAATGAAATTACTGAAAGACTCACAAGTAGTCTTCCTTAAATTAAATAAGCTTAGTCTTAGGCACCTAATTTTTAGACTTTTAAGCCAAAGCAGAAGAATCCTTAATCAGGAGTCGTTCATAATGAAGATAGTTTTAATGACAGCGTTTTTCCTTCCAGCAGTATACATTCAGTGTTTTCACAGGGGCTCTAGCTCTCCAGAACTCCCCTTGGTAGCATATCTGCTCAGATACTATCCTTTCACCCTTCCTTGATTGTGTTCCTTGACACCCCACCACTCAGATCTTGATTTGAAGCAGGTAATATCACCAAAAGAGAACAAGAGGAAGAATTCCATATGGAGAACCAATTAATTATGAGAAGAAAACAATCGGGGGTGGGTGGCTTAGGAGACAGAGAATATTGTATAATTCAAAGCTGTTTATCACATTTTTTTGTCACTGGTTGTAAAATAGTGTGAAAGAGTAAAGTTTTTTAGAAACTTTCTGCATTTGGAGATGCTGATTACCTGGTCTTATAATCACAGCATCAGTTCCAAGTAACTTCTGGATTACTATATTATGATATTTCAGTCAAACAGTTGTGAGACTGAACTACCAAAGCAAAATAAAATCATTGTAGTTTAGTATGAAAAATGATAACTTTTGTTTACTTCCTCCATCTGGGATTTATTATTCATCAAAAATTAGATAAGTGATAAAGCCATTCCTTTATATATGAAAATGTCAGGTATTGCTGGTTATGGAAATTACATTTCCATTCATCACTGAAAGATGACCCATTGAATAAGAGGTTGGCAAGACTTCTGGAGTGTAAGGGAAATGATTTAGGGTTGACATGTAGAAAACAAATTGACAGCTGACCCAGGAGTCCACCAGTGGAAGGACTGCCGCACAGTGTTTAATATGCTCAAGACAGCATAAATCTTCCAGGAGGCAAGCAGCTGCAGTTTATACCAGATGGAGCCTTTGTATTGTTTTCATATTCAGCTTGAGATACAATGAGCTGTGCTAATTGATTAAACACCATTACAGTCTCTAATTAAAATGCACCAGGACGTTAAACCACAGGGACTAAATTTGTACGTGAGAAATAACAATCTCACTATATTGTCGTATTAGAGAAGGGGTTTCTTCTTCAGGAATATGAAGTGAAGTTTTCTTGATGGATTTCTAACAGCAATTCGTCTTAAATTTTGATTTTAATGTTATATTATTTTGTCTTTGTTGCGACTTTCCTGTGAGACTTTTTTGGGGAACGGGAGATCGTCAGTGTTTGGAGGATGGGTCCAGAAACCAGCTTCGTTATCACAGAGCTGTCCTGGCTTATGGATAGCCTCCACAAGTTTTTCCAAACGCTTTCAGCTGGGCCACTCCAGCTGGTTTCCGAGCCTTCACTGACACTGTGTGGAAGAGGTGGGAACAGCAAGCGCTTCACTTAAAGCTCTGCTGAAGTCTGGAAAAGAAGGGCAGTGCCCCCGGTGAGAGGAAGGGTCTGGGACAGTCTAACAGCAATTGGAAAAACAGCTGCTCCCTGTGAAACCTGGCCTGCTTGTTTGCACTTGCAGGAATAGCTCTCACTCACTGGTTTTGTAAAATAAAGGCAAAAATATGGAGAATAACACAATAGATTGGACAGGTAATTAGGTTCCACTAGAGCACTAGCAGTAGGGAAAATCATGCACAGCAGAAGCATGTTTCAGAACTGCTTTTTAAAATTTCTCTCCTTTTTTTTTTTTTTTCATTATTCTAATCCTCTTTTCCCCAGTGTCTGTGTTAACACCACTTCCCCCACTTTCTTTCTTAGTCCCATTTATAGCTAGGAACATCAAAGGCTGCATGAAAGCTTTGCACATAATGTTAAATTGAGGTTTTATTAAATTATTTTTACTATTTCACAGATTTTTTAATGGAGGTCTAAAGAACTTAGTTTGGGCCGATCTTCTGTGCTCCAACTACACGGGCATACTGTTAATATTGTGGTATCTCCCAAGTTTTTAGGAAGGCTGCTGATGGCCTCATCTCCTATTTTATGATTTTGAAGTACTTTTGAGTAAAATACGCTCCCAACTGAGAATCTTTACTGCCTTTCTTATCTTTTCTTCTCTTCTTCAAGAAAAGTGGAAATTCACAGCTCTCTGCTATTTCTGTTTGGGTAGGCAGATGGCATTTCCACTCCATGGAACTTCCTTTCCCCAGCATGTTACTTGAGCGTTTCTGTGTGAGCTGAGTGCCTCTCTGTAAAACAGCCTGACATGAAAATGTGTAATTAAAGGAGTGCAAGTGGAGAGTAGATGAAATTCTTTTGTTCTGACACTTAACTAGCTGCACAATATTCAGTGGCATAGTCAAACTATTTTTCATGCCTATAAAATAGCAGGTTTTGAGAACAGGCTAGAGAATCTTTCTTGATGATCTGCTAGAACACTATCAATGAAGTTATTGTCCAAGACTACTGAGTATCCTTGGACTCTAGTAAATTCAGAGCGAGTCTGGAAGGAATGTATTGAACTAATTTTATGTCATTTAGGACTTATTTATTACTTTTTATCATTCTGTCGTATTCAAATAACTTGTAGCAGATCCTTACATCTTTTTAGCCTTGCACTGAAAGAAAACATTACCAATGCTTGTGGCAGGTTGAAAACAGTACTGCAAACAGCAGAGGGTAATGAGGGCAGAGAAAGCTGACTTGGTTTTAAAATACTTCAGAGGGTTTTCTTCACAATCTCTCTTTTTTAATACATGCATTGAATGAGTTTCTGGGATATTTAATTATTATGGTAGCATTTAAATATTTATGTCAACTTTAAGCTGATTAAGGTGCTCTTGTGCTATGTGCCATAAAAATGGGAAATGTTTTATGCTGAGAAGAAGAGAAGAGGTCAAAAGGGGAAATACACAAACATAAGCAGAGAAATATAAAGTAACAAATTATCTTGTATTTCTATGCCTGCAACCTATTGGGCTTTTTCACCTTCCAGGTACCTACCCCCAAGGATTAGAATTAAATGAAATTCAAGGGTAGTTTTTGTACCTTGGCATTCCTGAACACTGCTACACCATGAGTAGCAAGAGGCACAGTCTTTTATGTTACTCTGAGGAACAGCAAATACTGAAGTTCATCTACATTCCATCTGTGTGAAGCCAGTGTGATCTGGAAGGTTTAGTACACGGCAGGGAATTAGGAGTCCAAGCTTCTCATTCTGTGTCTGATTTATTGTATGGCCTTTAACAACTTCTGTTCTGCACTTCACTTTCTTTGTGTCAGAGATGGAAATGGCAGTAATTCTTAGATCTCTGGGGTATCACGAGGTTTCATTTGCTCATACTGATAGACAGCTTTGAACTCAACATGCAGAATGCTATGAATTGATTTCTGATACAGCTGTCTGCCAGTGAGATTGACCTCGTATTTGTCAATTTAATGGATTTGTTTTACCAGAAATAATGTTTATGTTCAGGTCTTTTTCACATGGACCAGCACAGGAATGGGAATAGGCCTGGTCAAAGACCAAACATATCTGCTTAAACCCTGCAGCTTTAGGCACTGACATCCATAGCTGTAAATGATGTACTTGTCTGAATTGGGTAGAACATGGGACTGTTGAAAACATGAGAAAAAAGTAGCCAAACTCTGAACTTTTAAACAACTTTTTCTTTAATTTTTGCCTCTTGATAAAAGGAATAAGAACTACACAAAAAAAATGCCACTTAGTATCAACTTTTACTCAGGTAAAAGACAGGATCATACTTTCAATATTAATTGCACCTAAGATAAAGAATCAGCCGTAAGTAAACATCCAGATCTTCAAATTTTTAGAGTATTAAAATTATCGAAAGTGAAATGGTTTTTGCAATTTTTTTCCCACAGCATTGCATTTCCAATTGCAAACAATATTCCAGAGGCGCAGCAATGTATTACTTCCCTGTTAGGTGCTGCCTCTGCACTATCAGACTATAACTGTGGTAACCTCATGCACAAGTGACAGTGATAAAGCTCTGACGAGTTGTTGTCATTATCATGAAATGCTGTAGAAACAATTACTTTGGTAGGTACTTTAAATTTTCCAAATGGGAAGCAAATACAATCAATATGATGTTTCCTTTAAGCCTTTAATTTATAAGCCTTGCCTTTTAGATATCTGAGGCCAAAACTAAGAAAACCTGAAATTCTGTATTCAGGAAGAAAACAATTGAAGAAATGTATACTGTATCCTATTCAAAATCAGTGCTAGAGCAGTGAAGATCTTCGTAGAGAGGTTTCATTTGCATTTATGAAAGCATGATACATGTATAGCAAAATTGAAATTTATATAAGCAACAGAATCCAAGGCTATCTTTGCAACACATTAAAATATATGAAGAACGTATGTTGCATCAAAACAGAGGTTTTAGATGAACCTTGGAAGCCTGTATCTTAAGAAGACAGTTAATAAAATCAGCTGGTCTTAGAGAAACTGAAAGCCACCTAGCCTCTCCCTTTGTCTGTGTCCTAGTCTAAGTGTCTAGACAGCCCTCATGAAGAAGTACTGCAATCTTAGCTCCTGCCACTGCAATGGTAAGATCTTAAAAGAGTATTCCACCAGTTTTGGTCACTGCACCCTCATCAGGAAGGTTCAATTCAGTCTGAAAGTGTCCAGAGAGCAGCAACGAGGATGGTTGCAGAAGTTCTAGAAATGACAGAGAGTAAAAAATAAAGAGCTCTGAAGTTCTGAGGAAACACATCACAAAAATCCTTACATATGTGAAGCAGTGCTGAAGGAAAAAACTCTTCCTCATTCCTTCCTGCCTATGTGCAGGAAAAAAAAGTTATATAAATAGCAGCAAAATAAGACTAGATTAGACATGAGAAGAATTTTTTTTTTTTGTAGGGAAGATAATTCAACAGCGCAACACATTAAAGAGATGTGTGGTATCTTCAAATGTAACACAATTTCAAATGTAAACTTGCCAACAGTTGCTTAGTTGTAGTCTTGCTGTAGTTCCATTGCTCTAAAGACATAAGACAAGATTCGTGGAATGAAGTAATATATTTTATTAGATCAGCTGATACAGCTGGAAGATAGAAGCTTTCAGGCACATCATCCTTCTTAGGATCTAAAGAAGCATCTGATCTCAAGAGCTTATGTGCCTTAAAGTCTGTGTATTTTTTCTCAGCTGTTTTAGCTATTTCAATAACTATAAGAGAATGGCTTAACTCTGGCAGGTTCCATTTTAGGTTTGGGTAACTTCTTGAGGACCTTTTTAGCTCAATTTTTTCACATCCTCTGATCTGTTTAATGTATCTAAATTAAGCATTGTGCTATATCCTGACAGATTAGGAGACTTTGAATCTTCATCTAGATGTGCATGATGGATGAATAATAGTTTGCAGGGAAGACCCTTTGATGTACAATGAATTGTATTCTTGTCTTACAAGAAGTATTGTTGTGTTTCTGGAAAATTTTTTGCATCAGTTCTTAAAGAGCTTTGGGTGAATTAATTTAAAAATCTAAATAATTCAAAAGCTTTTGATTGCTCCATTCACTCAGGGTTTGACTTAAAAAATTATTTTAAAAATTACTTTTCTGCTACTTTCTCAGACTTAATCATGGCATTTTTAATTTAGCAGCTTATGAATTTAATGTAATGATTTTAAAGACTGATTTGCCTCACTTTTAGAAGTCTTTTAATTTGAAAAAGAGAGACATAAAATATAAAAAACAGGCTTTAAAGGCACATCTTATAAAGTGCCTTCTACATGCTGCTTTTGATCATCATCAAAAATGCAACATTTCATGCAGCAAAAATTACTTTTATTAATTTAGTTCATATCACAGTTACACAGAAAATTCTTACAGATTCTCTGCAGATGCAATAGATATATTAAATCCAGCAAAATATTTTATAACATTATATTTGTACAGTTTGCAAGATTCTGTGTTGTAGCAATTTGATTTAAGCATCATGCTATAATAAGAAAACAGATAAATTTTACAGGTGTAGATGTGTATTGCTGTAGACTACAGCCAATGGCTTGAAAGAGAAATGAAGGAAGTTGTATGAGTAGTTAGTGAAGATTAACTAGCAGAGAAGTAAGATGCTTTATATATTGGATTATTTCCCATGTTGCAGTCTGTGGAAAGCTATTCTTTGTGTATCAAGAATCTCTCTATATGTACTCTCTTTTTTCCACTCTAAAAGAAAACACATGGTTCTTGCACTGAACTGTATATTCAGATATTCTGTATTAAACAAAGGGCACAAAAATGTCCTTAATTCCATAAAGTCAAATGTTTTCCCCTTAAAGCATTTCCTAAGTAATTTCCATCTGACTAACTTGTCTTTCCAAATTCAGTTTGCCTTGCAGTGTGGAAGAATCATCACATGCGGACCGTTACCAACTATTTCATAGTGAATCTTTCTCTGGCTGACATTCTGGTCACAATTACTTGTCTTCCAGCAACATTAGTTGTGGACATCACAGAAACATGGTTCTTTGGGCAGACCCTCTGTAAAGTGATTCCCTACTTACAGGTATTATTTTTCTGTTTGTGTACATGTTACCCATGTTATGAAAACCAGAAATGACAATGGCATCTTCCTTATACTTCTAATCCAATTAAAGTCTATATCTGACACTGAGTAGGCATCTCAGAGTATGTGCTGAGACCTAAAAGACTGTTCCACTTGGGAATATGACTGGGCATAATAAAGACTGGTTTTCATCCATCTGATTGTTGGACTTCTGCAATACATTTTTGGGACGTTTTTCTGATGCTCTTTACTTTTTGTGACCTTTATCAATGATTCAGAAGGGATGTAAAGCAATAAATATCCATAAATAGAAATAAAGTCGTTAATATTCTCTCTGTGTGTATCTGAACAGCTGCACAGGTGTCCAGAATAGAGAATCCTACTTCTGAGGGCAGTATGGGCATTTTTTGTGTTTACTGGTTTTGTGTCAAAGTTCACTGGGAGTTGATCAGATTGTCTGCCCTGAGCAATAATTGCTTCTACTCATTTACCCATGGACTTAACTAGTTATGAAATCATTTGCATCAAAGTGATTGACAAATACCTTTTCTAAGAAGAGGTGTATGGATGAACTGACTGGGCAAACTAGAATGACAAGTGCTTGGCTTTGTAGTCATTAAAATTCAGAAGAATTAAACAGTATCCAGATTATATGCAGATCATCAGCTCTATGCCTCCAGCACAATTTATATTTGCAGAAGGTTCCTCTATGGCCACTTTGTCAAAGGCAAAGTTCTTCAGCAGCTATGAGCTCTATTTGATACAAACAAAATTACAACTTTTTTTTTCCAAAACCTCCATTCTACTGAAAGACAATCTGAAGAGTGAGTAATCACCTAGCATACAAATTGAAAGAATAAAACTGAAGTGATAGATTATTTCTTTTACTGAAAAAAAGGTAAAATGTCTTAGTCTGACTTAAGCTGATTGTTGTCAAGGACTTTTTCATGAGATCCTGTATTTCATTGTTCTTGTAAAAATAAAAAGCAAAATGATGGCTCTGGTATGCTAATATAAAATAGAAAGCAACAAATAAATTTGTCTGCAAAGAAAAAAGATAAAATTCACTGTCTAATGTTTTAAAAGCTTTTTTTCAGATATAGTTTTATAAATTCCCAGTTGATTAAATTTTCTATTTCAAAATTCGATTTTGCAACACCTATTCAGTTTAGTTAGCATCTTAATGTGTGAATTGTCTTGTGGATTTTAGTAGGAGTGCAGCAGATGAGGATATCTGTTGTAATTCTGTAAGAAGTGATTTTAAAAGGAGTCTTTTTTTGGGAGTCTATTTAACAATTGCAGATAAAGAACTAACTATGCTGAAAATATAAATAATTTTTAAAGCTCTGGAGGAAAAATACGATAAATAATTTTTGAAACTCTGGGAAAAAGCCCTACATTTACATTTACACAATATTCCTTTTTCTTTAGACAGTTTCAGTCTCTGTGTCTGTCCTAACACTCAGCTGCATTGCTTTGGATCGATGGTATGCAATTTGTCACCCTTTGATGTTTAAAAGCACAGCCAAGCGAGCCAGGAACAGCATTATAATTATCTGGATTGTGTCCTGCATCATAATGATTCCTCAGGCTATTGTTATGGAGTGCAGCAGTGTGTTCCCAGGATTAGCCAATAAAACCACCTTGTTCACAGTGTGTGATGAGCACTGGGGAGGTGAGTCTGTCATTGACCATACATGCTGAGTTTGTACCTCTATAAAGTAATCAAAATATCAGATGTTAAATAAAGTAATCAAAATATCAGGAGATGTTAATATGAAGTCAAGTTGTATAAACATAACACAAAATGTCCTTGATTATATAAGCTTTCCTGGAATTATAGTTTTTCAAATTCTGTGAAATTTCTGTGAATTTCTTTTGTGTTGTTGAGGCTCTAAGTACATTTTAAATGAAGTTTAAATTAATGAGGCTGACTAGTGTCTCGACCATGTTAATGTTTCCCAGTGGGTAGAAATGTTCCCACCCTTCAGTGCTTATGCTTATATAATTCCATGACTGATGGACATTGCAGGTTTACAAAGACTTCAGTATTTAGCCTTAAGAAGTAACTATGCAAGAACAGATTTTTGTTTACCTAATATTTTGCTAATTGCTGGCATTTGACAAGAGTTTATAGGTATCTCCTGGGAGTTCTATGCAAAGTACATGTCATTGCAGAATTTAGAGAGATGTCATCAATATAGGGTAGTGAGTTAATCTAAAATTTGAAATTTGTCGTGGACAAAATCATTTAAATAACTTTGTGAAAGTAATCAGTTACAAATCAGTCTATACAAGAAGTGTAACCCTGGCCTTCCAGATTAATTTTGAATCTAACATGTTCTGTATCTGAATGAAGCTGTAAGAAACAGGAAGGATTGCCAGGGAGTAACTACTTCTATTTTGGCTTCGTTCACAGCAAGTGGTGCGAGCCACCCACCTGAATGGTGAGGGCTCAACTCTGGTGGCCTTGGCAGAGCTCCAGTGCTAACAGAGTGCATGAGTCACATGCTGTGACTCTGACACTGGATATAATGGCCATCAGTAATAGCATTATCACACACAGGAGAATAAAGCCAAGTTTGCCAAAACATATAACTAAAAGGTGCCTGTTCAATAGCCTTGAGTCCGGCTAAAACACAGGCAGATATTCTCCCAGAGATGCCTCTGTAGAAGAAGATTCTAGTCCTGTGAACAATTATGATAAAGTACAACTGCATGACCTGTATTTGATTATCATGATAAATTAGCTTAAACAGCCTGAACTGCTGAGGGCTCTTCCATGTGCTGGTCTGGAAGTTCCTTCCCTGCCAATGGCTTTCACAGAGCCACCAGAGGACTAATGAGAAGACACTGAGTGTTGCATTCCCTGTCCTTTGTGTCCTTCATCCCAGTTAGTCCTCTGGGACAAGGCAAGGGGGCAGAGGTGGCCACTAGCTCACTGGTACTCATTGCTGACAAAGGTGTGCTCTAAGTCTGTAGCTGAAAGGAAGCCTCTGTTAAAAGTTGTGAGTATTGTACTTGGTGTTGCATTGGAGAGGAGAAAGCTGCTCTTTATTCCTAATGCTCTTTCTTCATCTGTGAAAAATTTTGTATTCCTTGCACTGCAGGATACTGCAGCAGTCATGTGACTATTTTCTTTCACAGCATTCATTCCAAGTACAATTTTTGTCCGCCCATTTTGGCACAGAACCAATTATTCATGCCCTCATCATTCCAGGGTTAACTCTGCAGCACAGATTCTTTTAATCTCAACCTAGAAAATGATGTGGTTAATTAATTAGGAAGTCAACAGAGCATTTCATCAGGGAATATATTCTCAGAATTTCCAGATCTTTATTGGCCACTTTTTGATTCCCAGTGGGAAAGTGTTGCTTTTGAACTAGTCTGTAGTAGGCTTAGAACTATTTTAAAGAGTGCCTCCTGTTCAGTTGTGCTGAAGTAGTTGCAGCCTGAGGTGAAGCACCCACTATACAAAAAAAACCCCAACAAGAAACAACCAATCCAAACTCCCATGTGCTTGCAAGACTCTACTCCTATGGGGTGTATTTGTCTAGATTTAAATCTACTGGTCCTCAGGTTATGATGTGAGCTTTCACTTGGATGCTTGGAGAGATAGAGGGGATTATAATAAAGGCAAGGACTCATGTATAGAATCAATTTTTTGTGTCTAGCTTCAGAAAGGGAGTGCAAACACTTCAAAAGTTTTAAATTATTATTTATTTTGAGCATGAAAATAATAATTTTATACTAAAAAGTTTTCTGAAATGGGAAGCTTAACTCCACTGAAAGATAACAACCCTATTTTTATCTTGCTGCCTTTTTAATCAATAGTTCTTCTAATGGCAATGTACCATCATTGCTAGTCATTCTGATGGTGCATTTCAGAGATCCTTAAAAAAAGTCTCCATATTCTAATAATAGCTTGTCACAGTAACTTGAAAGAAGAATCTTTATATGCATTAGATTACAAGAAGTAGATTTCTCAAAACTGTGAATTGCTTAGTAAAAGTAGAGTTAACCATATTTTATCAATGAGGATAATATATATATATTTATATATGCATCCCTTTCAGACTATCGAGAATAGAGCATCATTAAAAAATAATTTCCATTCTGTTGAAAATGTCTAAGGACTCTGAGTTAGATCAAAGCATAGAATATGCAGTTTTTCTACTGAAAATTTTGGTTTGAAATCACAAAGACGCCCAAAAAGAAGAACAAAAGAAAAGGGTAACAAGGCAGTGGTTTGAAAAGAGTGGTGAGCCTTAAAGCTGGAGGAAGAAATAAAAAGCTAATATTTTTAAAGACAATAGTTACATTTTTGTTGGATTTTGTTTTGCCTTTTTTGACTATGCAAATATAGAAGGTCAAAGAAAGAGGTAACTAGGAGGATGTTGAAGAAAAAGGAAATTCATACTCCTACAAATAACCTGTATTTGCAAAGAGAAAGTGGAGATGTAGATGTTGCACACACTCAAGACACCCTAAGAAAGTCCTATAGGAGAGTCAGTTTAGAGAAGGGGTTGTATTTGGGTGTTTATTGCTTTGTTTGGAACTGCATACAATTAATGCTGTCTAAAATTACAGTACACCTGATAACATCTTTGCAGAGTTTCCTGTTCACCATGTGTTCTGAGGATGTTAAACTGTGAATGTTAAAGATTGGGACAGCAAAATGAGGATACTTAATAACACTTCCCAAAGTTTTTGGAAGTCTGTTGTAATTCTGGGACCCCAGGGCCATTGGAACGTGAGGTACTATGGAGGAGTAACTGGAAGCCATGTCCAGGAAGATGTCAGAGATGCCAAAGCAGGAGACAACACTGTACCCTACACAGACTTAGGAACAGCTGCTGGAGGCCATAAAGTCTGATGAGTGTCTGGAGGGAAGGTCTGAGCAGTACTGTGACACTTGGGCTCCTTAATGGTGAACAAATAGTCGCAACACTGACTAATAAGATTTGAGCATGCTGTTGGAAATCTGCCAATGGCTGTAAATGGAGCAATAGTTCAGCCTAAAACAGGGCTCAATTTCTTTATAATTGCTTCTGGCATTCCTGAATGTAAAATTCATTGCCAATTCTAGGCTGAGGGTTTTTCATCTTGAGTACTGCCTAATAACAATATTTTATTTGGGAATGCAGAAGGATCCAACATGTGACCTACGCAGGCTCACTTGAGGAGCCAGAGTTGGCCACAGTTCTATAATAGTCTGTAATTGCTGTGCTGAATTTGATGATAAAGTGCCAAAATAAAAGAAATGTATATTAAAATGAGTTCACCATGTCTCCAAGTCAGCTAAGTGCATTGTCTTAGAGCTGTTCAAGAAGAGAGTGTTGGCCGAAGTGCATTAGCCAAGCCCTTTGCAAATGATAAAAAGAATATGGAGATGATCCTTTCCCAAAACTGTGTGGTTGAATGAAAACAAAGGGAAGACTTTGTGTTCCATTTCCTCTTAGACTATTCATACAATAGTACAAAACCACATTGTCTTAATTCTGGAAAACAAATAGCTGGAAATTGCAGTACTCCAAGAAGATTTATACATCCTGTTTATCAAAGTGTTCAGAATTTAATGAAAAACTGGTGGAATATTTTAATGCAGAAGGAAGTCAGAATATTTCTAAAACTAAAAATAAGCTGGGTGTTATTGTACGTTGATAACTCAAGCACAATATATTAGGTTTCAAGATGTAATTTAGTATTAGCTAACTGTAAGTACTCTGACATAGGAACTTAGTTTTGGAAGCACTGCATTACGTGGTTGATTTTTTTGTGCTATGGGCACCCACTTCCTAACATCCCTGATTATCAAGCTTTATTTTAAAAATATACACTTCTAGTTTCATTGCTTCTCTATGTTGGTAACTCCAAAACTTCGTAGGTATCTTCCTGGGAGTCGGGGACCTGGCAACTCTACTGATGCTCAAAAAACTTGGTGGTCCTGTTTTTCTCTGTTCTTAAGGAAGCTGTCCAAGGAGTACAAATTTTGTTAAGCACTATGGCTAAAGGGACTATTTCGTTTGCTAGACATATCAAAACCTTTTGAGTCTGTTTATTTCAGTCTGATTACATATGTATATGTGTACACATATGTATATGTATGCACATATGTATATATGTATTTACACAAATATAGTAAAATTTTGGCAAAAATCCAGAAGCTGTAGTTTCAATCTACAGATTTCAGGCTGGGGCTGGAAGACCAGGTGGAGAGGGGAAGCTTTAGAAAATTTTAAAATGTGTTTAATAACCCCCGCAGTAGACAGATGAAAGCATGTTTTAACATATTGATCCTTTATCAGGTGGGGTAATTACAGTGTATGAATGAAGCTGAGTAGGAATGCTGATCTGAACCCAGTCCAACCCCTATAACCACCTGTGTGCTTTAGGTTTTATTCTCTCTTTTCAATAGAATAGCAGCCAGAGACATGAGCGTCATTGTTTTATTCTTAAAGAGGTGGTTACTCCAGCTAAGAACAATCTCCCCCTCTCCTGAAGTCTATTACATGACCATAGGAGGCAAGGACTTTTCTTCTTTTCTGCTTGGCAGTAAGAGTTTCAGCCATCCCAGTCAGGCAGGACCACAGACTGATTGATGTTTGCATTCAAGGAGCCTGGAGCTCACTTACTTGATAAATGAATAGTATCCTTATCCAGCCCTCCTCCTTCTTGCTGCTGTGGTTGTCAAACAGCTTTAAAGCTTTTCTTTGGCTTGAGAAGCTAAACAGAGTCATGCTTCTTAGGGAAAAGTTCTGCAAAGGGCTTTGCCCTGGGTGGAGGAGGGACAGGTTTCCTTTGATGTTTAGCAGCTGGCACTTTCCAGGTGGCTGAACTTCAAAGGCAAGTGTTAGGATCTTCATCTAACCTGGTCCTCAGTTCTTTGTAGATAGCTAGGCTCATTTAATGTTTTACTTTACTCGGAATGCTAAATTGGAAGTCATAAACTCCAGATGGCCTTTTAAATATGTACTGTCCTTTACCTGAAAGGGGCCCGGCTGCCGGCAGAGCACTGATGAGGCAGGTGGCACCTCCTCCTGAGCAGAAAGAATGTACTTTCAGTTCTGACCTCTTGTGATCCCAGTAAGCCACATTACTCCAGTTTCTCCTTCATCTCTCCACCTGTGAAGCATGCATGTCAGTACTTCCCTGGCTAGCAGAACTGCTGTGAGACTGCGTTTTCTGCAATGCAAAAACAAGTTTGAGATCGTCAATCAACATGTAATCTCAGGTTAATGCCAATTATAAAAAACCTGCCCCAAATGGTCTGTCTCCCCCAGTGACATTGACAAGAGTTAGTAGCTGCAGCTGCTAGTTAGGAGCTAGTAAATTTTTTTGCCACAGGATGTTAGAACAAGCAAGAAGTCAAATACTACTCATCTGAAGTTTCCAAACCCTGATCCATCAAAGTTATCAAATGTCAGTGGCAGCATCTCTATTACCTTTGCTGGGAATGAACCTTGGCTGCATTTTGCTGCAGCAGGTTTCCATCTCCTTGATACTGAACGTTTTCTGTCTGGTGAACCAGCTGGCACTTTCAGGCCCAATGACAAGTGTGAGATTACTCCAGTCTGCATTTGGGAGTGAGCCTGGAATTTACATGACAGTGTTCTCCTCCCTGCTATGAGAGTAATGGGACAAGTCTTTGTATATCTTTATCTGAGATTCTGCTGGCATGCTCTTCTTTGATAGGGTCCACAGTATCAGTCATTTTAACAGGCAGAAAATAGTTTTGATGCACCAAAGTTTTGATCTCTTTTTTTAAATTTTCTTTTTTTCTCTCCTTTTTTTCTTTCTTTCCTTTTTTTTTTAATTAAAACACTGGTCAATACAGAATTTCACTTGTAGATCTTATCATTCTGAAACATTTGGAAATCCTAGAGATTAACATAAACTTTCCTTCTTTTCTCTATCTGAGATACAATGCTTAGGATTAGCTTGCAATTTAACTGTTCATGGGGTGCCGTTTCTCTTCTATGTGTTGATACACTTCAAAATGTTCATTCCTTTTCTGAGGCCATCCATAGATGTTAAGTTGTAATTAATACCAACAATTGGTGATAGCAAACTACATTTGATGTTACAAAAGACAAGACAAATTTTCAAGCACTGCATATTCTGGTATAAACTACTGATGCTTAAGATGCAACATTCTTAAAACTCAATACACTCACAGCATTTTTAAGATGTTTTCTCTAAGCAAATATCATTCATAAGTTGTCTTTTGAAAAGAGATACATGGAAACTAGAAAACAACAGTACCAAACTCATTATTATTAAAGCTGAGTCAAAAACTATCTTGGAGATTTCCTAGGTTTAAAGCACTTGAATGTATTGATTCTATTTTTAAAATTTAATCATAATAATTAATTACTGAGTCTTAATAACATATATTCTGCCACCAAAGAGTGATTTATGAAATGTCTGTCTCTCCTCCCATCGGTGTCCTGTGCACTATGGTTTGCAGTTGCAGTCTTCATAGGTGAGGGACTGTGCAGTTTACTCAGGGACACATAGTAGCCTTTGCAGAATTAAAACTAAAGACGGTTACACAACCTTTCAGTATGTGAAGGATGAGGATTATTACTTACCTATTTTTAGATAAGAAAATTTTTCACTTTTAGATAACATTTCATTTTTAGATAAAAAAATTAATTCATCACTGTTTTAACGAAAAGTAAAACTTCTTAAGGCTCCATACGTAAAGTAATAATATGATAAGAAATCAGTAATGTGGCATAGGAGATCCTTGAGATAAAAAGCATGTTTCTAGAAGTGATTAAAAAAAGCAATCTTGACCATAATATTATTTGGTACATCTTCCTTTTATGTTGAAAAATACACGCATATCTATATGAATAATTTTTATTATGGTGGTTTTGAAATGTATGTATATTTAAATGCACATTTCTTATTTGAATTCTCTTTCCAGCTGAGGTTTACCCCAAAATGTATCACATGTGCTTTTTTCTGGTGACATACATGGCACCCCTGTGTCTTATGGTGTTGGCCTATTTGCAAATATTCCGAAAGCTGTGGTGTCGCCAGGTAAGTCACTGGATCTGTTTACTTGCTCTTGGAACTTTGTGCAGATTCCCATATACAACCCCTTTCTTTATAAGTTCCATGTTGTCACTTAGGACTTTGATTTTTACATCCATGCAGGTATGCAGCCACCTTGGATAGGCATTGAGATGTATTGAAAAATGAAGGCAGTCAGAAAGTAAACCACTTTCTAGTGTCTGTGAAGAGCTTTCTCTTAGAGAGAAAGAAAGAAAAAGGCAACAGAAAAATTGATTTTAGGCAGAAGAAAGATGTCCCTCACTGTATCTGAAATGCTTACCAAAATACCTTAGGTGACCTTATTTATACTGCTAAAATCTCTTGTAGGAGTCAAAATTTAAGATTGACCTTCTCATTTTGTTAATTTTATTTTTATTTTTTCTTACTCAGGTTGATGGCAGGTCCATTCTGGGTGAAATGTAAACTAGAAGGTCCAACTATCAGTACTGGGAGACTGAAATTGCCTGATGTGAAGCTGGCTTTTATCAATAACATTTGATGTGAATTGATAACAAATAATTGACACAATTTCTAATGTGAACATCTGTTTTTTTCAAGTTTCAATTAAAAAATACAGGAAAGAAAACAAGAGTACTGAACAAATCAAACAAAAAATCCACCAAGCAGACAAACAGCCAAAGAACATTTGAATTTAAGTGGCAAAAAAAATGTAGTTTTTTTCAGAAATCTTTAAAAATTATTTTGTGTGTGTGAACTGTAATTTGTCATGCATGAGTCTATGGTGCTCTCTGCTGTCTTCTGCTTTGTCCAGGATTTATCTATAGCTACAGTCCACCACCACCGGCCCTGTCATTCAGTAAATGACAATAAACTCATTCTGTTGAAGAAATAATGCAAGATACTCCCTCTCATTTCCATCAACATATGGGCATGAATCTCTTCTCTCCCACCAGCATGTTTGATACCATCCAATTTTGAGGCTGTCCTGGGCAGGGAATAATACTTGCCCCATCCAGAACATTTTTCATGCAGTTCACACACACAGAATGACTGGGTTGGAAGAGACCTCCAAGATCATCGAGTCCAACCCGTGAGTTCAAATTGATTCATCAGAGAAATCACAAATAGATTTGTGAATCACTTTAGATTTCTAAATACACATATGATAAAATTAAAAATCAAATCTTATACTGACAGAATATATCTCTCGCAAGTAACTCATATACAGGAAATACCAAATCTACTTTAAGGCTTTTTGTTATCATCCATGAGTCATAACAGCAATTATTGTCACTTCTAATCAGATTAAGTTAGACCAGAATTGCTGTTTATTATGCTCATCAGCTTTAAATTATTATTTTTGCTTTTAATTTCTTAGGTTGATAAGATAAAATAACAAGATAGCTTGGAGATAAAATTTAACCTCTTCCGTTTGAGGGGACTCTTCTCCAGAACAAAGGATTTCTTGCTTAGTTTTTTTATTAAGTTCAGTCTAAATATAGTTCTAGTATGCTCTGCTTTCTGAATCTGTCCTGTATCACCCAATGACTTTATCACCATAATCCTTCTCAACCTTCTCTTCTATACCTTCTTTACATCTCCCTACCCTCTCAAGCTCTTAATTAACTAAGTTAGTGCAAAGCAGTTGTTCTTAACCTACATGTAGTTGAAATTTCTGGCTCAGATGTAGAGCAGAAGTTGAATGACTGAAAACCAACCTTTTTTTCTTTGGTTCCCCCTCACCTCCACTCCCCAATTGTTTTAGCTGGTCTATTTGTTCTTCACAATGTTTCTTCTCCCTATTTATCTTGCATGCTGACCAGGTTAGGATGATCCTTTATTTTTCAGTGGCAAAAAGAGAAATTCTACACAGGCTTAGTGCTATCAGTGGTGCCAAATTGCAGCTGCCTCTCTGCCTGGCATAGATGATAGCACTATGTATAAGAGGCTGCACTAAGTGAAATTAAAACCACTGCACATCTATTATCAACTGTGACTTAGCTGCAGGCATCAGGCACTTTTCTAAGTGCAGCAGGTGCGCTGTAATCAGTCATGTAGCACAAATGAATGCAGTGCCTTAAATGTATTCTTTGGTAAGAGTTTCAACTAAAAAATCGTGCTCTTTACCAGAAATTCAGTAAAATGTGGTGATCTTATTGCAATGTACAATGAGCTTTTAGATGTATGTGATAGAAAAACCACAACAAACAGTAGATGCTTTCTGTGCCCTACATTTTTTCTAAATGTTCTTTTTTAAAATGTAATGTGTTGTGCATGCAAATTTTCAGATGAAAAGCAGATTTATTTACAAGTAATTGTTACCATACTTTGTGTAATAGCTCTTAAAATTTCTGATTGTATAAATCAAGCAGATCTTTGAATTAACAATTCACCTGTAAAAAGACAAGAACAATCATGCAAAAAATACCAGAAATTTTGAGTAATTTTTTAAATTATTAGCAAGAAAGTAGTGATTTAGAAGTCTATGTTCTTATGTAGATTTTAAGCAGATTAAAAACAGTTTCTGAACAAAGCGAATTGAATGATGAAAGTGTTGATACACGATTTGTAACATCAAATTCCAAGTATGCTTCAATTTTCTGATGTCCAAATGCATTGACACCAAAGCCAATTGTATTAATAATTAGGAGCTCTACCCGTTTCCTTTTTGGTAAAATATACCCTTCCAATATTTGCAAGTTGATACTACATTAGAGAGATTTTCTTTGGTTATAAACCCCTTGTGAACTATCTGAAGGGATAGAGAAATGGTGCATAAGAAAGTAACTCTAAATTTTAGTCTTCGTTTATTCACAGCTAATAGGCTTTTCATAAAACATTGGAATAACACAAATGCTTCGAAATTATCTCTATGACTGACTCATTACCAACAAACAAATAAATGCACTATGCTTCAATGTGCACACTTGTGTATACTTGTATGTACATAATCATAGAATCGTAGAAACATTTATCTTGAAAAAGGCCCTTAAGGTCATTGAATCCAACCATAAACCTAACACTGCCAAGTCCACTGCTAAACCACGCCCCTAAGTGCCACATCTACTCATCTTTTAAATATCTCCAGGAGCAGTGTCTCAAACACTTGCCTGGGCAGCCTGTTCCAAGGCTTGGCAACCCTTTCTGTGAAGAAAAGTTTCCTTCTGTCCAATCTAAACCTCTCCTGGCTTAACTTTGAGACCATTTCTTCTCATTCTATCACTTCTCTGTGTGCAGCATAAGCCCCTTGCAATAGGACAGATGTGCAATTGTGGAGCTGGAAAATGCTGGTTTCAGACATGTGACTGGGAGCCTACAGATGAACTGCAAGGGGCTGAGTTGTTTTATAGCCATGGATACATTAGTAAAAACTAAATGTTATAACTTATCACCAGTTTTGCTTCATAGATTTCCTGCTCATTACATGGCAACTTTGCCAAAATGCTCCAATAGGTATAAAACAGGTTTGGTGGTGCACATAAATGCTGAACTAAGGGCTTGTCTGTGCAAGGAAGATATTCACATACAAGGCCCTTCCCACCCGCACTAATAAATAAATAAATAGACCAAACCCAAAAACCAACCAAAAAAACCCCACCCAACCCCACCAAAAACTCCAGCATAGTAGCTTTTCTAGAAAAATTCTGAATCCACATGCTTTTTAGCTTACTTTTACATTTCTTATATAAATATTTAAAAATTTCATCATTTTCTTGTCAGATTGTCTGGATAAGCCCTATTGAAAAAAAAAAAAAGTTACAATAGGCATTGTGAACTTTCCAGATATTTTTGAACTTGAAATATTTCACATGAGATTAGTCACCCCACACACAATTGTATTACACATAAATAAAACCGTATTTCTAGTCAAAAGGTTTTCACACTGTATGACATTGAAAATATTATAAATGTAATTGTAATAGAGTTCTTGAGAAAGTCCTTGACATCTGCAGTCTTTCACATTTTGCTGCAGCAAGAAGCGATTTAGAAGAACTGAAGCAAAATTGTTTTACTTGGCTTGTCTTATGTGAGGGCACAGACAACAGAAAGCAATTTTTTTTTTTAATAGCATGGTCCTACATATACTCATTGCAAGATGTCTTTAACTAATCTAATTCTTCCTGTTTCTTGGCACTTTTCCATGATTTCTCTAATCTTTGAAGAACTTTGCAGAGAGATCCAGTCTTCAGCTGTGTATTTCTTTAGCTGCTTCACTGTCATCTAGGTTGCATGTATGGAACTTTTATGGCACTTAAAGCTACGCAGGGTTTAAATCCTTATTTTCCAGTACTAAAAAACTGTTTAGTATCTTCCATTAGCAGCATATTAATGGGAAAAACTACACTGCTATACAACAAAACATTTAATGGAGAACTTTATAACAATGTAATTGCAGCAATAGGGTTGGTAATTTTGATAGTCTGAAGACACAAACAAGGCAAGGTATGTGGGAAGTAAAGAAAATTTGAGGATATCAGTTGATATCAGTGTATAAAACACAATTTTTTATGCAGTTCCTCTAGTATGTCTGAAATTGTTTTCTACAGATACATCCATTAATTTAATTAAAAAGTCCTTTTTATCCCTGTGAGCTTACATTGTGTATGTCAAGATGTCTATTTTCTTGTTATATCTGCAGAAAAAATCAGTTCTAAAAAAATGTTTTTCAAAATGCCTCTTGTTTTGTCTGCCTCAGATCCCAGGAACTTCTTCTGTTGTTCAGAAGAAATGGAAGCCTCAGCAGCCAGCAGCACAGCCCCGAGGGCTGGGACAATCAACAAAGTCGAAGATTAGTGCTGTGGCAGCTGAAATAAAACAGATTCGTGCAAGAAGGAAAACAGCACGTATGCTAATGGTTGTCCTTCTGGTTTTTGCACTTTGCTATCTACCAATTAGCATCCTCAATGTCTTGAAAAGGTAAAGTTTATCCCAAAATATAAACACTTGGTAAAGCTTTCTGTCTAAAATCAATCCTCTGTTACAAGATTCCTTTTATTCTGACAGATACTTTTGAAGGATAAGCTTATTTATTGTATGATAAATAAGCAGAAAATAAGCATACAATTGCAAGAAAATAGCATATATTGTATGTATTCAACCTATTCATAGTACTTAAACTAGAGGCCAGATTGTGGAACTCTTATTAATAAGATCTTCCTAATGAAAATGATCTAACCTATCCTCATTAAACCTCATGATTTACTTGTGATTACAGCCTGTTTGCTGTAAATGCCCCCATGGAAGCGCAGTCACCTAAAGTAGCAGCTGAAGGTTAGCAGCAGAGTGCAGTGTTGTGGCTTGGCTCTGAGGGCTGTGAAATGTGAATTCAAACCTAAGCTGCTCATGTACAGTTTGAGACCTTAGGCTAATCCTTCAGTTGGTCCTATGAAGCTGTATTTTATTTTTTTTTATCTTTTTCTCTGTGCATTTTGTATGTAATTGTGTACACTCTTGGTTTTTGTATAGTGCCTGACAGACTGAGGCTTTGGTAAAGTTACAGCTCATGGGCCTTCTGGAATACCAACACATAATGGCATGTAGCAGAAGATCTGAATATCCTAAAAAATAATGAGCATGTTATTGGTGCTTTTTCAATTGGAATGTTATTGGAACATTTTAGTTTTTAAGGGATAGTTTCAAGGTTTAAATACATCCCACTCAATTCTGGCCCTTCCCTGAGGCCTAATTTAAATACTTTTCATTCTCAAGTCCCTTCATAGAAAATGTAGAGAGAAAATTATTTCCAGAAGATGGTTCAGGCCACCTACAACCTGAAACAGAGGAAATACGAAGGCTATCTCAACAACAATGTCAGAGTAGGACCAGAGTTAGACTTCCATTTCAATGGCAGAAGTAATGTGTAAAGAGTCTGGGAAATGCAGATTTCCCTGCAGGGCAGAAGCTGCTATGGTGGCCTCAGGTTTGGAGCCAGTTCAATGGCTTTTCATTCCAGAGATATTTGGAGAGCGGGCCTAGAGCCAGGAAGCTCAGTGACATGAGTACATCAAAAGCAACTTCTCCTGTCTTTTCTTGGCTTATCTGACACCAGGTGACTTTAGTTACTTGGCAGAAAAGTTGTGCATCTTCACCATAGTAAAGTGTCAGTTGTGCTAAACTACCAAGGCAGGAGGCTGAGGGCTGGGGAGAAGATTTCATTCTCTCAAGCAAGAGGGCACTGCTGAGTCAGCCTTTCTGTGGCACTGCAAATAGATCATCAGAGATAAAATTAGGCTGCAAGTTGTAAAATCTTTTTAAATGAATTCTAATTTTGCCATCTTTCAGGTTTGCTTTTCTCTTTCTGTAGGGTTTTGGGGATGTTTAATCATGCTGATGACAGAGAAACTGTATATGCCTGGTTCACATTCTCACACTGGCTTGTATATGCAAACAGTGCAGCCAATCCTATTATTTATAACTTCCTCAGTGGTAAGTTACAGTTACCTAGAATTCAAGTTTAATGTATAATTTGAATATAATGAGCCATAGCAAAAATTAATGGCCATGGGCCTTCAGCTCAGCTCCTCCAGTGGGAGCTAGATCCTCTTCCTGGAAGAAGTTGCCTGAAATATCCCATTACATTCAGGCTGTCTACCAAGAAGTAACCAGAGTGTGCCTGGGGCTGAGTCCAAGTGCTAGAGTGTGACTGTCCATGACATTAATGTGGTAGAGAAGTTCCTGGCATGACTTTGGTCTGAAACAATTGCCATTCCTCTAAACACTCCCTGGATGCTCTCTGGCAGGTAGCACAGTGCAGGGGCCTTCTGTCCCCAGCTGGCATGTTATATTCAAGTATTGGAATTTGGAGGCTGTGAGTCTTCAATAGTACTTGCATGACCAGATTGTGCCAAGTAGAGTCAACTTCAAAGAACCAGCCAGGATGTTGTTTACTTGCTAGTATGGATTTGTCTTGGTTTTCATATGTGCCATTTGGCTTGGAGAGCAGAATCAGGACCTGAACTGGTGGTATTGCAGCTAAATACAGGGAGGCGAAACTCTATTGATCCTCATTACCTATTGGCCCACTGTAGTTTTTTTTGTGGTGCATAGTATGAGAATGATCTGAACAATTTCCTCTGAGCCCCAAAAGCATGGGACTGTCAAACACTGTTTTTCGTCTTTTAAAATCTATTAATGATAAAACACAAATTAGCCATGCTCTCTCATTTCACATATCAAGTAAGGATTCAATCATTCAATCATTCTGCATTTCCTCAATTATTTTTTTTGTTACATATGTAATTAATCAGCAGACTATCTTTGAGGTGGTTTCATTGATAATTCCAGTTTGTCCATTCTGTCTAGCCAAGAATAATTCAGTCTTCACATCACACCTCGCATGTCTTCTTAGAAAGGTTGTCTTTTTTGTGTCTTTCTCCAAGATGATTGAACTGTGATTTTCTACTTCTGCATTAGAAGAGCATCTGGGTGGTTCACATTAATTTTGCTTTAGATAACTCCTTTATATCCTAATCTATAAAGTTTGATGAAATGCGGTTTATAGTACAATTTTTTCATGAGTCATTTTTGTGGTTGACAGGGAAATTTAGAGAAGAATTTAAAGCAGCATTTTCCTGTTGCATCTTTGGCATTCGCAGCCACCATGACGAACGGTTCACCAGAGGTCGTGCCAGTACAGAGAGTCGGAAATCCTTGACCACCCAGATCAGCAATTTTGATAACGTTTCAAAACTTTCAGAACACGTTGTATTGACCAACATAAACACAATTCCATCAAATGGTACTGCATCTATTACCCACTGTTAGTATACTGGTCCCTATGCCTTTTGATCCCATAGAAGTAAATTCTAATTGTGCATCCAACATTATTGGGATCTGAGCACAGAGAGAGAAGGGTGTTTAAGAACCGACTGTAAGAAAAGAAAATTAAAATAAATATTTTATAGAATATGCCATAACTTTGATTATATAATGAGGAAAGAAAATTTCATCACATTTATTTCAAAAGTCGTGTTGCAAATAGGGAGGGAGTAAAGCAGTCATATTTTATACAAATATTTTCTTAGGATAACTACTTCTTTTAGACTCTTAAGTAAATAAAGAACAAGTATGAAAGTATGAAAATTATTTTCCCTGTCATTGGATAGTATTTATGAATAGCTGTATTCTACTCTGATCTAATTATCTGAAGTTGTGGTATATTTTATAACAAATATTTTAACCAAAATTGGGTGTAGAGATTGAACTACCACAATGTCCTTTACTATTTCAAATTATCTGCTTAGCATGCATTCTGATGTGAGTTAGGCTGATCAAATAGGAAATCCATATTAATTTATTTTCCAAAATTTTCTGTTCTTTTTCATGTTAGGTAGGCTATTGCATGTGTTCAGGAACAGCTGGGAAGCCACTTTTCACTTAATGTAGAATGAATGGGGTTTTCTCCTGAATTCAGTAGTATTGCCATTCCTTTATGTAAGGCACAAGCAAAGTTACAAATATGAAACCCGTATGAGAGTGTGGCTGCAATTATGTTTTACCCTTTGTTTCTCATTTATCATCGTTCTCTTCTCTCTATCCTCTGCTCATGGCAGGGGAGTTAGATTAGATGGGCTTTAAATGTCTCTTCAAACCCAAACTATCAATGGTTCCACGACTGACTGGTAAACAGGAAGCTGTGGTGCTCTGCTGGTCAGAGAGGCATCTGGATAAGGAACCACAGGGCAATTTACTAAATAGTGCATATTAATAAGTAGTAGAACACGTGAAAATGTTGAAAAGTGAAAAATCAAGATTTATGCATCAGAAATGCCCTTAGTCTTTAGTCAAGAATCTTTCACTTAAAATTTTCAAATGCAATTTGAAGCATTTTCTGGAAGACCTTTTTATTAATAATTATCACCTGCATAGTGTTCAGAGAGAGAGAATCAGAGAGTAAGTTAGCCAGCCACCTGATACAAGCAGTGAAATGTCTTAAAATCTTTATTTTATCTACAGATATCCCAGCTATGCTCAGCCCATTGAAGTCAGCAGAACTGCATCTCCACATACCCGGGATGAGCATGACTTCAAATATAGATGAAGCCACAAGGGTTTCTGCAGAAGACACTGTCAAAACAGAGAATGCAGAGTGGGATAAATTTGTCCCTAGTATAACTAAGCTTACTTCGATGGAGTTACAGCAAGGATGATTTTGGCTCAACAGCTACAGCTGCCAGAGACCGTCACATGCTTTAGCTGTGGTACAGACTACAACTGGACAAAGGGATTCCTTCAAAATAACTGCCTATTCTCTTTCTTCTCAGTCTTACAGAAACCTACTTACCTCAGTATGAGCTAAAGAACATGTCTTTACAATTCTTTTTAAAGGTTGGATTGTACTATACTTTGTAAATATTGTAGATATTTATTTTTATATATTTTAGATGCTGTGAAATATTCTAAAAGGTATCATATAAAGAAATTTAAGTATTTGAAAGAAGGCTCAAACATCATTTATTTATATCCTCTTTCTATAAATGATTGACTCATGCACAAGGAATGCTTACTTATGCACTAGTGATATTCTGGCATTACTTTGCACTTCTTTTTCTGCAAATCCACTTGTAGTAAGTTCTATGTTTATTATGGAACTTGCACTTCAGATTGATTTGGGGAGAGTCCACATTACTTTTCTAAATACAGACATGCTTCTAAGGTGTGAATCCAAAGTGTGGAAAGTCACAGGTTGTCATTAAGATTACACTTAAATAGCCCTTTTTTTTTCCAGATTTGAGTGCCTAAAAAGTAACCATTTAAATAAAACTTATGTGATGCTCAAAGGTGCTATAGGCTCAAATTTCCTACTCAGGCCAATAGGAATAACAAGTGTGAGCACCGTTGAAGGACAGGACATTTTAACTTTGGTAGCTTGTTTTAGTACATACGTGTAAGTGTCGCTCCAGAAGATCTCGGAAAATCTTTAACATAAGAAGCATTAATTGTCTTTCATTTTCATGACTTCTCTCTCAACTGCCATTTAATACTAAAGATACAATCAACTTACAAACCTATATATCCATTTATGGGATAATCTCTCTGGCCTGGAGCTTCCTACTATGTATTGTATTTTCCTCCTTAAAGGATGAAGATGGTGCCTCACTGGAGACTTAGTCTTCTAGAAGAATCTGGTCTATTGGTTCGAAAAAGGTTAATTATCAGAACCTGAGATACAATTCCCCCGTGACACTATACTTGCATTTCAGTTCAGATTTTTCAAAAGAAAGGGTAAGATGAGAGGGAGGACTTTTGTCATGAAAAAGGATTTGGTATAGAAAGAAGACAGTCTCATGTATTCAAACGTTTCTATAAAGCCAATTATTAATTGACCAGGTGTTATTTGATTACCTTTTGTAAATATTTTTTCTAGGTTTTCCTTGGACCTAATGTCATGCAATGTACTATCTGTCATGGCAACTACAGTTTCATGAAGTGCTCTATCACTTTATGCTTTAGCCTTCCCCAACAGCTGTTTGACTTGAAGTTGTTGCAATTCCTCCTAGTTTATATTGATGTTAACTGAGAGAAAGGAATTTGCATTCATTTGTATATTAAAGTTTTCTATTTAAAGAGAAAAAGGACAATACTCTTTTTTTTGATTAAAAAAGAATAAAGAAAAATATCTAAATGGACAGAATGTTTAAATATCAAATAAAAGAATAGGAATTTCCATATTCCTATGTGTAAGCTTAATTTTTAAGTATAGCTATTATGTCAATGTTATTTTAAGAAATTATTTTGCCTTGTCCCTTCTAAGAAAATAAAACCCAAATAACTGTGGAAAGCAGAGCAGAATTTGATTTCATAGCTATTGCAGTTCCTTTACCCTGAGAAGGCTATTTTTGCTCTTCAACTATGGAAAATGCAGAATTGCTAAAGAGTGTTGAAGAAGATACATTTTTTTCTATGTAATTTGAAATGATTGAACAAACAGCTGCTGAATTATAACATTACAGATATGGGAAAATGGAATTTTAAAAAGTCCTCTAAGTTTTTCTTTTGTTTAGCTATAAGCAAATAAATAGTCTAAAAGTTAAAAACTAGTAAAGCAACCCAGCTGCAAAATAATTATCAGTAATCATTTATTTGAGACAAAAAATATCTCAGCCTATGGTTGAAAAATGTTTACTATGCCCAAATTTGGTAAAGCTATATTTTTGTTTCAGAAAAAGTATTTTTAGCTTTTCCCTGAAGAAAGATAAATAATTTAGAAAGCAATGGTTATTTAAGAAAACCTGGACAGCATAAGAGGGGAGTATGTATACTTTTCAAGCATAGAAGGTCATGGGTCACTGTAGAAGGCCAGCAAAATCTTTATGCCTTGTCAGGTGTGTTGCCCAGATCCCTGTGAGATGAACAGAGAGGAAAAAGGGTACAGTGCTTCTAACCTGAGCCTGCAAACAAGGAACTAAAATATTGGTGTTAGTGATGCTCATGGAAAAATCCTAATTAGCATATTTCTAAAGATGGGGTGCATACCACCTGCTGGCACAATTTATATTCTTTTTGCTGTTACCTTAATGCCTGGGGTATAAATTGTGGTAGCTAAGTTAGTTCTGAGGCAAGAATATCGCTAAAGGTCAATGGCAGTTTTTGGAGTCTGGAGGTGTTCTGTTCATGTTAGAAAGGGAGGTTCTGGCCTTAATTTTGTCTTTGTAAGAGAAATTGTTCTCCTTTCTATCTTTTCTTATTTTCACCTAGATCTCCAGAACTAAAATGTTCCAACATTTCTAGGAATTTCTTTTAACCACAACTTTAACTTAGCAGTACCTTTTATGTGGAGAAGATAAATAAAATATGAGACATTCATTAGCAAATGATTCTGGGTTTCCTCTGGACAATTTCTATTGGGTAAACAGCATACCTTTCAGACACAAATCAGATGTTATATCAGATTTGAAATTCTAAGGACAGCCAGAGAGCATTAACTAATTTTTACCAGAGACTACGTTTATGAAGCTAAATATTGGTGAAATATGGTTATCAAGATAAATATCTGGTTATTTTTATGAAAAGATTTTTCATTCAAAAATAAATTTTTAAATGAAAATATTCCTATGCTTTATTTCTTTAGTTTCACAAAATTCAAGAAATACCTTTTTAAATTAAAATAATCACAGGGAGAAATAAACCAAATAGTGAGCAATAGCCAGCAATGGAGATAGAAATAGCTGTGAGAAGAGAGGTTTAATGAATGAATGCTTCTTATCCAGCATATAAATACTGAAAGTTATCTGAAAGCTGAGCCTTAATTGGGTTTTGCAACCTCTAGCAGCTTCACTATTCTAATATTTTTGCACTATTGAAATGGAGAGAAATGGAGAAAGGAAGATCTTGTGGCATTGTTTCTGCTCATTCACAGCAGCATTAAACATAGGGTTTAAATCACAGCATATTTGTTCCTGCAGATATAAGTGGTTGTGCCACCATCATGCAGGTGCTTTGTCCCTCAACATATTTCACAGTCTTGGAGGTTTGATATCCTGACCTGTTTCTCCTTTACTGTTGTCACTGTAGTGATAAGCTTGTGCCTTGCAGTCACAATGAATGCAAGATAACGTCTCCCTGTCTCCACCTCCAAAACTGCAATGTTTTTCCTTTTCTTCTGAACTACACAGAGAGAACCATCTCATTCTCCGATATTATCAAAATTGATACGTGTTATTAACCTGGAGAGTGCTTTATATGGATGACTGGATGGGGAATACACCAAACATTCGTTTAATTCAGCCCTTACTCTATGGCATATCATAACCTACCGCTGCATATTACAGTGGTTTAAGGTAAAGGCAAATTTAGCTTTCTGACCTAGAATTTGTCTCACAACTAAAATTATATTAATCTCTCAGGCTGTTCTTTCTACTTGACAATTAGGTTTTTCTGTGGCTGTTGGATATATTGGGTGAAGTAATATATTAGTTATTGAACAATTTAAAAAGCCCACAAACAAATAATTAGTAATTTTGTCATTAAGAGCTCACATAAATAATGCCGTTTAAAAAACTAAGCTAAAAAATCTGTGTAAAAAAATATGAAAAATTGCATTCAAGATTGATCTTTCCTAAGCTAAGAAAAATAACTGAAATATGGACTTTGGGTCAAGTTTTGCTTTGTCAGTAGGGACACGATTTCAACCACTGTGCTTGTCTCTCTGATAGCTAAGCTGGAAATTTTACGACATCTTTTTGTTTAGGCATTTAAGGATCAAATACAGTTAAAAATATTCTGTATGGGATAGCCTGCTTGTGAAAAAAAGATTCATGAGTAGCATGGAGAAATCAGTAGAGATCTGTTGCTTCCTCCTCCTTCCACTGCAAAAGCGAAGAGCACACACTGAAGCCGGCAGGTGTATGATTGCATCCTTTATGGTTGACTGCTTCATTGTTAAGCACCAAATCAGCTGCTGACTTTTGTGTGGCAAACTGTTTTCTGAGTATTTTAGTGGAACACCTGAGGTTACACTCATAGTCCAGTCTGGGTCTAGATTATAGATTAACTATTTGTTTCCCTGGTCTGCCGTCCAACATGTTCCATAGGTGTTACTGATCAAGACTGTATTCCACATCTGAGATGAAAACAAACAAACTCACTTCTAAAATGTGTTGAAAAGTGCTTAAAGAAGGTGATAGGACATAGCAACAGGCATTTTACAAAGAGCTGATAGGCCAAAGACTTGCTCTGTTAGTTTCTCTGGAGATCGAGTGGGAACTGAGTGCAGAGGGAGCACGAGATCTCGTGGAAGATGCTGAAGAACTCCTCTGGACACAGTCCAGCCCAGCGGCTGTGGCAAGAGAAGTGTAAGCAGAGGGTGTGACAGCAGCAGCAAAGGCCGCTCCCGGGAGTGGGAGGCTTCATTCACTGCCCCTGTCTGCAGGGCTGGGCAGGGACAGGGGCAGAGACAGGAGCACAGGCAGAGGCAGGGACACAGGCACAGGCAGGGGCACAGGCAGATACAGGGGCAGAGACACAGGCAGGGGCACAGACACAGGCAGAGGTACAAACACAGGCAGGGGCACAGACACAGGCAGAGGTACAAACACAGGCAGGGGCAGAGGCACAGGCAGAGGTACAGACACAGGCAGGGGCACAGTCACAGACGCCGGCAGGGGCACAGACACAGGCACAGGCAGAAGCACAGACACAGGCAGAAGCACAGACGCCGGCAGGGGCAGAGCCGCCCGGAGCGG